>CM070027.1:28792567-29225067 GCA_036247105.1 Cirrhinus mrigala
TTAGAGTTTTTTAGAGCATGTTCATTACATACATCACGCATTGTAATAGAAACGGGCCCCTGCTTTTATTATGCCAGTGGAATTTCTTATTCAAATACACTAGCAGTCACAAGTTTGGAATCATTATAATTTTTTGTTCTTGTTTTTGAAAGATCTCATCAAGTCTGCTTTTATTTGATGAAAAATATAGTAAAAATGTGAAAAATCATCATTTAAAATAACTTGTTTATATGTAAATCAGGGTACTACAAGGTGCTTAAAGTACTTAAATTTAACTTTTTAAAATTTAAGGTCTGGAAAACCCTTGAAAATAGCAATATTCCTGAAGAGGTACTTGAAAAGTGCTTACATTATTGAAAGACAATGTATCTATTAAGTGTTCAATTTTGTCAATAAGCACATCTTCTCACACACATTTCAGTAACCGTCAGAAAACAATCGAGCTAGGCATGTAGTAGTACTGACAGTGTCGTGTAAACTTGGCTGAAGATGCGAAAAAGGAACTGATGAACCAAATCAATTGAGTCATTTACGGTCAACCGCTCCGATTGATTCAAACTCGGGACTTCGTTCATTCATTTCAAGCGATTCACTAGCAAATTAAAAGAGCCATTCATTTTCGAATTTTAATATCGCTTGTAACTGCTTTGAAAAAGCACGTAGTGATGGGTGAAACGGAGCTTCTCGAAACTCCGAATCAGTTAAACCATCGTGTCGCAAACTGATTCGAATCGCGTATCGCGAATCACTTGTTTCATAGCAGGATTTCAAATCGCGTATCGTGAGTCATTTGATTTAGATCGGAACGGGTTAGCGAATCATTTCGCGGATTGAATGATTCAAATGATTTGCGTTGTGCAAAGTTCCGATCGAAGTCAAGTGATTCGCGATCCGAAGTCTGGTCTGAAATTATGGTCCGCGAATCATTATTCACATCGGGACGTCTGAGCACGGATTGCGAATCATTTGGTTCATATCAGGATTTCGCGAATCTTTTTTCAGATTTTTCTTTCTTAAAAGGCAGTACAGTTATAAGTATACACAAATACAAATCCCTTAAGAAAATTAACCATGGGTTTACTATAGTAAAAGTGTAGTATACTGTAGTAGTAAGACTTCACATGTGCTTCACTTTATTTTTGCCATTTTTGTATTAGTATATTTTTGTTTATTTATTTATTTGTCTTAATTTTTAGAATTTGAAAGACTTAATATAATTGAGATCTCAGATTGAAGTCCTCGAAAATCAAAAAGTAGTGTTTGAAGTCCTGGAATTTCATTTTACAGTATCTGTATGAACCCTCGTAAATTTCTTGAAAATTATATTTTTTTTCTGATGCAAAGCTGAATTTTTAGCAAAATTACTCCAGTCTTCAGTGTCACATAATCCTTCAGAAATCATTTTAAATATGCTGATATAATATTTTTATTCAGTAAGGACACATTAAATTGATTTAAAGTGACACTAAAGATATTTAAAAACTGTTTTCAACACTGATAATAATCAGAAATGTTTCTTGAGAAGCAAACCATAATAAAAAAATGATTTCTCAAGGATCATGTGACACTGGAGACTAAAGTAATGATGCTGAAAATTCAGCTTTGACTCACAGGAATAAATTTCATTTTACAATATATTCAAATAGAACAGTTATTTTAACTTATAATAATATTTCACAATATTACTGATTTTATTATATTTTTAATCAAATAAAGGCAGCCTTGGTGAGCAGAAGAAATGTCTTTTAAAAAAACAAATTATGATAATTCCAAACTTTTGAACCATAGTGAATCATCTTGTGAATACAATCAATATGTGTTGAGAAAAAGCAGTGATTTTTTTGTTTTCTAAATGGGGTCTAATTTGCATATAGACTTTGTAAGCAGTTTAACCACAACTTTGTTTTATATACATGTTTCTATGGTCGCATCATGCTATCCCAGACACCACTGAAGCTATTTATTGATATTTGCTGTGTTTTACTTGATGTTACATATATGAATCATTTGTTTCGAAGAGCAATATGAATATGCATCTTGAAAACTGTGCATATTAAAGGGATAGTTCATCCGATTAATGAAAACGGTCATCGTTTATTCACCCTCATGTCTTTCAAACCCATATGACTTGGTTTGAAAGAATATTCATGCTGATTATTTTCCATTAAAGTAAAGTAAGCTGCATAAAAGTGGTCCATATGCAGCTCGCAAGTCATACAGACTAATTTTATGGTGCTTTATTGTCATTAAAAGTCAATGGAAAAGACCAGCGTGAACATTCTTCAAAACATCTCCTTTGGAAGAAAAGTCATACAGGTTTATAATTGCATTAAGGTGACTAAATAATGACACAATTGGGTACACCGTCCCTTTAAGTTTGAGTCTTGGCAATATATTCAGTCCGTATACCGTCAGATGGTTTTTTTGATTTTCCTTTTGTTTTTTTCTTCCTCACGATTGTCACTTGTCAGACCACTGTGTGTGAGGAGCACTCACTACCTGAATGTGAATTATTCTGCTTCATTCAGCTTGTGTATCGCCCTCAAACCCTGCAGGACATTTTAAAAGCAGGTTTTGAAGCTGTGCCGGTGGCCATTTTGGCTCCCTTAGCCCCGCCTTAAACTGTGACCCGCCCCTCTAAGAGTTTGATTGGACCTTTGCATCCGTCAATCACCAGAAGTGACTGACAGCTTACTGAAAAAGGGATAACAAAGTTCCAAAGCAAGAAAACAGAAAGTACTAGAGAAATTTAAAGGGATAGTTCATCCAAAAATTAAAAGTGATCATCTTTTACTAGCTCTCATGTCATCTGAAATGAGAATTTCCATTCTCAAGCACACAGACTTTGTCTTTGCCCTCAATAGTAAAGGCAATTGCCGGGACCCAGCTGCTGTCTCATGTTCAGGCTGCTTTTGTGAAGGAAAGGAAGTCCTTTCAAAGTTAAAAGTGGGCACATCTGTCACTAGTGACTGTGGTCACACTAGCACACCCAAAATGTGTCATTTCTGCTCTTCCTGTGGAGACGGTCCTACACCCTCCAGGATGAAAGAGATTCATTCGGAGCTGAAGATTTAAAGGGATAGTTCCCCAGAAATTAAAATAATCATTTATTCACTCTCATATTGTTCTAAAGCTGTACGACTGACTTTCTTCTGTGGAACACTAAAGGTTTTTAGCACTTAATCAATGGGGAGAGATGCTGTAAATCTCCAAAAGTGATAAAAAAGCACCATTAAACTAGTTGCAACGTGTGCATTATGTTACTAAAGTCATGATTTCAGTGAGCTTCAGTAAAAGCATTTTAAGAAATTAATACTTTTTTTCACCAAGGCTGCATTAAATTGATCAAAAGTGACAGTAAAGACATTCATAATGTTACAAAAGATTCTATTTTAAGTAGATGTTCTTTTGAACTTTTTCTATTCAACAAATAATCCTGAAAAAAAAAAAAATTAATAATGCAGCACTGTTTTTCAGCTTTGATAATCAGAATTTTTTCTTGAGCAGCAAATCAGCATATTAGAATGATTTCTGAAGGATCATGTGACTAAAGACTGGAGTAATGATGCTGAAAATTCAGCTTTGCATCACAAAAATAAATTACATTTGAACATACATTACAATAGAAAACAGATCTTTTAAATTGTAATAATATTTAAGAATTTTTACTGATTTTACTGTATTTTTGATCAAATAAATGCAGCCTTGGTGAGGAGAAAAGGCTTCTTTAAAAAATATTTATTCCTCTATTACATATGTGTCGTGAGAAAAAGAACTAACAGCTTCAGGAAAAAAAAAAAACTGAGCTCAAGAGCATTTGTTCCTGTTAAATTGTGATGTAAAAAAAAACAAAAAAAAAGTCTTCTTGTCTTCCACGAATTAAGTCGTATTGGTTTGGAACTGCATAAAAGTGAGTAAAAGATGACATCTGAGCTATTCCTTCCGTTGTAAAACATCACACCATTTCTTAGTTAAGCATTTCTAAATGCTACGTTTCAGATTTCACAGCATTGTTCTGCTGCAGTTGGACTTCTAAAGCCTTCCTATGATGACGACATAATGCATTTTTGTCTAATCATGCATCTTGTGTTTCCTGCTGGAATGTTTTGTAATTTGATACAGATTAAACATCCTAAAACAGCAATAATCCAACATCCAGAGAACAGAGGGACAGTCCTACGTGACGTGAGGGGTTTGGGTTGTTCATTAGGTCTCCACTTCTTTTGAAAAACACTTGCCCTTTAATTTAATCATGTTACTCTACTTTTGTTCATTTCATTTTGACAGTATTTTAAATTAACAGCAAGAGTGTTAATATTTTTTTTTGCTTCCGCGAGTCTTTCTTCCTTTGAACATTTATGTAGAATAAATAAAACTATTTTAAGATAAATAAATAGAGATATTTAAAGAGTAAAACTGTGCTTTGTCTGTGTTTTTATTATTAAAATGAGTTAAACTTGTGAATGATTGAGTGTAAAAGAGAACAGCCAAAGCTTGTATAATACAGACTCCATTGTGGGAAAGCAGCCAGCAACCTTTGACCTCTGAGGGTCACAGCTAGGCAGCTGCCACAGGAGGCTCTGTTCATCCCTAATGACAAAGAAATAGGAGTTTCCCTCATGCAGACACCCGCAGCTGTATGCTAATGCCAGCTCAGACTGCTGGCTTTACATCAGAAAAAGTTTTATGGTACAAACTCAGCTCTGCTATTTTTAGCCAAGATGTTATAAGAGACTTAATTCAGTCTGAATAATGTTTTAGGCCAAAAACGTCAATATATTTTTAATGCTTTTGAAATAAAACAGTCTCTTCTGCCCACCAAGCCTGCGTTTATTTGATCAAAAATATAAAAAAAAGTCTGAAATATTTTTACAATTTAAAATATCTGTTTTCTATTTGAATATATTGTAAAATGCAATTTATTCCTGTGATCAAAGCTGAATTTTCAGCATCATTACTCCAGTCTTAAGTGTCACATGATCCTTCAGAAATCATTCTAATATGCTGATTTGGTGTTCAAGAAACATTTCTGATTATCAGTGTTGAAATCAAAGAACTGTGATACATTTTTCTTTCAAGATTATTTAATAAATATAAAGCATTTATTTGAAATAGAACTCTTTCCTAACATTATAAATGTGTTTACTGTCACTTTTGATCAATTAAATGCGTCCCTGCTAAATAAAAGTATTAATTTAAAAAAAAAATCACATTTCCTACATAAAGTTAACTATTTTAAACTATTTTGTTAATTCTATTAGAATTATCATGCTTGATTTTGTTAATTATGACATCATAAAGCATCTAAAAGCGTTTGATCTCCTCATTATATGATGGAATGTTGCTATTTTCATTGATTTTTAATTTTTAGATGTTTGTGTAACACTTTATTTAGAGAGATCTGCTCACTTCACTCACATAAACAGAACACTGAGAGTTATAATATCTCTTTAAAAGCTGCTACTCTGTCAGTATGATCGCATCAAACTGAGGTCATGAATTCGCACATGGTTCAATGTTATGTTAAGGTCTTTTAATTTAACAAAAGACTTATATTGGGTAGAAGTCAAGTAACATGTTAGAGTACAGCGACTGTAAGAGAAAGGTTTCTTTATAACAAGCAGTGTAATTGATGTTGAATGAGATGTGTTACTTTATAATTGGAGGAGCAGAGAGAAGGGCCGAGGGTCTTCACAGGGGTCGTGGTGAGAAGTATGAACAGAAGGAGCAGAGATAATCACAGTGTGTGTGTGTGTGTGTTTGGGGGAAGGGGTTCAGGACGGGTAAGGACTGACATATGGAGTGTATAGTCTTTCAAAGCAACCAACCCCCTTTATGGCCAACAGGCTGTGTCTGTCTGTCTGTGATTTGCTCATGCTTTCTTTAAAAAAAAAAAAAATTAAAAACTTAAAACAACAGGTTGACTGTGTTTCTGTTAGTCTAAACATACTAGAAAGTCAAATCTGAACTGTCATATATATTGACAGTACAACAGTTACTGCATACAGTGTAAAAAGTTCATGATACACTTAAAAATAAAGGTTCTTTACTGGAATTCATGGCTCTATGAAGAACCTTTAACATCTATGGAATCTGTAAATTCTACAACTGGTTCTTTATAGTTGAAAAAGATTCTTTAGATTATTAAAATGTGCTTTATTACAATAAACTTGAAAGCACATCAGTTCTTCTCAGGCATCACTGCACAAAAACCTTTTGGAACCTTAATTTTTGAGTGTATGAGTTAAAACTAGACGTAATTTATTAGTGGTTTTGTCAAAAGTCTTAAGTATAAGTCATTCAGTCAGTTTTTCTGGCTTTTTTAATTTTCTGCCAGGTAAAAATCATGTACTATGGATAATGTTTAATAATAAAAGCATATATATACACTACCAGTCAAAAGTATTTGAACAGTAAGATTTTTTATGTTTTTTTAAGAAGTCTCTTCTGCTCACCAAGCCTGTATTTATTTGATCCAAAGTACAGCAAAAATTCTGAAATATTTTAACTGTTTAAAATAACTGTTTTCTATTTGAATATATTTTAAAATGTAATTTATTCCTGTGATTTCAAAGCTGAATTTTTAGCATCATTACTCCAGTCACATGATCCTTCAGAAATCATTCTAATAATTCTGATTTGCTGCTCAAAAAACATATATTATTATTATTATGTTGAAAACAGCTGAGTAGAACTTCAGGTTTCTTTAAAGAATATAAAGTTCAGAAGAACAGCATTTATCTGAAATAAAAATCTTTTGTAACATTGTAAATGTCTTTATCATCACTTTTGATCAAGTTAAAGCAACCATGCTAAATAAAAGTATTAATGTATATATTCTATATATTTTTTCTTAAAAAAAAAAAAAAAAAAAAAAAAAATATATATATATATATATATATATATATGTTTTTTTTAAATATATATAATATATAAATTAATACTTTTATTATTTTATTTTTTCATTTTTTTTTCAGATAAATGCTGACCTTTGGATTTTTTTATTAAGGAATACTGAAAAAAAAATACTCAACTGTTTTAAATATTGATAATAATAATAATCAGATTAAAATGATTTCTGAAGGATCATGTGACACTGAATACTGGAGTAATGATGCTGAAAATTTTGTTTTGATCAAAGCAATAAATTAATTTAAAAAATATTCAAATAAAAAGCAGTTATTTTAAATAGTAAAAATATTTCAAAATATTACTGCGTTTACTGTATTTTGGGTAAATGCAGGCTTGGTGAGCAGAAGAGAATTCTTTAAAAACAGTAAAAATCCTACTGTTTAAAACGTATAATAAATAATTTTTAATGGTAAGGAACGCTATATCTCAGGAGCTGTGAACAGAACACAACAGAATAGTCCTTTAACAAAAAAAATAGACTGATTACATAACCTCAACTAACTTTCCACTGCAGTTTTTACTTATATATTTATTTATACATTTTCCAAAATGTATTCGCACGCTGACGTCATAGTTTACAAACCCTGACGCGTTTTGCTAGCTGCGCGTTTCCGCCGCGTCCAGGTTGTCAAACCCCCCTACAGCTAATTCACAAAAGACTCGCCGCCGTGCCGAGCGCTCTGATTGGCTGAGGCCGGAGCCACAGGAAGCGGCGCCGGACCCGCCGATTGGCTGCCATTCTCTTTGTGTGCGGGCAGCTGGCGTCTGGGCTGCATTTTGAATGGTCTCGTATTGGAAGGCGAAGGTGTCCATGGGCAGCACAGCAACAAAGGAGCCAGGATGGTGTTAGTGCACGTCGGATATCTGGTTCTTCCCGTCTTCGGTTCGGTCAGAAGTAGAGGTAATTGCGGCTTATTTGCTGTCGCGTCTTTTTTCATGTGTCTGAGGGACGCGCAGATGTGATCAAAGGCTGCTGGCCTGGCGGAGCGTCGCGTATTTTGCTACACAAACACGGAGCGATTTGCTCAGTGGCGTAACATTTAATAAAACACCCAGCATGTGTATATACTAGATAGGAAGTGTTTTAAATCATAATGGGTAATTCGTTATCGTGTCACAATTTGGAAAACGCATACCACGTTCTCTAGCGTCACCCTTTGTGTCAGAAGCCATATGTATTTAATATAGAAATAACACTAACGTTACGCATATATGCGTATTCATGTATTTGTCTTGCGCACAGCTCCTCACTGGGGCGCGTCAAACTAAAACGCTCTTGTTACAAGCTTACAGCGCGATGCGACGAACGCGAACCTTCATATTATAAAGCAACAAAGTCGCGCGTTAAGACAGCTTTGCCAGCGTTTTTGGCTCGTTGCGGGGTAGATAACGCGTTACGATCCGGTAAATTCCCTCACATCCGTTCCGCCGTGTGCGGTTTTGTTTATGAATAATTAAACATGGCTTCAGCAGTCAGTGTGCTGATGGGCAGCTGCAGTGCTACGAAATATCCTCAGCTGAACCTGCTCACAATTTCAGCCTTTGCAAAGTCGAATGCATGAAAAATTGGATCGTTTAATATCAAATCATCGAATGCAGCACGCAGTATGTTTTTAATACTGCTGTAATGGAGGAAAAAAAAACACCTGGATGTTAAATCCCACCTTAGCCAGCCATGTCTGGACAGGGAAAAAAAAAAGGTGCATCCATGTACAGTATCTGTGCACGTCAGTAATAATAACAGCAGAAATGCACCCAGCCGTTCTGCACCGTTATTCATATTTTAATTGCAGTTAAATCATAATTGTACCATGTTATGCATTTTATAGCCATGCTTCACTTGATGCATTAGTATATAAAATGTGCATTTAAATTATTGTAGTATTTTATGCATTTTGTCAACACCAACCGAAAATAATAATAATGTAAAATAATAATGCAAGATGCATTTAGTTGCTATACTGCACCAGCATCTCTAAAAAAAAAAAAGGGGTGCAAATAAATAATATAGTAGTATATGCATTTCACTGTCACCAACAGAAAAACAATGTGCATTTGTGGAATAATAAACAATAGCAAAAATAGTAATATGAGCTGCATTTTATAGCTTTACTACACCAGCATCTGTATTTAAAATGTATGCAATTAAATATTATCTATACAAATTTTACTGTCATGCAGTAGCACCAGCAGACAAACAAATGCATTGATATGTGAAATATGTTTTTAAAATGTATGCAAATAAATATATTAGTATAAGGATTTTGCTGTCACCAGCTAAAAAACACATGCATTAATATGTATGCATTATGCAATTGTTTGATATGATATGAGGTGCATTTTGTAGCCATGCTACACCAGCATCTGTATTTAAAATGTGTGCAATTAAATATAGTAAAATATTATTTTACTTTCATGCATTAGCTCCAGCAGAAAAACAAATGCATCCAAATGTGAAATGTATATTTTTTTATGTGCAATTACATATATTAACATATGCAATTTGCTGTTGCGCAGAAAAAAACAAATGCATCAATATGAAAAATGTGTATATAAAATGTGCAATTAAATAAGAAAAACAAATGCTTCAATATGTATGCATTTCTGCAATAATAAATAATAGCAAAAATAGCAATTTGAGGTGCATTTTGTAGCTCTGCTACACCAGCGTCTGTATTTAAAATGTGTGCAATTAAATAATATAACAGTATACAAATTTTACTGTCGTGCGTTAGCATCAGCAGAAAAACAATTGCGTCGATACGTGAAATATTTTTAAAATGTATGCAAATAAATTATGTATGCATGCATTAATATGTATGCATTATGCAATTGTTCAATAATAATAGTGATATGAGGTGCTTTTTGTTGCCATGTGCAATTAAATAATATAATATTATACAAATTTTACTGTCATGCATTAGCACCAACAGAAAAACGAATGCATCCATATGTGAAATATGTATATAAAATATGTGCAATTACAAATAGTAGTAGTAGCAGCAGCATATGCAATTTGCTGTCGCACACTGGCACCAGCAGAAAAAAATGCATTAAAATGAGGAATATATAAAATGTGTGCAATTAAATATAGTAATATATGCATTTTACTGTAACCAGCAGAAGAGCAATGCATTAACATATTTGTGCAATAATAATAATATAGTAATTTGAGTTGCATTTTATAGCCATGCTGCCCCAGCATCTGTATCTGAAATGTGTGCAGTTAAATATAGTAATATATACGTTTTACTGTAACCAGCAGAAGAGCAATGCATTAATATATTTGTGCAATAATAATAATAATAATAATAATAATATAGTAATTTGAGGTGCATTTTATAGCCATTCTGCCCCAGCATCTGTATCTAAAATGTGCAATTAAATATAGTTGTATGTGAATTTTGTGATGCATTAGCAGCAGCAGAAAAACAAATGCATCAAATATTATGCAGTTAAATAATATAGCAGTATATTAATTTGACTGTCACCATTAGAAGAAAAACAAATTCATCGATACATGAAATGTGCAATTAAAATGTGTGCAATTAAATATATTAGTATATGATTTTTACTGTCGCTGGAAAAAAAAAAATCAAATGCGCTGATATGTGAAAAATGTATGTAAAAATGTGTGCAATTAAATATAGCGTTATAAGCATTTTACTGTCACACATTAGCAGCAGCAGACAAGCAAATGCATTGATGTATGTGTGCAACTGTGCTAAAATAATAATAATAGTAATAATTGTAGGTGCATTTTGTAGCCATGCTGTAGCACCGACGGTTTCATTGATTGTGCTTGTATTTGTTTCTATTTTTTTCCTTGTTCCATAGTCTGGGGGCTGATTCTACATACCGCATTTTTTCAGAGCTCTGTTCCCTTCCATTGTGTATCTAACGATCACCCGCCGCTGCTGTGCTATAGCCTCTGCCTGCCCTGCATCTAGCTGTGTTGTGACTCCCTCTTCTCATTCCCTCTCTTTCCATCTGAAGACGACATTACAAACAAACTCTCACTCATCCAGTATATCCTCCTGTGTAACCGACTGCAGAATAACACTCTCTCTTCTCTAGAAGAATCCTCTTGTCGTCTTATTTTTTTAAATGGTCATTGTTGCTTTGACAAAAAATAACAACTCATTGTAGCATTTAGCTTTTTTACGACTGTCATTGTGATTTGTCCCATTCTCAGTGTGGATAGACCAACATTTTTGCTGTAAATTTCTGTCAAGTGGATGCATTGGCCTCTCACTCGATCATAGCCGGGCTTGATCGACCCCTAAACACTGTCTCTGTCTTGTCTTTCGGGAAGGTGCGCTGTGCCGGTGGGATTTGCGCGAGGAAACTTACCAGAGAAGCTTGACGTTAATTTTTCTTTTCTAATTATGTATGTACAGTTGGGATCGATAATATCTCACTCGCTCTGTGGGTTTCGCTTCCCTAGGGTGACCTATTAATGATTTAATCAAATTAAATCTATACCATCTTAAAGGAATAGTTTGCATAAAATAAGTTCTTTCAATATTTACTCGCCTTCATGTCGTTCAACACCCATATGCTGTTATTTGTCTTGTGGAAAACATAAGGAAATGTTTGGGGCTCCAGAATGGGAAAAAAATATCATTAGAATATTTTAAATTTGCTTTTAAAAAAAAAAAAAAGTAAATATTGCTATTTAATTTGAAATCTTCAGCTTAAACTTAATTTCAGTTATTTGCCAAAGCAACATTTCTAATCTTAGTTTAGTGCATGTTTTTCATCTAATATTATTATTTTATTTGATTATCTGCTTCCTCAACTAACAAAAATGTTTTTAATAGTTTTAGTTAACAATATTAACCCTGGTTTAAATGACTCGTGCACTGTATATCAAGTTTTCTGACGTCTTACAAGTGAAATTTAAGTTATTTACTAATTATCTTCTCTGAAGCTTTGAAATCTCATTTGCATTCAGTGGTTTTGAAGGCCAAAAATGTGAGTGGTTCTTGTATGGAACTGAATGCAAGTTCCTCACACAAAACTACTGGTGTTTTTTGGAAACCTAATTGCGGTTTAAAGAAAAACAGTTGTAGCAAAGAAATAAAGTCTTGTTTTGAGTTGCATGGAGAAATGACAGCATATGGGTATGGAATGACATGACAATGAGTGATTTAATATACAGTTGAGGTCAAAAGTTTACATCCCCCTTTCAGAATCTGCAAAATGTTAATTATTTTACCAAAATAAGAGGGATCATACAAAGTCCACAAGAGAAAATAAGTTGAATTTATAAAAATGACCCCGTTCAAAAGTTTACTTAAACTTAATTCTTAATACTGTGTTGTTATCTGAATGATCCACTGCTGTCCTTTTTTTTTTTTTTCTGTTTGTTTTTTTTAAGTGATAGTTGTTCATGAGTCCCTTGTTAGCCCTGAACAGTTAAACTGCCTGCTGTTCTTCAGAAAAAACCCTTCAAGTCCTACAAATTCTTTGGTTTTCAGCATTTTTGTGTATTTGAACCCTTTCCAACAATGACTGTATGACTTTGAGATCCATCTTTTCACACTGAGGACAATTGAGGGACTCGTATGCAACTATTATAGAAGGTTTAAACGCTCACTGATGCTCCAGAAGAAAATGCATTAAGAGCTGGGGGTGAAAACTTTTGAACAGAATCAAAATAGGTACATTTTTCTTATTTTGCCTAAATATTATTATTGTTTTTTCTTTTCATTTATTACTGCCCTTCAGAAGCTACAGAAGATACTTGCATGTTTCCCAGAAGACAAAATAAGTTAAATTTACCCTGATCTTAAAATTCCAAAAGTTTTCATCCCCCCGGCTCTTAATGCATGGTTTTTCCTTCTGGAGCATCAGTTAGCGTTTGAACCTCCTGTAATAGTTGCATATGAGTCCCTCAGTTGTCCTCAACATGAAAAGATGAAAAAAAAAAAATCATATAGTCATTGTTGGAAAGGATTCAAATACACAAAAAAGCTGGAAAACCAGAATTTGTGAGACCTTAAGTATTTTTCTGAAGAACAGCAGGCAGTTTAACTGTTCAGGACAAACAAGGGACTTATGCACAACTATCATTAAACAGAAAACAGCTGTGGATCATTTAGGTAGCAACACAGTATTAAGAATCAAGTTATGTAAACTTTTGAACAGGGTCGTTTTCATAAATCCAACAATTTACTCTTATGTGAAATTTCTTATTCAGGTCAGTACTAAATAAAAAAGACATGCATTTTGTGTGAACCCTCTTATTTTGGTAAAATTAACGTTTTTCAGATTCTGAAGGAGGGATATAAACTTTTGACCTCAACTGTATAATGCGTTTTTTGTATACCCATTGCGGTATTATCTTCAAAGTACGTACTGAGCTTTAATAATCTTAAAGGAGCAAAACATGAAAACCACAGCATTTCTGCTATTTCAAGACTTGCTGTTTGATATGACAAAGTTAAAGCAATAGTTCAGCCACAAATGAAAATGTGCTTAATGTATTCACCCTTAGGCAATCCAAGATGTAGATGAGTTTGTTTCTTCATCAGATTTAGAGAAATGCAGCATTTCATCACTTGCTCACCAATGGATCATCTGCAGTGAATGGGTGCCGTCAGAATGAGAGTCCAAACAGCTGATTAAAAACATCACAATTATCCACAAGTAATCCATACCACTCCAGTCCAATTAATGTCTTGAGAAGATAAAAACTGTGTTTGTAAGAAACAAATCCATCATTAAAGCATTTTAGCTTTACAAGTGCTCTATCCATAGTATTGCTTTCTCCAGTGAAACTGTCGATATATCTGAATCCGTAGAGAAATCTGCACAGACCAAGCACTGTTTACAAGCAAAAACAGTTCTAAACAAATATGTGGGTGGATTTTGATGTGAGAGGACAACAGGAGATTGGAGGAAGTGTTATGATGAATTATGGACTTGTATTTTGTCCAAAAGTAGTTTTAAAGCAAAACTGTTTTGATTACAATGTCTTGAAGTCATTAATTGATGGACTGGAGTGGTGTGGATTGTTGTGATGTTTTTATCAGCCGTTTGGACTCTCATTCTGACGGCAACCATTCACTGCAGAGGATCTATTGGTGAGCAAGTGATGCAATGCTATTTCTCCAAATCTGATGAAGAAACTAACTCATCTACATCTTGGATGCCCTGAGGGTGAGGACGTTTAAACAAATGTTTATTTTTTCCGTTTAAGAAAAACCAGCTGTCTTCAGCTGGGAAGTAATAAAATTACTCTGAAGAAACAAGCAAGCATCTAAGCGGTAGTTTACAACTCTTGACTGGCACACCGCACCCGACCGCCACTCAAAGCGACCCTCATTCATTTGATTTCCCCACGCTGCGAAGCCAGCATCAGCCTAGCGCTACCGAGCGGCGCTCCTAGCGCTGTGCGAGCGCCAATGTCATCCACTTTACAGGGATCACTAGAACTGCACTGTAGAAGTCCTCCTAGTATCGAAATGTCTCTATTTCTTTGGTTGTGGTTTTCTCTGCCTTCTGTTCCTGTACTAGGCTGTAATGCATGACCATGTTTATTATTTTCCTCTTGATTTTTGATTGTTTCTTTGTTTTGGAACATTGAACAGCAAACTCCAATGTATCTTTGTGTAGACATGTCCTGCTGTACTGACGTGTTGTAGCATACACATTTACCCATTGGATGCTGCTTCTGTTATGTTAACTTTATGGAGCATGGTTGGGCCTTGCCTTCGCTCTTTATTTGCATGGAATTATTATTATTATTATTATTATTATTACTATTATTATTATTATGATCACACAATTCCACTCATACTAATATTTTTCCAATAAAGACTGTAGATTTTCCCCTAACCCTCAGTGTGCTCTCTGCTGATTTCCATGTGTCGTACCCTCAAACCCCTCCCACTCCACTCTACGGCCTCTTTGGCCCCTCCCTCGAGTCATCTCTCAGCTCCTCCCACTTGCCAGAGTGAATCATGGGAATGTGCACTCACAAATATGGAGGCAAAGTAGTCACTTCAAGTCTCACATCCCATCTGCATCTCACTATTTGACCTCCTGCATTAGAGTATCTCTCCGTTCTCATTGTTTCTTCTGGAAAAACAGGTTCAGAGTAAAAATCGATACCTAAAGTCAACATGAAGTCAGAAATTATTCAAGTTACGTTCTTAATGCATAATATTTTTGGATGTCAAAATCCATCTCTTATCCAACTGTTTTGGACAATTTTTGAGTGACAACAATCCATCTTGTTTTTATTTTATTTTTTGGAAATACATTACCGTTCAAAAGGTCGTTAATTAAAATTAATAAAAAACAATTTTTAATTATGCATTAAATTGATCAAATTACATTTTTGAAGTCTTTTTTTTTTTTTTGGTCACAAAAGTTTACAAATAAATGTTGTTTTTAAACTGTTTATTCAAAGAATCCTGCTTTTTTTTTCAGAAAAATATGAAGCAGCACAACTGTTTTCAACATTGATAATAAGCAAACATATTTTTTGCATATTAGATTAAGTTAATTAGCATATTAGAATGATTTCTGAAGGATCATGTGACACTTAAGACTGGCGTAATGATGCTGAAAATTCTGCTTTACATCACCGGAATAAATTATATTTTACGATATATTCAAATAGAAAACAGTTATTTGAAACGCTAATAATATTTCACAATTTTATTTTTTTTCCCCTAAATTAAATACTGCCTTGTCAAGCAGAATCCAAAGTTTTTGAACGGTCGTGTACATCAGATTAAGATATTAAAATGGTCGAATGGTACCTGAGGTTTAATATGATTAGCTAAATCTAATGTTGTTTATTTATATACATATTTTTAAATTGGTTTAAAAATAGGACCAGTCATAACCTTGTATAGAGTCTCTTAACACAGAGAAAATCGATCTGTTTAGATACATATTAATTATGCAAAAAGCATATAGTTCTGGAACCTGCAGGGAAAACTGTTCTGAATATAGGCAGATTAGTAATTAGTTAAAAGGATCATGGGAGATAAAGTGTTAGAGGTTAAAGGTTAAGGGTCAGGCCACGAGGGCAGGATAAAACTCATCTGAATGAGGTTTATCTCAGCTGAACTCATTCATTAAGCTCTGCTGCTTGACCTTCAGGTGATGACCTTTATTTCTAATGATGGAGTTCAGACAGTTTTCAGTCAATAAATGTCATATATATATATATATATATATATATATAAGAGTTCATGGTTTACTGGAGACTTGCAATGCGTGATATACTGGCCGATGATTATTCACTGATCAATATTTTAGCCTGGGTTCGTGAGGGAAGCAGAGGAACAGGATCATTAGAATTCAGAGCGCGTGAACAGCACGCTCCATACGTTTCTGCTGATCTAAGAGTTTTGCTTGAATTTCTGGAGCCCTGGGGAATATTTCCCGCTGAGAAAATCGCCGGTTTCTCCTCTGTTCTGTTCTCCAAAGGCGCTGTGAAATGAGACAATAACGATTCCGTATCAACAGTTTCTGCACTTTTGCACTCGGAAAATTCCATTTTCTCCTCCAAAGGTGAACATGTTTCCTTTTCCCCCAAGGCCTGAGACTTCTGAGCATTATAAAATCTTTCTCGTGACCTTTTACAACATGATTTTGTCCTCACGTTCACCTCAGGGAAAAAAATGCAATTTAAAAACAACAGTTTCCTACAAAATACAGCTAGAAATGAGAGATGCTGAAAAATCAAGACTTTAGAATGTACTAAAGTTGCAATGGAATGTTCAAATGGAAAATAAGTCAAAGGTGTCCAATGTTGTTTGTACCCAAAATATTTTTTTGTGTTCGCTTGAAGAAACATACAGGATGTCAAACAGGTTTAGATCAACATGATGGCACAATTTTAATTTTTGGGTGAGCTATTCCTTTAAGGCAGAGGTCAGATTCATGCTTTCTTGCCATTACATTTAGGGAAACTCGACCAGTAGTGTTACACTCTTCATTCTACAGTTCACAAACGATGAGCTGAATGACCAGACATTGTATATTTTATATGCATTATTGCATTTCTGTGGTTGTATCAAACTCAGTACTCGAGGAGGGATGACTTTTTACATATTAAACTGGGACACAATAAATTATTTTAACATTTAAATAATCTTTAGTTTTAACATCATTAATAGACTTAACTCAATAAGTGAGGAGTAATATTTAGCCATCTAGTCAATATCGTAAATATAACCTTGAAAAGATTTATTTCACTGCTTGTCAAACTTATAGATTAATGCATTTGAAATATTGTTTTGGAATATTTTGTGAGAGGGGAAAAAATGGCAATAGCCCAGCTGTATGTATATGTATTTACAGTACTGTTCCAAAAATTTGGGGTCAGTAAGATATATTTTTAAAGAAAATTATATTCTTTTATTCAACAAGGATACAGTAAAGACATTTGTGACCCTGGACCACAAAACCAGTCTTAAAGGGTTACTCCACCCCCCAAAATGAAAAGTTTGTCATTAATCACTTACCTCCACGTCGTTCCAAACCCGTAAAAGCTTCGTTTGTCTTCGAAACACAGTATAAGATATTTTGGATGAAAACCGGGAGGTTTGAAACTGTCCCATTGATTGCCAGGTAAATACCACTGTCAAGACCCAGAAAAGTATGAAAGACGTCGTCAAAATAGTCCATCTGCCATCAGTGGTTCAACCATAATTTTACGAAGCTACGAGAATACTTTTTGTATGCAAAGAAAATAAAAATAACGACTTAATTAAACAATTGCCTCCTCCGCGTCACCGCAGCGCCATTTTGGATAGTATCCCCTGTACGCAAACAGCGTAAATAAACGTAGAAAACGTATCCGCGTGACGCATCCAAATGGCGCTACTGTGATACAGATGAGACGAATTGTTGAATAGAGTCGTTATTTTTATTTTCTTTGCATACAAAAAGTATTCTCGTCGCTTCATAAAATTAAGATTGAATCACTGATGGCAGGTGGACTATTTTGACGATGCCTTTCTTACTTTTTTGGGTCTTGATAGTGGTATTTACCTGGCAGTCAATGGGACAGTTAAAATCGTCCCGGTTTTCATCCAAAATATCTTAAACTGTGTTCCGAAGACGAACGAAGCTTTTACGGGTTTGGAACGACATGGGGGTAAGTGATTAATGATTAATTAATTGTCATTTTGGGGTGGAGTAACCGTTTAAGTAGCACGGGTAACGTTATATTTGTAGCAGTAGCCAAACATACATTGTATGGGTAAAAATGATCGATTTTTCTTTTATGCCAAAAATCATTAGGATATTAAGTAAAGATCTTGTTCCATGAAGATATTTTGTTAATTTCCTACCATAAATATATAAAAACTTAATTTTTGATTAGTAATATGCATTGCTAAGAACTTAATTCAGACATTTGGTGATTTCAGTGATTTTTCACTATATATATATATATATATATATATATATATATATATATAATAGTAATATTATTATTATTATTATTATTATTATTATTATTATTATATTATATTATATTTATTTATTTATTTATTTTTATTTTTTTTTATTATTATTTTTTTTTTTTGCACCCTCAGATTCCAGATTTTCAAACAGTTGTATCCCGACCAAATATTGTCCTATCATAACAAACTATACATGCATACGTGAAGATGTATAAATCTCAATTTCACAAAACTGACCCTTATGACTGGTTTTGTGGTCCAAGGCCACATTTATAGCAATACAAAAGATTTCTATTTCAAATGCTGTTCAATTTAACTTTCCAATCCTCAAAGAATCTTGAAAAAATGTATGACTGTTTTCGCACAAATATTATCAAAGTTAAAATCAGCCACTTGAAATGTTATGAATATGAAATGTTTCTTGAGCAGCAAATCACCTTGGAATGCTTTGTGAAGGGTCATGTTACACTGAAGTCTGGAGTAATGATGCTGAAAATTCAGCTTTGCATCACAGGAATAAATAACATTTTAACACACATTCACATAGAAAACAGTTAGTTTAAATTGTAATAATTTTTCACAATATTACTAATTTCACTGTATTTTTGATCAAATAAATGTAGCCGTGGTGAGCAGTAGAGACTTCTTTGAGAAATAATTAAAAAATCTTACAGACCCTAAACTTTTAAACAGTAGTGTATGTATAGGCATTCTAGTTTAATTTCTTTTTCTGCACATATCATTACAATTTTACATTTTAACAAATATCAGATTGCAAAATTGTGCAAATTACATTAAAGTATTGCAAAGATCTGTTTAATAACATTTTCTAAAAGTTTTATGGTGTAACCAAAGCAGGATTATATTAGGAAGTAGCTAACTTTTAAACTTACCATGTTATTTTATGTGCGGTTCAGGTATTCTTTACATTGTAAGGACAAAATGTCCACAAAAAGATAGTAATACTTGAAATTTTTTAATCTTGAGAAGATATTTTTGTGTCCCCATGAGGAAATAGGCTTAAAAATCATACAAAAAATGCAGCAAGTTTTTTGCTGGGGTCATGTTTAAGGTTAGGAGCTACAGGTTGTACAGTATAAAAATTATTATGTACATGGAAAGTCTCCATAAAACATGGAATCCCAACATGCGTGTGTGAGCTAGACAGCTGAACGGCTGAAATAGAACTTTGAAGAGCAGCTGTCAAACAGTCTCTCCCTCCCCCTCCAGCTCTCTCTCCTTCCCCTCCCCCTCCTCAATCCCATCATTCCCTCCCCCTCCGTGCGTCCCTGAAACCCCCCACTTCTCCATCTGTCTGTGTTATGTCCGTCACTGAATCCGTGTGACTGCTGAATCAGCCGCGGCCACTCTCATAAACACCTGTTATTAGGGCCAATCCAGCTTATTTTGTAACACGGAAGTTATTTTCTGTGAATGCATGTGGCTTCCGCTTCATTAGCCACTATAGGCCAGAAAAAGAACAAAGTGCTGTAAACGGTGAAACGATTTGCACTACACAGTGTGATAATAAATGTTTAATTATTTAACAAATGTAATAAATAATTATAATGATATAATATAATAACAAATGCCAGTTTGCAATATCAAGCAGCATGATGGACTGTTTTTGAATGGAAGCCGACTTCTGTCATGTAAGGACTTTGGCAAGTCAACAATTATGAGATGAAATGTTGAAATTATGACTTTAAAAGTCATAACTATGACATACTGAGTCATTATGAAATAAAATCTAAATGATACTAAGTAGATATGAACAATTAGCAAATATGAGTCTTATTTCATAATTATGATATCTAAATTATGCCATAAGACATAATTATGAGATAAAAAGTTGAATTTATGACATACAAAATCAAAATTATGAGATACGGACAAAAACGACTAATTTTTAATCTCATTTTATAATTTTGACTTTTAAATTTATAATTTCAATTTAGTATGTTAATTTTGACTTTTATTTTGATGATTAAAATTTTAACTGAAGATTAGTATGTCAAGACTTTGTCATAATTTTGATTTATGATCATGATAAACGCAATTAAGTCATGACTTTGACTTTTAGTCAATTTCAACCTTTAAAGTCATAATTTCTACTTTTTGTCACAATTTTGACTTATGACTTGCTAGGTCATCATTTCGACTTGGTATGTCATAACTTTGACTTTTTATCTCATAATTATGTTTTTGTCTCATAATTTTGACTAATTTCAACTCTTATCCCTTAATTAGAATTTATATTTTATAATTTCAATTTTTATCCCATAAATAGAATTTATGTAAAATTCGGACTGGGTATGTCATAATTTTGGCTTTTTATGTCATAATTTTGATATCTCATAATCATTATAATCATAATTAAGTCTTTGACTTTTAAAGTCAATTTTGGCCTCTTGAGTCTTGATTTCTACTTTTTAATGTCGCAATTTTGACTTAGAATTATGACTTGCTAGGTCATAATTTCGACTTGGTATGTCATAACTGACTTTTTGTCTCATAATTATGTTTTTGTCTCATAATTTTGATTTAGGATGTATATAATCTCATAATAATAACTTGCTAGGTCATAACTTCGACTTGGTATGTCATAACATGAACTTAGTACGTCAGTTTTGACTCTTTATCTCAATTGATTTTGATGATTTAAAATTTTAACTGAAGATTTCAACTTAGTATGTCAAGACTTTGTCATAATTTTGACTTATCTCATAATCATGATAAACATAATTAAGTCATGACTTTGACTTTTAGTCAGTTTTGACCTTTAAAGTCATAATTTCTACTTTTTGTCACAGTTTTGACTTATGACTTGCTAGGTCATCATTTTGATTTGGTATGTCATAACTTTCACTTTTTATCCCATAATTATGTTTCTCATAATTTTGACTTTTTTTTTTTCATAATTTCAACTTTTATCCCTTAATTAGAATTTATGTAAAATTCTGACTGGGTATGTCATAATTTTGGCTTTTTATGTCATAATTTTGATATATCATAATCATTATAATCATAATGAAGTCATGACTTTGACTTTTAAAGTCAATTTTGGCCTTTTTAATGTCACAATTTTGACTTAGAATTATAACTTGCTAGGTTATAATTTCGACTTGGTATGTCATAACTTTAACATAATTATGTTTTTGTCTCATAATTTTGATTTAGTATGTATAAAATCTCATAAAAATGGCTTGCTAGGTCATAATTTCAACTTGGTATGTCATAACTTTGACTTTTTGTCTCATAATTATGTTTTTGCCTCATAATTTTGATTTAGTATGTATAAAATCTCATAATAATGACTTGCTAGGTCATAACTTCAACTTGGTATGTCATAACATGAACTTTTTATCTCATAATTTTGACAGTGTGCTGTTATTTCAACTTTTATCTCATAGTTAGGACTTATGTAATAATTTTACTGGGTATGTCATAATACAAAATTTTTAATGTCATAATTTTGACTTTTAATCTCATAATTATTCCGTTTAAAGTAGTGCTGCGCAACTATTAATCGCAATCAAATAAAAGTTTTTGTGTACATAATATATGTGTGTACTAGGTATATTTATTATGTGTATAAGACACACACATGCGGTATATATTTTGAAAATATTTACATGTATGTATATATTTATATTCACATAATTTATATTATACATAAATATATTTAATATATAAACATATAAACATATATTTTTCTTAAATGTATACAGGCGTGTGTGTTTATTTACGTATACATAAAAAATATACACAGTACACACACATATATTATGTACACAAAAGCTTAAATTGTTGGATGCGATTAATCATTGCCCAGCACTAATTTAAAGTCATAGTTTTTGTACAGCTTAATTAACCGGAAGCGAATGACAGTGGAAGTCTCGCACGTTTAAATTACAAATGGCCGTTTATGCTCTTACGTTAAAAATAAGGTGGATACATTCAGTGTTAAGCGAGCTCTCCAGCCTGACACAATTAGGTCCAATATATTTCCCCTCAAAGAAGACGCGTTAATCCTGAAGGAATGGGATCAGTTAGATCCGTGGTAATCCAGATAAAGAACGAGTCCTACCTGCCGTAACTCAGGCCGTTAGATCCAGTAGGTGTCACGGCGTAAGAATCGTCACCTGGCTTCAGTTAAATAAAGAACAGGTAATATTCTGGAATGCAGGACATCCATCAGAACGACCTCTAGTTTTGCTTCATGTCCCGCTGATTAGATAATACACCACATCACCACCCATTACAAACATTTACCATGGTAAATACATTTTATAACAAATTGCCATGGTTACTCCATGTATTATTAATACTGTAAAATCAATTTTAGAATTGGTATTTAATATATTCTCTATTATTTTAATTTTTTTTTTTGGTCGATGGCCAATACCAATTGATGACAAGGTTTCTATATAAACAATAACTGCATTTTTTTTTTAGGTGTATTTTGAATCAATTTTTTTTGCCTTTTATTTTATTTTAATGAAGTAGTTATTTTTTGCTACAGTTTTTCTAGTAACAAATAATTCTTATTTAGTTAATTATTTTTTAAAATTTATTTTATAATTATTTTCATGATTTATTGATGGCTAGCTATAAATTATAACAGGTTTTCTGTAAAACAATAACTGTTTTTAGTTATTGATTATTTTACTGTTATTTATTTATTATTTTTTTGCTGTTTTATTGATTTATAACAGTTATTCTATTTTCTATTTTTATTTGGTTAGGTATTTATATTTTATTATTATACTGTTTATTTTCACGTTTTATTGATGACGTAGTAACATGAACACTGGAACAAGTTTTTTTTATTTTTTTTTTTTTCCCTATAACCACAGTAAACATAGTATTTTAGCAGAAACTATTGTTACCCTAGTAAATTTAAACAAATATTTTTTTAAATATTTTTTTATGTTTTGCAAACTGTATGTGTTTAAAATTAAATGCTAATGTACTATTTACTGAATACTGTGTATTATATACTGTATCCTGCATATTATATAAAAAAATGCAAAAAAAAAATAATAATAATAATAATTTCATTTACTTACGAATGGATTTATAAGTGATTTTACACAACTGCTTGTTTACTGAAACTTTTTCACATTTTAAAGAGCTGTATGCTACTATGGATGTCACATAAACTCATCATGTTAGCTAAATGGCATCCGGTTATTATTTTGTATGTTTATTTTGCATATTGAGCATGGCATTCTGGAACATAGCCTTTTTCTTTTTCACACATTGTCGCTGATCTCTGATGGCTTGTGTGGACTCTTTCTCTCTCTCTTCTGTGTGATTGCTTTTCCCGTACAGGAGCACATTTTAGCAGGCACCAGCATAGTCATGCTACCTCCTGCCGGCATTTTCACCTGGCTGCTACGGCAACACCGCTGCCTGCTGAGTTCCCGCCCCCTCCCCTCGCCCCACCACAGTACCAGGAAGTCCCGCCCCCTTTCCTACCTCAGGCCTTACAGCAGCAATACCTCATCCAGCAACAGCTACTGCAGCGCAGGTACAAAACACGCA
This sequence comes from Cirrhinus mrigala, assembly GCA_036247105.1. Taxonomy (NCBI): domain Eukaryota; kingdom Metazoa; phylum Chordata; class Actinopteri; order Cypriniformes; family Cyprinidae; genus Cirrhinus; species Cirrhinus mrigala. Next base: position 28,816,468 of record CM070027.1, read on the forward strand.
CATCTGCACACTTGCAGTTATAAAAAATTAAGTAACACTTTATTTAAGGTGTCCTTGTTACATGTACTTACTATTATAAACGCAATTAATTTTGCATAATTACATGCAAGTAACCCAAGCCAAACCCTAACCATATTGTAAGTATATGTAGTTAATTAATATTACTCAGTACTTAAATGTATAACTACACTGTAACAATGCAAGGACACCTTAAAATAAAGGGTAACCAAATGTTATCTTTCTTTAAGCTAAAAGACACAATAAGACGAAACACACAAAACAATTGATGAATAAAAGGTCTGTTCTGTTCTTCATCCTGTCGCATTTCTACAGACGCACACAGGAGCGAGTCCCACTGAACACGCATCGGTTACGCCCAGGATATGAATATGCTCCGCCCCTCCATGTCCCTCAGCCAATCCCACAGCAGCCCAGATACCTGGCGGAAGGCACTGACTGGTGAGTTCTGCAAATGCACACACATGCAAAACAGCAGTAAAGAATTGAGGCTTATTTCCACCACCGCATTATTTAATTGTGACTTTTTATCTCACACTTCAGACTTTTTTTTTTTTTTTTGTATGAATTTTTTAAATAAATATGAACGCAATTGTTTGTCTCACAATTTAGACTTTTTTTCTTTTTCAGAATTTTGAGTTTATCACAATTTTGATCTTTTTCCTTAGAGTTTTTCTTGGAATTCTAAGTTTACATCTCACAATACAGACTTTATTTTTTTTATAATTCTGAGTTTACATCTTGCAATTCTGACTTTTTTTTTCTTGGAATTGTGAGTTTATATCTCCAGATACATTACTCTAGATATTATTTATATAAAATCAAATATTTTAGAATTTAAAACATAGACTTTAGAATTTTTGTTTAATATAATTACTGTTGTTTTATTTCATTTTATTTAGTTTTTATTTATTTATTTTTTTATAATCCCAATTTTTATTGTGTTGATGGCTAAAATCAAATTATAACAGTTTATTATAACAAATTATGTATTGTCTGTATTAATAGTAACACTTTTTTTTTTTTCGTTTTTATTTAAATTTTAATTTCCATTTTTTTTATTTTGATTTAGTGATTATTTTCATGTTTTATTGATGACTAACATTAAATTATAACCGTTATTCTGTAGAAATCCTAACTGTATTTTAATTGGTTATTTTCAATATATTATTATATTATTAATTTGTATTATTTTCATGTTTTATTATTATCTAACATTAAATTAAACATTTTTTTTCTATAGTAATGTTTACATCTCACAATACAGACGTTCTTCTTTTTTATAATTCTGAGTTTACGTCTTGCAAATTTGACTGTTTTCAGAATTCTCAGTTTATATCTCGCAACTTTGACTTTTACATTACTCCAGATATTATTTCTCCTGTAACATAAAATATTTTAGAATTAAAAAAAAAAAGCCTTTAGAATTTTTGTTTAATATAATTACTGTTGTATTATTATTATTATTTTTTATATAATCACAATTTTTATTTTGTTGATGGCTAAAAACAAATTATAACAGTTTGTTATAACATATTATAAATTCTATATTAATAGTAACTATTTATTTTTTTATTTACATTTTTAATTTCTATTTTTTATTATTTGATTTAATTATTATTTTCATGTTTTATTGATTAACAGTTGTTCTGTAGTAACCATAACTGTATTTTTATTTATTATTATACTATTAACTTATTAATTATTATTACATTATTTTCATGTTTTATTGATGGCTAAAATTAAATTATACGTTTTTCTATAGTAACGGGAACTGTTTATTTAGCTATTTTTTATTTAGTTATTTTTTTATGTGTTTATTATTTTCATGTTTTATTGATGACATGAACATAGTAACAAGTTTTTCTGTAGTAACAATAACTGCAGTAAATATGGTATTTTAGCAGTGACTATTGTTACCATGGTAAATTCATATATTTATATGGCATTCTAAGTTTACATTCACAATTCTAAGTTTACATTCACACAGAGTTCCCAGATAAATTACTCCTTATTTATATATATATATATAATTTATTTATTTTTTTTTTACATCTTAGAGTTCTGTTTTTTTTTTTTTTTTTTTTTTTCAGGCAAATAAAAAATAAAAATAAAAATTATTGTTATTGCAACCTTTTCTCTGAATTTTTTCTCTGAATTGTGAGAGAAGTCACAATTTTAATTTTACATTTTCTATTTCATGGCAGAGGTAAGCTTCTATAGTAAACAAATTTTCTTGACATTTAGGAATGATCTTTATGGTCAGAAAGGGAAAATAAATCCCACACATAAATTCCCTGCTGCCAACTGTGTTGTTTTTAAATTGCTCTTAGTGAAACTAATATGTGTTCGTAGGGATCTGAGTGTGGACGCAGGTGTGCCGCATCAGTATCCTCTGCAGCAGATCCCTCAACCCTACCAGCATTACCTGGCATCTCCCAGAATGCACCACCTCCCCAGGAACACCTCCTCCACCCAAGTGGTAAGTGTATATATAAAAAAATTATTTACCGGTTTTATTTATAGGTTTTTGTTTCTTAGTTTAAAAGTTTTTTGTAATAAGTGCAAGTGTTAAATGTGGTTCTCAGTGCACATATGCTGTGTTTTCTATAGGTGGTCCATGAGATAAGGAATTATCCGTATCCACAGCTCCACCTGCTGGCGCTGCAGAGCTTGAGTCCCAGCAGACACTCGTCTGCTGTTCGGGAGAGTTATGAGGTAAAACACACAGACAGATAAACACTAGCACACATACGTTCATGCATTGCTCTATTTATAGCTCTGAGTCTGTGATTGTGTGCAGGAGCTGCTGCAGTTGGAGGATCGACTGGGAAGCGTCAGCCGAGGGGCCATACAGACCACCATAGAGAGATTTACCTTCCCGCACAAATACAAAAAGGTACATACACACACTATTTCACAGTCACACTTTTATTTTCATGTCTAGCCAAGATTTATCTGCTGCTAACACACTTGTGTTTGTGTTTGTTTGTGTGTGTGTGTGTGTGTGTGTAGCGGAAGCCGCTGGATCTGAAGTTATGTGAGAGTGAGGAAGAGTCAGATGTGGATGAAAAATGCACCATCTGCCTCTCCATGCTGGAGGATGGAGAAGACGTTAGGTAGGAAACTGTAACTGCCGTTCAAAAGTTTGGTATCAGTAAGATTTTTAAAATATATTTGAAAAAAGTCTCTTCTGCTCACCAAGGCTGCATTTATTTGAATAAAAATACAGTAAAAACAGTAAAAATTGTGAAATATTATTACAATTCATAAAAGCTATGTTCTGTGTGTATATATTTTAAAATATAATTTATTCTTTTGATCAAACCTGAATTTTCAGCATCATTACTCCAGTCTTCAATGTCACATGATCCTTCAGAAATCATTCTAATATGCTGATTTGCTGTTCAAGAAGCATTTCTGATTATTATCAGTGTTGAAAACAGTTGTGCTAATTCATAGTTTTGTGGAAACCATGATTAAATGAACAACATTTATTTGAAAAAGAAATCTTTTGTAGCATTATGAATGTCTTTTCTGTCACATTTGATCAATTTAATGCATCCTTCTTGAAGAAAAGTATACATTTCTTAAAATAAAATAAAATATTACACCAGGGTTTCCCATGAGGTTCAGGAATTAATAAATAATTGTATGCAAATGTTGTTAAATTATGAAAATATTAACTTAAACCACAGCAAGTACACCACAGCAAAGGTTTGCATCCTTAAACTACACTATAAATGCGACAAAGTACTATTAGTTTAATATTTATATACTGTTATAGTTTTTTTTTAATATTTTAAGTTGGCTTTTATTTTTTTTATTTTCATTTTTTCATTTTAGTTTTAGTATTTTTGTCAGGTACTTGTCTTTTATTCTTCTTATTTCATTTTAGCTTTAATTTATTTCATTTTTATTTCAGTTTTAGCAACTTTAGAACCACAGTTTAAACTTCTTTCACTTCAGTTTAAGTTTTTACATTTGGTTTTTCATCTGTTTTATTTTATATGTTTTATTTCAATTCAATCAATATTTTTGTTTTTAACCTTAATTTTAACAATTTACAAAGGGATATTCTTTTTATGTGCATGTATTTTTTTTTTTCTCTTGAAAATATATGTAAATTTGACCTACATTTTTCATCTAATATTTATATTTCTTTTCATTTTCATTAGCAAACCCTATTTTCAGTAGCTTTAGTTTGTCCTTTTTTTCCATATTTTATTTTAGCTTTATTTTTATTTCAGTTTTGGCAACTTTAGAACTTCAGTTTAAACTTTTTCCAGTTCAGCTTAAGTTTTTGTTTTATTTTATTTTATTTTATGTTTTTATTTCAGTTCAATCCATGTTTTTGTTTTTAAACTTAATTTAAACTTTTTCCTGTTCAGTTTGAGTTTTTACATTTTATTTTACATCTATTTTATTTTATTTTATTTTATTTTATGTGTTTATTTCAGTTCAGTCCATGTTTTTGTTTTTAAACTTAATGTAAACTTTTTCCTGTTCAGTTTAAGTTTTTACATCTATTTTATTTTATTTTATTTTATTTGTTTTCATTTCTGTTCAATCCATGTTTTTGTTTTAACCTTAATTTTTAACAGTTTACAAAGAGATATTTGTTTTATTTGTTTATATATTTTTTCTTAATAATATATGTAAATTTGACCTCAAAAACTGTTACATTTTTCATCTCATATTTATATTTCATTTTCATTAACAAACCCTATTTTCAGTAGCTTTAGTTTGTCTTTTTTTCCATATTTTATTTTAGCTTTATTTTTATTTCAGTTTTGGCAACTTTGGAACTTTTTTATTTTATTTTATTTATTTTATTTTATATTTCAGTTCAATCAATAGTTTTGTTTTTAACCTTAGTTTTATCAGTTTACAAAAGAAATATTCTTTTTATGTGCATATTTTTTCCTGACAAAGAAATTACATTTAACCTAAAAGCATTTTTATCTAATATATATATATATATATATATATTTATTTTACTTAACAAAAACTTCTTAATAGCTTTAGTTTTAGTTAACAATAACAAAACTGCACAACACAAAGAACATTGTATATCAAAATAAAAACGCATGCAGTAATGCAGCTCCACTCGTTCTAATGAACCTTTTATCTGTCTCTCTGTTTACAGGCGGTTACCCTGTATGCATTTGTTCCATCAGGCGTGTGTGGACCAGTGGTTGGCCACCAGTAGGAAATGTCCCATCTGCAGAGTGGACATCCAAACACAGCTCACCCCCGAGAGCTGAAACACACACGGGCGAAATAACACGCATTAACAAATAACTCACACACATGCTCTCTTTCGCTCTTATACATCCACACACACTGTATATTACCTACACACGTGTATGATGAGCCATCCAACACACACTAAACACACACTCACACGCTTTACTGAGCCAATGACAATAACTGACACTACACACTCACACACACACACACGTGCTGGTAGAAACTAAAGGGTCTGTCGCAAGGAGTGATTCTGTCCGTAGGGAACTGGTGTGTGTCCGTAGCATATGTGTGTGTATTTGTGCAATTCCTTAAGCCATGAACTTTACTAAAGACCCTCAGCTTGCATACAATACACACACACACACACTTACACACTACTTAATATATATACACGATGGCGGATAAGACACTGTCAAATCTAGCTGCTGGAGTGTGTGTGTGTGTGTGTGTGTGTGTGTGTGTGTGTCCACTGTATTTCTGATCTGCAATACTGCTTTAGTCTTACACACTGGAGCTACTTCGGCTTGCGTGTGTGCGTTTGTGCGCTTGTTCACCATTTTGGTGCGCGTATGTGTGTTAATATTTTCATGGGTTAGCGGTGCACGACGGTGCATGTAGAGAAGCCAAAAAAGAACACGCAACAACAACAAAAAAAACGAAAACAGCAACTCATTTCCGAGACAGCAGGAGGAGGGCTGTTGTCTTACAAAAAAAAAACAAAAAAAAAAAACAAAGTAGGCGGAGGATGTTGTGATTGGTGGATTCGTGTAGATAGGCGCAGTAGTAGTTGCATGCATCTGTGCTTGGGTTGTTGTTTCAAGGTACACCTGAAAGTGTGCGCGTGTATGCGTGCGAATGCATGGATGTGTATTAGCTCCTTTAAGCTGTGACGATCCGTAACACTATCAGACTCATGTAGCGAGCGTGCGTGTGTGTGTGCGTGCGCGCATGAGAGAGACCCTGCCATGACCTTTGACCCTAAATGCCTACTGAAAAAAGCACATGTGAGCATAGCTGAAGTGCCCGGCCTCACTCTGGTGCTGCGCTGCCATGGTTACTGTATTTATTATTGGTATTTAAACACATGCAGTGTTTGGAGGGGGGCGGGGCTTGTGCGTGTCCAACCGTGTTCTTGTGTGACAGGTCTCCCCTCGTGGTTGCTATGCTGGTTGCTATGCTGTATTGCTAGAACTACAATGTAGAATGTCGTGTGATAGAGGACCATCCGCCAACAGCACACAGGCGGGTCGAGACAGACTAACGCGCCGCATGTTTGGCCTGAAACATACGCTGGTTGTTTTTCGTTTTCAGCGCAAATGTCGAGAATCTTGCTGAGCAAGTTAAAGTTAGCTAATGTGTTGACATGTTTACAGCTAGCTACACAAACAATAGCACATCCGGTTTTACGCCACAGGTGTTTGAACACTGGCGTCCCCTTGAGCACTGAGGTATAAATGCACATTATGCAATGCGTATGTTTCTGGCCATTAGCTCTTTTGAAGTTTAATTTTAACTTTTCTGGTTTTGCTTGATATGCAAATTTGACAGTTTCTCTCACTTTTTGTTTCTGGGTGTGTTCAAAATCTCAAGTCGAAAGTTTACATGCACCTTGCAGAATCTGCAAAATGTTAATTGTTTTACTAAAATAAGAGGGATCATACAAAATGCTGCTTGTTTTTTTATTTAGTACTGAACGGAATAAGATATTTCACATAAAAGATGTTTACATATAATCCACAAGAGAAAATAATAGTTGAATTTATAAAAATGACCCTGTTCACAAATTACATATGCTTGATGTTGTTAACTGAATGATCCACAGCTGTGTTTCTTGTTTAGTGATAGTTTTTCATGAGTCCCTTGTTTGTCCTGAACAGTTAAACTGCCTGCTGTTCTTCAGGAAAATACTTTTTTTGGTTTTTCAGCATTTTTGTGTATTTGCACCCTTTCCAGGAATGACTGTATGGTTTTGAGATCCATCTTTCCACACTGAGGACAACTGAAGGACTCATATGCAACTATTACAGAAGGTTCAAACACTCACTGATGCTTCAGAAGGAAACACAATGCATTAAAAGCGGGGGGTGAAAACTTTTGGAATTTGAAGATCAGGGTAAATTTAAGTGATTTAGTCTTCTGGGAGACATGTAAGCATCTTCTGTAGCTTCTGAAGGGCAGTACTAAATGGAAAAAAATATGATATTAAGGCAAGAAAATAAAAATGTACAGATCCTCATTCTGTTCAAAAGTTTTCACCCCCCGGTTCTTAATGCATCGTTTTTCCTTCTGGAGCATCAGTGAGCGTTCGAACCTTCTGTAATAGTTGCATATGATGGCATATGCTCTTGTGGACTATATGTAAACCTCTTTTATGTGAAATATCTTATTTAGTACAGTACTAAATAAAAAATACCTTGCATTTTGTATGATCACTCTTATTTTTGGTGAAATAATTAACGTTTTGCAAGGTGTATGTAAACTTTCGACTTCAACTGTATGTAGTTAATTCCGAAAGCTTGTTTCCAATATAGGATAAAAAATAAAAATAGAAATTGCGACTTTTTATCTCATACAAACTCAGATTTGCGTGACAAAAATTTAGAATGGCAAGAAACTCACAATTGCGGAAAATAAAGTCAAAATTGAGAGATAAAAAGGCACAATTATTTGCTTAATAATTTATTCCAAAAGAAAAATCATTGTAAACAGAGATGTAAACTCAGAATTGCGGGAAAAATCATATACTCATGATTGTGCCCACATTCTCCACCACTTTTGTGGATGAATACATTCTATTTTTGGTTAAATTTTTTCAGTTTTTGGTTTCAGCCAATGAGCTGCGTTTTTGCCTGCGTGTTGGCTTCCCCCCCCGGCGTTCTGTGTGCTGATTGGCGGATGCTGGCTCGTGTTGATCGTTTACACAGGGTTATGTCCGTTGAAATGCCTTAAGTATTTAACAATCATAATTTATTACTAACTGTAGATATCGTGGGTACGTATTTAATTTTGTATAGTTTCCTTTTTTTGCAATGGAATCATATTTTATTTATTTAGAAATAACACAAAATGATTAAAACTCTTACCTCATGTTTGAGTTGGTTTGCGGGAATGCTTCGCATGCGGTTGGTCGTGTTCGTGTGTGTTTCTCCCTTTGGTGCTGTGACCTTACTGACATTCCGCTTGCTGATTGGTCCGACGCGGCAGCGGAGTGGGAGTATTATGGGTTTTGATTCGCTGTCCTGTTTGCACTCTTAGTTTTCCAAGGCCACCCTCTCACTGGCATCGTTTTTTACCACTCTGGCGACCTTTGCAACACAATCTTTCTCTTTCTCTACTCCTCTCTCTGGAAGTCTTTCTTACATTGTTAATGTTTACACGATACTCGTCTTGCTCTGTTTTATTCTTGGTAATGTTTACTTCCTCTACTTGCTTTCTTTGTCTGTTCTCATGCTTTTTTACTGTCTTGAACAGTCTTAAATTATTAATGTTTACATTCTATCACTTTCTAAGGGTGTGTTTAAAATCTAGTGATCCAACCTACCCTTCTAAGGCAGTATAGTAATTAAAAAGAAACATTTTAAGTGACTGATTTGAAACAAATATACAAAGTGCACAAGAGATCTGACTCAGAATTTAATGTACACTGAAAAAATGGGTGTAGAAATGAATTTTACAATTGCAAAGACAAAGCAAGCTGCACATTGAATTAAACATGAAATATTTAAGGAGAAAACTGAAATGTGCTTTTGTTGTAAAGCATACTTAAATGTAAGTGATGTAAAGCATCAATAATCTTGTTTCATATTAGCATATTGCTAAGCTAAAGTGCTGCAGTTAGGAATATGTAGCATGCACGCAAATTTAAATAGTTTAAAATAGTTTGTTGTTAATTGCATGAAACAGTTTTATCAAAATATTTGGGTACTGAATCTATCATAGTTATGATTTTGCCCGCATTCTCCACCAGCTTTTGTGGCGCATCTTATTGCATTGCATTCTGGGATTGACTTCTCTATTAAACATACATGTGATCTTAGTCTAAATAGGATGCTCACTCGATTTTGCAACAACCCTGTTTTGTTTTTTTTCGCAATCTCTCATTCCTTGTGCCTATTTCTGTTTTATTCTCAATCTCTGTTATTGTCAGTCAGCGCTTTTCAGCGTCTCCAGGGCATGTGAATCCTCTTTCGTCCTAGTTTATGTTGCCAGTCTCTTTCTCTCTGTCTCTTTCTCTCTCTTTCTCCCTGTCTCATGGCAGGGTCAGGACTAACAGAGTATGATAAAGCACAACAGATTTAAAATGCATGTTTTTCTCAGGTTTGAATATATACATGACTAAATAGAAATATACAGCTACATAGAGAAAATAAAAGACTAGTGCAGATGTTCTACTAATGATATTAGAGGATTGATTTTTTGCTGCTGCTTGCATTTGAAAAACAAACAAAACCAACAAAAAAAAAGAAGACGTTAATAATAATGTTGTCCTAAAAGTGCCAGTGACAGGGGTGCCGCGTGCTGTGGGTGTTTTTTCACTAGCGGATTTTCTAGCAGAATATAGACTATTTATCATTCATATTAAAGCAATAGCGCCTCCTGCTGGTGTGACTGCTAGTACGTAACTGGTCGAGTAAAAAAAAGTCTGTGTAAAATGTTAGAATTCTCTTTTGGTGGAATTTTTGTACCTTATTTATTACTACTACTAATGATGAATTTAAAAGTGGCATCGCTAAAATGTTTTTGGTTTCGTTTCGTTTTCATTTTGTTTAATTTCGAAGCTTGTACATTATCCTTTTTGTATGTGCTCATTTTGTAATAAAAATGTTGAAATGCTTCAACGCCTGGTTTGTCTTGCATTTTCACAAGCACATCTTTCTAAATCAAACATCATGTGACCCTGGACCACAAAACCAGTCATAAGGGTCAATTTTTTGAAATTGAGATTTATACATAATCTGAATAAATAAGATTTCCATTGATGTATTGTTTGTTAGGATAGGACACTGTTTAGCTGAGATACAACTATTTGGAAATCTGGAACCTGGGGATGCAAAAAAAAAAAAAAAAAAAAAAAAATTGGGAAAATCACATTTAAAGTTGTCCAAAAGTTTTTAGCAATGCATATTACTAATTAAAAAAATTAAGTTTTGATATTTTTACGGTAGGAAATTTACAAAATATCTTAATGAAACATGATCTTATGATTAATGATTAATATCCTAATGATTTTTGGCATAAAAGAAATATCGATAATTTTGACCGATACAATGTATTTTTGGCTACTGCTACATAAGACTGGTTTTGTGGTCCAGGGTCACATATCACATAGTGGCATCTGGTTTTATGTGGTTTCTGGCTGGTCCAAGCTAACAGACAAAATTATATTTTGTAAATCACTTAATATGTTGACAAAGCAATTCATCCATCTTAACACTAGAGGGCCAAACAGACTGTTTTGAAATGCCTAATGAGACAATATTTGCAAAATACAAATAGGAACAACATTTTTAAGGTATACAGACTTATGTTATCATCTGTGGTATTCATTTGTGAATATATTCAGTAAGAGACGAGAGGGTATCTGTCACCTGTAATATGAATATCATTTATTTGCAATGATTTATGAAACGTTACATTCTCTGTTAATAAAGCAATGAATAATTCACTCTCACTTTTTATGTTTTAACACTGTTGTAGATATGACACAGATGAATCATCATTAGAGTCAAGGTGATATTGAGGTTGCAACCCTATTTACTTTCATAATTTGAACGTTTGGGACAGTAAGTCCTTTTAAAATTTTTGAACATTTTTTATGCTCACTAAGACTGCATTTATTTGTTTAAAAATACAGTAAAAACTGTTAAATTATGAGACAATATTACAATTCAAGATAACTGTTTTCTATTTGAATATGTGGAAAAATATAATTTATTTCTGTGATGCAAAGCTGAATTTTCTGCATCATTACTCCAGTCTCCAGTGTCACATGATCCTTCAGAAATCATTCTAATATGCTGATTTGCTGCTCAAGAAGGATCAAAAGAACAGCGATAATTGAAATAGAATTCATTTGTAACATTATAAATGTCTTTACTGTCACTTTTGATCAATTTAATGCATCCTTAGTAAATAAACCTATTAATTTCTTACCACGTAAATTTCATATGTTGACTTTAAGGCCTTTTAGAGTAACAGAAACACTTAATGCACTAAATATCAGAACAGCTGAATTTGAATACTTTGCATATTTGTGACCCTGGACCACAAAACTAGTCTTAAGTAGCACGGGTATATTTGTAGCAATAGCCAACAATACATTGTATGGGTCAAAATGATAAATTTTTCTTTTATGCCAAAAATCATTAGGATATTAAGTAAAAATCATGTTCCATGAAGATATTTTGTACATTTTCTACCGTAAATATATCAAAACTTAATTTTTGATTTGTAATATGCCAGGAACTTCATTTGGACAACTTTAAAGGCGGTTTTCTCAATATTTAGATTTTTTTTGCACCCTCAGATTCCAGATTTTCAAATAGTTGCAAACCATACATCAATAGAAATCTTATGTATTAAACTTTCAGATGATGTATAAATCTCAGTTTTGAAAAATTGACCCTGATGACTGGTTTTGTGGTCCGGAGTCTCATTTTTAATAAACTGAATATTTACAGTAGTTTATTCACATAACTGTCGCCCTCCGTTCTACCCCTGTGATTTGTCGTTATTCAGAAAAGAAAGCTTATCCAGGTAGGTCATTGTTTTGCACACTACCAAACTGTAATAAGTCTCCAGCATGCCACAGCTCCTCCCTTTCCCTGCCCCTAAATCCCTCCAGGCCACGTCCATCATCCCCGCCCTCATTCCAGCAGAGCTGAATAGGAAGTTGTAGCAGCAGGGATTATAGCGAATGTGTCGGTCGCCAGAAAACCGAGCGCTGTGAGTGGCTACCACACCCGCCCGTCTTGCACACAGGCCAATCAGAACCTCGGAGGGGAGGGGCAACGATACATCCTCAGCGGCGACATAAACTTTTCTCACAACGTCTTGAGATAGAAGAAAGGCGGGTCCTGAGCAGTAATCTGGGAGGTATTTCTCAGGGTACACTTGATAGGGAAGGTAATGCGGTTTGTTGGGATCTCGCTCCGGTGCGGCTCGATGGATGACCCTGCCTAAGTAAAGATCATCAGGGTGCGTTCTCAGTCCTAGCAAGTATGAAGTAAGCGCAGGAAGGTTTAAATACACAGAATCCTCAGAAAGCACAACAAATCGTGCTTGTGTACAAAAAAGTAGTACCCATCGAAGTGCCATTTTAACTTGCTCCCAGTGTCCTCTCTCCCAGTCGCCTCTTGAAACTCCTCCCTCGAACTGTATGATGTCACCGTAACGCACCGACTCTTCCCTCACCATCTCAAGCTCCGCCCCCAAAGGGGAGGAGCTGAGAAAAAACAAAGTTTGCACGGCAACACTGTGCACTGACGTCTGATTGGCCCAGGAGTTTCGCACCGCCTCTCTCTGGCTCGAGTTTCCGGGGGAACTCAGGACCAGAGTGAGGATGAGGAGGTCCTGATGATGAAGGCAGGGTTCGGTGTTAATGGGGTAGAGCTGTGAAGTGTTGAGCCTGGTCTCAGTCAGGTCCAGTTTGCGTGCACGCTCACGGACCTCCAGGACGAAACGGTCGGTGTAGGCGGCGGGAGACGACTGGAGGAGAAACTCTTCCACTATGTCGCCGCCAAACAGCAGCGCGTGAAATAAGATGACGTTACATAACAGGAAGCACCACTGATGAGTTTGTAGCCGGAACACACAGATCTGAAAGAGAGTAACAACATATATGAGCAAATTAGAGCAATAACTAGATTTTTGCCTTTTCTGAAAAATATGTCAGAGTGTTGTTTGCTTATGCAACACCTTTTTATTGTTGTAGTTATCTAAAACATAAATGATAAATTTATTTTCATTACTATTTTATTTCAGCTAGTTGTTATTCCAATATTTCTCATCTTCATTTAGTTTAACTAGAATTACAAAAATAACTCAAAACTGAAAATAATAAACATTTAAAAGACACTTAAAAAAATAAACAATAAACACGGCATAAACGCAACAAAATCACTAAAACTTAGAAAAAACGTTTTTAAAAACAAATTAAAGCAAAAACAGAAAATACAAAAATGTTACCTAAAACTATATATCAATGACACTAAAACAGCACTGGTAGTCTTTTTGTTTTTGTATTTATTTTATAATATCTTTATTTAAATTTTTAGTCTTAATATTTTAGGGCTATCAGTGTTAGTGCTTGATGAAACTGATAATATTTAAATATGTTCAACAGCTTTACATTTATCATGGATTTAATGATTTTTGATGTCTAATTGCCATGTTTAATCAAGCCAGGTTATAAACTTTTACATTATACATATATGGATTAAAAAATATAAATATTTTAATGTTCATGAATAAAATAATATATATTTGTTCTTCCAATTACATTATTTTTTACTTAACAACAAATGTTACATTTTTTCTTTATTATTAGTTGCCACTAATAATGCATGACCATCACTGATACAATCAGTTGGAGTGTTATCTTATTTATTTATTTATTTACACTACCAGTCAAAAGTTTTTGGACAGTAAGATTTTTAATGTTTTTAAAGAAGTCTCTTCTGCTCACGAAGGCTGCATTTATTTGATCCAAAGTACAGCAAAACCAGTAAACTTTTGAAATATTTTTACTATTTAAAATAACTCTTTTCTATTTGAATATATTTTAAAATTTAATTTATTCCTCTGACTTCAAAGCTAAATTTTTTAGCATTATTACTCCAGTCACACGATCCTTCAGAAATCATTCTAATATTCTGATTTGATGCTCAAAAAAATAATATTAATATTATTATTCTGAAAACAGCTGAGTATAATTTTTTCAGGTTTCTTTGATAAATAGGAAGTTCAGAAGAACAGCATTTATCTGAAATAGAAATCTTTTGTAACATTATAAATGTTTTTATCATCACTTTTGGTCAATTTAAAGCATCCTTGCTAAATAAAAGTATTAGTTTCTATAACTTCTTTTGAATGGTATAGTGTATAATGTTACAAAAGCTTTTTATATCAAATAAATCCTGATCTTTGGATCTTTCTATTCATCAAAGTATTCTTATTAAAAAATGTGCTCAATAATAATCAGTGATACTACTACTACTACTAATAATAAATCAGCATATTAGAATGATTTCTGAAGGATCATGTGACACTGAAGCCTGGAGTAATGATGCTGAAAATTCAGCTTTGATCACAAATAAATTACATTTTAAAATGTATTCAAATAAAAATCAGTTATTTTAAACAGTAAAACATATTTCACAATATTACTGCTTTTGCTGTATTTTACCTCAAATAAATGTAGCCTTCGTGAGCAGAAGAGACTTCTTTAAAAAACATTTGACTGGTAGTGTATTTAGTTATTCAAATCAAATACACATATAGTTAAATCTCCTTAGACCATGCAGCATGAAAATGTTTTGAAAATGAGTAGGTTAATCAGATTTCTAGTTTGTTGACCAAAGAAGTCTTGCTGGTTCTGCTAGTTAAGCAGTTAACCAGTTGTCCATGCTAAGGTCCGGTATCCAAAACACAACATATGCTGGATATACAAACCAGAATATTCTAGAACAGTGCAAGTAGGCCATTCCAGAGAGCAACGATGATAAAAACTGAGAACAAATATTGACTTACCTTCATGATGTCTCTTTAGGCTGTCTGTCTTTTTTCTTCACTTCTAAATCTATTCCTATTCAGTTTTCTGGTCCATGAACTAGTGTGCGTGCTGCTCACCTGGACGTTGTTTCTGCAGTAAGCTGACACCAGGCAGGTAATGGTAACCTAACACAGCTCCGTCTCACTGGGCAAAGATGTCCAGCTTCACCTACAGTAATAATGGATGATGTCAGGATACATTACGAGCAACTCACACACATATTACCCTCGGCTCGTATCACTTAAAACTACTGTTATGTTCTGATCTAACTCAACATTTGAAAGTGATGAGTCTTAGAAATTCCAGACTTACAAAATAAATTGCATTTACATACTACTGGGATTATAAAGTAGGCTTGTGTATATTATTCCACGAAGCTGAGACATTATTAACATTATTTACCTTCATTAGTTAACATGAACTAATAAAAACAACACTTCAACAGCATTTATTAATATTTGTTAATGTTTATGCTTACATTTAGTCATACATTTAAATCCAACGTTAAAAAAATGTTATATTTACATTTATTAATACGTTTTCAAATCAAAAGTTGTATCTGTTAACGTTAGTTAAAGCAATTGTATGCAGCTTTGTTTATTTTTGCGACTTTGGAGCCCCCTGCAGTAAGTCAATAGAATTCACTGTCGTAATACAGTGGATAAACGCGCGTTTATTGCTGCCGTAAAGCAAACCGCACTTTTCGCGGAATTTCGTACCTGCTCACCAAACTTGTTTACTACCAGAACAGACGTTTGGTCGCCTCAATAGACGTCATTATACGATCAGAATGACTTTGAAACTGATAATTCAAGGTAAAAAAGGTACATACACGGTGGTTTTAATAGAATAAGTGTGAACTAACAAAAACAAACAATGAACGATTGTATTTTTAATGACTGCTAACATAAACAAAGGTTAATAAAATGTTGTGAAACATACTGCCTACAGTTAATGCTAACTAATGCATGATTGTTGACAAATGAGACACCGTAAATAGGAGTTTGAAGCGGTTTTCTTTTAAATGTTTAACGATAGTTGGAAAAAAATGTAAGAAATTGTAATAAACTTTAAAACAGAACTCTGTGAGTTGTATTTTGTGACCGTGATCTGACTGCTAAAATATAAATAAATAAAAAATAGCTTAAAATAGATTAAAAATTTCAGATTTTTTAAGTTTATCTTAAAAAATGTTGTTTTTAAGTTAAAAAAATGTTATTGTTTTTATGATTATTCTACTTCCTTTTTGAAATTATTGTTTTTATTATTGTTTTTATGACTATTCTACTTCCTTTTATGTAAAGCACTTTGAATTACCTTTGTGTATGAAATGTGCTATATAAATAAACTTGCCTTGCCTTTATCTTGAAGTGCTAAAATGCCTAAAACTAATGTATTAATAATAATAAATACATTTAAAAAAAAAAAACAAAAACTAATAAAAAAAGACAAAACACAACAAAAATTTAAGTCAAACATTTAAAAAAAAAAAAAATAAATAAAACACTGTAGGGTTTGCACTTATGTCACGTTTTGGTCAGTTACTCAGATGTACAGCCATATTGGCGATACTCGAATGTAAACAACAGCATGGATTGCATGGTTAATGTACTACTGAATATGTTGTTCTGCTAATTTATGCTGTCTAAACCACAGAAAAAATGTGTGGAAGCTGCTAAATCATATAGAGAAGGGCTTAGTAAGCAGGAAAGCGCGCACAAAGGACAAACTAAAGTTAAATAAGTGGTAAAGATATGTACAAGCAGTATTAATTAAGATATTAGTCTAATATTTCACCTACCTGACCAAAAATGAAAAGAAAAAACTTGAATGTCTGACTGACTACAGCCTAAAACATGACAATAATTGACAATTTTCAGCAGCGATAATCAGCAAAATATGCGAGTTTAATTCAGTTCTGTGGCATTGTTTATGTTCAGTGCCGCCAATATGGCTGATTGATAAGGCGTTGGTCAAAAACTTAAAAAAAAGACAACAAAATAACCAAAACTAAACTAAAATTTAAGTGATAATGTAAAAAAAAAAATTAAAAATGTCAGCAAAAACTCTAACAGTATATTAATGATACCAAAATAACACTGTTCCAGAGCACCATGTAAAAATAAAGACTAGGCCTGTTATAAAGCATGTGAGCTAATTTACATGCTTGTGTGACAGTGAATGAGTTGTGGTTTGTTGCTGGTGTGAACATTTGTCTTCTGTAAGAATGAAAGACGTGTGTGTGAGATGATTCACATGTCAGAAGACGAGCTATTTTCCATCCTCTGCGATCACGTTTACATGTTGAGCATCATTCACTGTCAGCACTAACCTGCCTATCACACATAAATAATCTCTCTCTCTCTCTCTCTGTCTGTCAGTCACACACACAAATAAACCTCAAGATGAGTGAGGCTCTGTCTCGTACATGATGTACTGGAGAGAACAATAAAGACAATCAATGACACACAATCTCACAACAGGAAAAGAGCAACATCATGACATCAGAGAAGTGAGTACATATATAAACACATTTGTGACAGAAAGACATATATATGAAAATGACAACATCATAAGTATAATGCATTGAAAACTGTCTCAAACAGTCGTTTTATGTTCTATGGATTCAAACTAGAAAGTGTGAATCTGAAGGGCTTTTACTTTTTAAGGGTTGTGTGGTTTAGATGCATCAGGAGGATTGCAAACAACAATTGTGGCTGATATTAATCATTCCATGAAGGCACATTGCCACTGCCACAGGAAGCAGTCCCATTTGCATGCCAAATGTGTTCTTATGACTTGCTACTGATATATTTAATTATATATTTATTTACTGAACTTAGTCACATTACACTATACTAAATTTACTTTGTTTAGTATGCAATGCAATTAAAATAAATTAAATTAAAGTGTGCACAAATCACTAAATTTTATTGGGTTATACTGAGTTTAAAAAAATATTATTTGCAAATTTTTCTTTTATTCAAAATAGCGTGCCTACGCTATCCATGCAGTTTTTCCAAAGTGTCTTTGTCCCAGCACTTAAACTTTGTTATGCTGTGACCTTTTCATCTGAGTCTAAAAATAATGGTTTGCACTTTCTGACATATTTTTTTTGACCACATGGTACAGAGGTCAGTTTCTTTTGCAGTCTTTGTCTGCTGTTTCTTTACATTTACCTTCGAAAAGCATAAGAGTAACTCTTTAATGGGAAAACAAACTTTAGTTGATCATTTTGCAGTAAAATACTACAAAAATCTTAATGCAAAGCACAAAAATAGTGACTGTAAATGTGGTTTAACAATATTTGCTAAATAAGGAGCTTATTAGGCTATTGTCATGCATGAATGGAAGCTTATTCCTTTAGAAATCATTTCCTATGGAAGTTTTTATCTTACAGTTGAGACTTGACTTTTTGTCGTTTTGACTTTTTTCTTGCAATTTTGAGGGTTTATCTGACCATTCACTTTTTTTTTTTTTCGCAATTTTGACTTTTATCTTAGAAATCTGCCATTTTCTCGCAATTCTGAGTTTTTATCTTATAATTGAGACTTGATTTTTTTGCCGTTTTGACTTTTTTCTTGCAATTTTGAGTTGATCTGAATCTGACAATTCAGACTTTTTCACAGTTTTGACTTTTATATCTTACAAATCTGACGTTTTCTCGAAATTTTGAGTTTTTATTTTACAATTTAGACTTGATTTTTTTGTTGTTTTGACTTTTTTTCATGCAATTTTGAGGTTTTATCTGACAATTCACTTTTTTTGCAATTTTCTCACAATTCGGAGTTTTTATCTTACAGTTGAGACTTGATTTTTTGCCGTTTTGAATTTTTTCTTGCAATTTAAAATTTTTATCTGACAATTTAGCCTTTTTTTTTTTTTTTTTTTTAAAGTCAGATTTTTCACAATTCTGATTTTCTCAATTCTGAATTTTTATCTTATATTTTAGACTTGATTTTCTGCATGTTTTGACTTTTTTTTTTACTTTTTTATTTGACTTTTTTCTCTCAGTTTTGACTTATATCTCACAAATCTGAGTTTTTATATTACAATTCAGACTTGATTTTTTGCAGTTTTGATTTTTTTGAGTTTTTAATCTGACAATTCAGACTTTTCTCACAATTTTTACTTTTATATCTTAATTCTGAGTTTTTATTGCACAATTTAGACTTTTTTTCTTGCAATTTTGAGTTTTTAATCTGACAATTCACACTTTTCTCGCAATTTTAACTTTTATTTCTCACAAATATTACTTTTATTCGCAATTCGATTTTTTAGCTTACAATTCATACTTGATTTTTTTTGCAGTTTTTACTTTTTTTCTTGCAATTTTGAGTTTTTGTGACAATTCAGACCTTTTCTCGCAATTTTGACTTTTATATTTTACAAATCTGACTTTTTCTCGCAATTTTTAGTTTTTACCTTACAATTCAGACTTTTCTCGCAATGTTGACTGTTATATCCAACAAATCTGACTTTTTCAAAGTTTTGACTTTGACTTTTTTCAAAGACTTTCTCACAATTTTAGCTTTTACTTGCAGTCATATCTCACAAATTAGACTTTTTTCCTCTAATTCTGAGAAGAAAAGCCTTATTGCAAGTCTGTAACTTGTAGTTGTGAGATATAAACTCACAAAAAAATGCAGAATTATGAAATGAGAAGTCGCATTTATTTATTTATTTTTTTTTTTTTTATTCCTTGGTGAAAACAAGGTTTCATAGTTTCTGGGGTATTAATAAAGGTGTAGATAAAAAAAATCAGTAGATTTTAGATAAATAAATGATACTTAGTTATAGTGTATGTTTCTGTTGAAGAGAGATTTAGCAATCTGAACATTCAAGAACAAGTGTCTCAATTTTCAGGCAAGAGCATTGTGGGATTTTATGACTAGTTACAGCAGTCTTTTAGTTACCCTCCACAGGGCATTCCCATTTCTGTCAGTCTTTGTCTCTGATAATTATAAGTTTTAAAAATCATCGGTTGAGTGTGATATCTGCCAGAAACCCATGATGACTGGTTGTGAAACGTTTCAGTTCTAGGTTGTCATGGTAACAACACTGGTTGCCAAGGTGATGATTTCATTATCGGCATAGGGAAACAGTATGGTGAATTGGTGACCGGTTTATCACTCTGGGTTTCATGGTATTAAGTTATATGACAGTGTGGCCGGTTCTCGGGGTGACAGGAGTGTCTAGTTGTCACGGCTTGATTGTGTTTTGATTGTCAGTGCAATTATTTCCTCTTGTCAGCTTGTGTGTGCATGAAGACAGAATTCTGTGCACACTGGAGACGTGTGCGATGTGGTGCTATGTTTGTTGACAGGAGGTGATAAATTTCTTTGAGGTGACCCCTGACCCCTGACACACGCAACCCCCATCCACTGAGCTGTTTTCGAAACACTGCACTTACCTAACATAGTACTGAAAACTGCACAGAAACGTCTCTGAAGAAAGAGCGAGAGCAAAACATCAGAAAAGAATGAGCACTGAAAGCAGACAGAGTCAAGGGCATTCGACTTACACCCACATGTGTGACTCACAACTGTGCTGGTGTATCAAAAAAGATTGATTGGTAAAGGTCTGTTCTCATTGAGAAATATTGTTTGGACCAGACATGGTTGTGTAAGACTGAAAATTATTTTTATTTTTGCTGGCTAAAACATGTAATCTATGTTGTCTACATAGATTCACTCAGTTAGTGCATGGAACTGACAGCGCTACTTTAAAACATTTGTGACTCTCACACTGTTATACGCACAGATTATATATAATATTTGCAACTGGGTGTCCCAAGTTCGAATCCCAGCTCGAGGATCTTTTCGAGATCCTGTTGTGCTACAGGTGTCCTTAGCTCAAATCCCAGCTCAAGGATCCCATTGCACTACAGGAGTTTGAATCCTGGCTCAAGGTTCTTTTTTCCAGTCCCGCTGCGCTATGGATATCCCAAATTTGAATCCCGGTTTGAGGATCCTTTCACAATCCTGTTGTGCTACAGGAGTTCAAATCCCAGCTTGAGGATCCTTTCCCGATCCTGTTGCGCCACGGACGTTCCGAGTTTGTATCCCAGCTCGAGGATTCTTTCCCAATCCTTTGAATCCCATGTAAGTCTGTAGGATTTGTCCCCTTGTTTTATATAAAACCATAAGTTCTGTCAACACACATCTTCTCAACAAACTGCACAATTTTTGATTCAGTACTGTTAAAGCAATAGTAGAGACGCTGCAATCTTCTGCTTTATCATCAGTGTTGTAAACTACTGTACAGTACATTCACAGCAGAACGGATGGGTGTTTTGTTGTTTGCCCACTGTGTTTTAGGTGTGATGAGTTTGCGTATGTGTTGTCTGGAAATGCTTTTTCAGAATTTGTTTTTTATGTGTGTGTGTATGTGTGTTCAGCAAACCCTTTAAAGAAGATGAGGACCTCTTGGTCATTAAAAGTAATACCAACCTGCACAGCACCAAGGGTCACTGCCATAGCAACAGCCACTCCAAAAGGGATAAAGGAAAACACTTTGACATGATATATATAGGTCAGTATTTATATCAATCTTTGTCAATGGCTTTCAGACTTTTCTACACCTGCCTAAACATTTTAGGAAGTTTGGTCAGCTGCCACTAGCAACTATAAATGTAAACAGTATATATATAGTATAGTGTGAAATCACAAATGAGATCTCAGTTGTTTCTCTCTTTGCTTATATTGTATGTGTTTAATAAACTTTGTGTAGTTGGTGGCTGGAGTAAAGATGACCCATCCTGTCGAGTTGAGCAGTTCTGCCCCCAGTATAATGAGTGGAAAATGACCGCTCCCATGCTCCATCAACGTAGGGACCCAGGGGTGTGTGCTTTGTGTGGAGTCATCTATACTGTGGGCGGGTCTGATGATGTCACCTGTTTGAGCAGTGTGGAGAGGTGGGTGTTTACATCAACTGATAACTAAAACTCATTCTACAAAACTGTAAAATGCTTGAGAGATTTGACAATGGATTTCAACAGATATTGTTAGTAATGTTGTTAAGATAATCTTCTGCTACTCTAAAATGCTGAATGAATGTGTTTGTGTATGTTAGGTATGATCCAGAGCGTAACACCTGGTCTGTGGACGTGCCCTCGCTTTCTTCGCCACGGTCAAGGGTGTGTGCGTTAGAGATGGACGGATGTCTCATTACGCTTGGAGGTTTTGACGGAATCACCTGCATTAACACAGTAGAGAGGTCTAAACACACTTGTACATCACTGAGAAACACATGTCTGGAAATGTAAAGCTCAAACACATACTACTTTTATTTTGTGGAGTAGGTACGACCCCTTGAAGAACTCCTGGTCTAAGTTGACGCCAATGCTGAGGAACAGGGCATCTGCGTCAGCCGCTGTCCTGAATGGTCAGATTTACGTTGTAGGAGGAACAGATGGAGACATGCCGCTGGATTCAGGTACACAAACACACGTGCAGATTTGAAACAAAAATCTCAGTACTCATTATTCTTCTGCACTAGTGGAGCGTTTTGACCCGTTTGAGGGAAACTGGTCGCTCTGCCCCACCATGTCCACCCCGAGGGAAGCTTCAGGATGCGCCGTGTTTCTTGGCTGTCTGTATGTGGCAGGAGGACGAGACGAACTTGGTCTGTCGTTGAGCACCGTGGAGAAATACGACCCAGACACTTTCCGCTGGAGCCCAGTTAGGGCTATGAACAACAAGAGATTTCAGGTTTGAGGGAATAAAGGGCACTGTGAAGCGACTGTGAAGTGATTCTGAAGTGCTTTAATTATGGTTTTTGTGGTGAGATTATTGTGTTTAATATGCACAGGTCTCTTTAGTGCAGTTTGATGGCTTCCTATTGGCTATCGGTGGCTCTGATGGTGTAAGTGACCTTAAAACCATGGAGGCTTATGACCATGAGACAAACTCTTGGAGGTATTGTTTTAAAATGACTCATATAGAGCCTGGCAATCTTTGAAAATTTACTCACCCTCAAGCTGCTCCAATCCTACATAAAATTCTTTCTTCTGCTGAACTCAAAAGATATTTTGAAGAATGCTGATGATCCCCATCGACGTCCGTTGCATTTTTTCCATTGTCAATGGGAACTATCAGCTGTTTCTTGAATACTGTGAATATCTTTTTATGTTCCACAGAAGAAAGATACTCATACAACTTGAGGATGAATAATTGGTGACAGAATTTTCATTTTTGGGTGAGATATCCCATTAAATATGGCGTTAAATGGAGCTACACTCTTATTAGCAGTTAAAAGCATCATGAAAGGAATGGCTCTACCAAAAACATTTTGGTATTCTGTCATTATTTACTTCAAAGATTTATAATCCATTTCTCTTTATCTCTCATTTTCTTTTTCATTGTTTTTTCTCATTTTGTAGACATTTTGGCAGTATGAAGTTCAAGCATCCAGGTGGACATGTGGCTCTGGTTAAAGCTGTGTGAAATGTATTAATTAAAATTGATGACATACATGATAATAAATGAAGTGAAATGAAATTTGACTGTATAATTCCTTCACTCTTTTTATAAAAAGGTACTGCTTTTGTACTTCTGTTGTAGATCAGATGTTAATAACATGGCAATTTATTCCAACAGTGGTAAATCAATATGGTAACCACTCAATACCATGGTACATGTCAAAGTAAGAAAACAAATATGGTAGTACCATGGTGCACTTGGTACTTTTTGTGTTCAGAAATTCATTTGACCAATTTTCAGAGATATTTAAAGTTAAATTATGTTAACTATAAAAGTCTGATGACATTTTCAGGCAGGGGGAATCACAATTTTAAAATTCCCATGACTATGAAAACCCTTATACAGATAAATATCATTCAGTGCTGTAGTCTGGCTTTTTTAAGAAATGAAATCTAAAACTCTGTTGCTATGTTACTGTGAATAGATGTAGCCTTGGCAACTAAAAAGACTCTTCATGTCTTTTTTTACAGAGTAATAGTTATTATTCATGATGAATAAGATGCTGTTCAAGGCTGTCCAGCACACGGCGCTGTGTCTGACACTTTAAAATGCCACGACAATCTTACCTCTCAATGTTAGTTGATGTAGAAGTTGAGAGACTCGGGTATGCGCCACAGGTTTTTATTTTAAAAATCATAAAGTTAAAGTGAAGCTTTATTGAATGTCAGTTTCATATTAGGTTTTGATATTCGCTCACCATGTTTTTTGGATAACATACTTTTACCTCAAAAGTTTTTACCTCAGGTTTTAGCGGAGATTTTAACCGTTGACTGGATAACGGACTTTTTTTCAAATCATAAAGCGCGCGATGCCTGACGCTCTGGCTCGTGAGGAAGATACAGTGACGTTTCCATCCGCGCGCCGCTCGCCGGATGAAAAGATGTGCGGCGCATGCTACACCAACCACACATTTGAATATGATGACGGGAGCACGCGCACCGCGCGCCTGAGGTAAAGTGCGCGCACAGATGTCTTCAGAACCATGTTTAAACGTTTTAAACCACATTCCAAATTCCCTGTGAGTTGTAGTAACAATATCTGTTGTAAATCTATTATGGTATATTTTGTCTTGGTCGGTGGTAATGCAGTTTTTTTTTTATTATACCCTCAAAACGTCACAGGCTTTCTTCAGAAGACACTAGACTAGTTTGCTTTTTAAAATGTCAAATAGTTACTTTACCACCATGTCTCTGTCTTTTCTCTCACTGTTAGTCCAAGGTGTGGGGGCAGAGGGGTGGTCTTAAATGTACAGGACCTCGAAATGGCTGCTGGAGCATCTGTGGTTCCATCCCTTCAAACCTATTTCCGGTTCCGAGACCTGTTGCTAGGAGACCAGACATTTCATGATGACAGGTACATGCATAGTGATGTTTATTACCAACACTAGGTAGTAACTGATTATATATAATCTGGATTAAGTACTTGTAATTATATTACATTTTAAAATGTTCATAATCAGATTACAGTTAGTTTTTATAGACTACATGATCACATAGTATTTATTCATGATTTATTGATCCAGCCTTTTTTTTCTACCTTAAATTTTCCTTTCTAAAACCTTCTACCGCTTACATACATTTGGATAGTTCATCCGCAAACCCCAGTTTGGGAAACCCTGGCGTAACATAATGTTTAAAGGAGAAGTTCACTTCCAGAATGAATATTTCCTTGTAATTTACTTACCCCATGTCATCCAAGATGGTCAGGTTCTTCAGTCGAAAAGAAATTAAGGTTTTTGAGGAAAACATTCCAGGATTTTTCTCCATATAATGGGCTTCAATGTTGTCCAGCAGGTTGAAGGTCCAAATTGCAGTTTCAGTCCAGCTTCAAAGTGCTCTACAGGATCCCAGTTGAGGAATAAGGGTCTTATATAGCAAATCGTTTGGCCTTTTTTTAAGAAAAATACAAATTTATATACTTTTTAATCACAAATGCTCGTCTTGCACTAGCAAGCGTTTACGACCCTGTGTTTACAAAGTGAACGTTCAAAGAAAGTCTAATGCCCTTTACAAAAAAGGTAAAACAACGATGTCGAACAATTTTGAAGTTGGAGAAAACGAAATTGAGTTTTTTGCCCTACCCTGCCTTTTTAAACCAAAGTACACAGATGAAGAACTAACCGCACGTGATTACACAATGTGTGAAGACGTGCATGTGCATAGCATAGCTAATGCCAGACAAGCATTTCTGGTTAAAAAGTATATAAATGTTTTAAGAAAATTACCTATCGTTTTGCTAGATAAGACCCTTATTCCTCAGATGGGATCATGTAGAGCCCTTTTAAGCATTGAAACTGCAATTTGGACCTTCAGCCCATTGGCTACCATTTAAGTACATAATATGGAGAAAATTCCTAGAATGTTTTCCATAAAGAACTTAATTTCTTTGCGACGGAAGAAAGACATGACGTCTTGGATGACATAGGGATGAGTAAATTATCAGGAAATGTACCCGGAAAAAAAAAGAAAAAGTACCCGGATGACCTACTAAATGCGCATTTGATGGACACTTACTATCCCATGAGACCTCTGGAGACTACTTGTGAATGGCTGTGAAGTTGCTGTAGGTCACGTGACCATAATCAACATGGCAAATGGGGTGCGTCCAAATTTGATTCATATTACCTATAGTCATACTTTTTAACGGTTGCGAAGTAAATTCAAATTCAAATGTAGCACCTGCTCAGACAGTATGCAATTTCAGACTCACCGAGAGTGTTTACATTGTATGTAAAGTAACCAATTCCACTGCAACATGCTAAACTCGCTTAGCAACCACCCAGAAAATTCTTGCATCTTGGTGGTGAGTTTTGTGTGAGCCAGAAAACATAAAAATCTAGTCATGTTTGTATTTGTTCTTTAAACTGCTGAACAAGAGAGCAAAAAAGTATTTCCTTGGCTCTTCGATTCTGGCAACCCTTGAATGTTAAGAAAAAGTCTCATCGTGCGTGTGTGTGTGGGCACACGGCCACATCTCTCCAGATCGACAGAAATAGCCTCTTGAGCAGGTTATTATCTGTAATTTCCTGAGAACAGGAGGGAGAGAGAGGGTGGGCACTGCGGAAAGGTGGAAAGTGGGAATAAGCCAAAGAATTGCTCATTTGATTGACATTTAAATTGGAGCTTGGGTTGCTCCTTCATTCAAAGTTCACATTATGGTAGCCTTACATACACTTGTGTGACTTTCAAGCATCACAAAGACAAACATGCTTGAGGCATGTTGCTATGACGACAATCATTCATCACTATACAAAAATAACATGTATGTATGTTTAATAAGCTTCACGGATAACAGAATGCATATGCAACGGTTTGCAACAGCTGTTATGCACGTCAAAAACTTATGCCTATATTTGACAAAGGGATGTTAGTACGACTAATAAACAATTAAAGTGCATTGAAATTCTAATGCAGAGACATAGACGACAGAGAGAGACCGAGCAGAACTCTGGCAGGGAAGCGCACGCTTGCGCGCCTGCAATCAAGAGCGTGTGGGCGGGTTATTTTGAACCGCGCCGCTGTAGATTATGTACTTCCATAACAATCCTCTCAGCTCAGATCTCCGCACATCCTCGTCTAGAAAGCCTCTGGGTTTTCTCTGTTATGGAACAGAAGAATGCAGTGCCGTCCTGGGTTAACCCCGCTCTGGTCAACTGGAGACTGGACTCTTTTGGTAGCGATGCCGGGCAGAGGTAGGATACGACGTCTCTTAAGAGTCGCTGCAGTCTTGTGCATGTTTGAATACCTGGAAATGTTCACCGAGACTGGCTTATAAGCTGGAATACTGTTGTGCATATCAGGTGCTGCACTTTTCAGTTGTTGTCAAAGTTTTAGTATTCTTTATAAGTTTATTACCAGTGTTTATATATGTTAAATCACCCATGAATTTTCTAGCAGAGACATATGGAATATTTTGGACAAGACAGTGTGCCAGGGGTCGTAATGTTGATGGCTTCGTCTCACTTTATGATGGCAAATAAAACCACCGCTCCTGTGGTCTCCATGGGAACTGGCAGACACATCGCATCTCCAGTGAAGATGCCTGGGATTGTAATGTAGAGAATTGCTCTTAGTGCTGAACTATGTAAACAGAGTAAAACATGGTGCTGGAAAGAGTCTTTATGCATTGATTTTACACCTACATGCACAGGAAAACTCAGACATAATGGCACATATAAGGATGACAGCATTTCTATTGACATTATATAACATGAATAAAGGAGAAGTTGTACTCACCCCCTTGTCATCCAAGACGTTTATGTCTTTCTTTCTTTAGTCGTAAAGAAATAATGTTTTTTGAGGAAAACATTTCAGCATTTTTTTTCATATAATGGACTGCTATGGTGCCCGATTTTGAACTTCCAAAATGCAGTTTAAATGCGGCTTCAAATGCGGTTGAAAACGATCCCAGCCGAGAAAGAAGGGTCTTATCTAGCGTAACGATCAGTTATTTTCATAAAAATAATACAATTTATACACTTTTTAAAGTCAAATGCTCGTCTTGTCTTGCTCTGCCTGGACTGTTTTTGTTCCAGTTCATGACAGTTAGGGTATGTTGAAAAACTCCCATCTCATGTTCTCCCTCAACTTCAAAATGGTCCTATATTGCTGTTTAACCTTTTTTGTTAAAGGTTTTTCTTCTTTGCATGTTCACTTTGCAAAGACTGGGTCGGTACTTCTGCAGCGATGCATTTTAAATTGATTTTTGAAGTTGAGGGAGAAAATACGATTGAAGTTTTTCGACATACCCTAACCTGCTTGAGCCAGAATACACAGAGTTCAGGGAGAGAAAGGCAAGATGAGCGTTTGAGATTAAAAAGTATTTAAATTGTATTTTTTTTAATGAAAATAACCGTTAGTTTTTCTAGATAAGACCTTTCTTCCTCAGCTGGCATCATTCACAACCACATTTGGGATCATTTGAAGCCACATTTAAACTGCATTTTGGAAGTTCAAAATCGGGGCGCCATATCAGTCTATTATATGAAGAAAAATGCTGAAATGTTTTCCTCATAAAACATAATTTCTTTACGACTAAAGAAAGAAAGACATGAACATCTTGGATGACAACGGGGTCAGTACATTATATGTGAGTCTTTGCTTTGGAAGTGGACTTCTCCTTTAATGCATTTTAATCACTTTTAATCAATATCTGCATGAGTATTTAATGCATAATGCATCTGCTTTCAAGATTTTAGTTAAAAGCTAAAATGTGTGCATATTTCACCATTTTAATCAGATTTTGCTTTTACTAAGGAATCTCAAATCGTACTAATATATGCATGCATGATAATGATAAAATAATCCACAAAACGCTGTTTAAAACAGCTTTAGATGGAGTTTATCATGTCACACCTCAGGACTTGTCAACTTTCTAAAAGTATTTCAACTACCCACATGCATGAACACACTTCACCCACGCTTACTGTATAAGGATTCACTTTTCATAACATTTTTTTCCTACTTTATTTCTCTGAGAGTTGGTTGAAACCATGTATTTGACTTTGATTAATTGTACTTTGTAAATAAAGTTATCATAGTATCCCCAAAAGGTATTGGAACAGTGAAGTCACTTTAAAGCCAGTAATTATGTTTCCATGCATGCTTTTTTTGTGAATTTTGCAATATTGCATAAAAAAAATGCTGGATAGAAATGGCAGGATGCACATAAAAAACTTAATTGGAGGGATATTATTTTTTATCTGGTAAGAAAACATGTATGTAAACTTGATGGAAGCACATTTATTGATTAAGTTCCTGGATGTGCAACAAAAATTAATGTGTCACCAGTGGACCAATCTCATTGCACACCATCTGAAATATTATAGTCACTCTAAAATGCCAAATCAAAATGATTTGGTTTAATTTTCTCTCAAAAATGCATTCCCAAACATCAGGCATTTGCCTCTGAATGCAAGATTACGTTATTTGTCATTCGTTTCATCAGCAGCATTTATTGCAGCATTCATCCGCATGCTTTGAGGCACAAGTAATTATTATGTAGGAAAGAAGAGGCTTCCCCCGGTGCAACAGCTCTTTATTTTATTACTGATATTTTGTTCTCATGAACACATGGGATGGAAACGGAGCTTTATTTGCAAAAGTTTTAATAAGATTTTTAATACGATCATTCGGTATGATTTTAGTCAGTGATTTATTGACTGGATACTGGTTGAGGTTATTGGACTATGGTTTTATTTTTCTCCCTGCAGGGTCCATGTGGAGTTTTATGTGGATGAGAACACATTTAAAGAAAGACTCAAACTTTTCTTCATCAAAAACCAAAGATCCAGTAAGTCAATCTGAACTGTACATATGTACATTTTGTAACCTGTTATCAGAATGTCTGTTTTATGGTTTGTTAATGCACTGAACTTTTAAATCCAGGTTTAAGGATCCGAATATTTAACTTCTGCCTGAAGCTTTTGACATGTGTTCTTTACATCATACGAGTCATGACGGACAATCCGGCCCAGCTCCGCCACACATGGTAAGACCTGTGTCTTAAAGGGATAGTTCACCCAAAAATGAACATTTGCTGTTTATTTACCCACCCTCAGTCCATCCAAAATATAGGTTACCCTTTTTTCAGTAACCACCTTATTTTTCCCGTAAGAGCGGGCACAGCCATTTGTAAATTTAAGGTGTCTGGTTTCCTGTCTTATCCGCGCCAAGCTATTTTTTGCTGTACAAAACAACTTGTTTTGCTGCTTGTTTTTGGAAACTGGTGTGTCTTACCATATTATTTTAATGTATCATCCTAATTATGAACACAATGCACTTCGTTATTCTTATGATTATTTCCCTATAGCGGCTTATGAACCAGAAGTCTCACACATTACAAGAAAATAGCTTACTGCCGCATTGAAAAGTAAGGTGGATAACAATAAGATTTTTTAGCCGAAACCATGGTCATTGTTGATTCATAAAATGCTAGTCAACAGCTACCGTCACTTGAGAGGCAAAAAGGAAAATACAGACAGGACAAAATCAATACCCATAGCTCCTGACAATATAGAGGTCTGTGCAAGAAAATAAACATTATTCACAACATTATTACCTGTAATTCATAGCCTCAGGCAAACGGGGGAACCCAATTCTTATTCTTTCAAATATTTTGTTTCAGTGTTCAAATAACCAGTTCAAATTTTAAATTTAAAAAGTTTAATTTAAAGAAATGTAAAAGTTTAAAAACTCACCAATTTGTTTACATAATCATGCAATGATGTAACATATGCACAATTATATTATTAAAGTACTAATCAAATGATGTGAAAAATGGGTGTTTTAAAGCATATAAAGTAAATAAGCTTATCTTTTTATGTAAACAATAAGAAACCATAAAACCTTTCATTTTGCCCCTTCATTCAAGTGCTTGGTTCACACATGTACATATTCGGTCTGAGTCGAACTGTTTCCTCAGTTCAGTGACTGTTGGAGGAACTGTAGCGCTGAATCCGTTCATTAATGTTTATATATGCCGTTACTTTGGCTAATTTCAGTCTGAGTGACTGTTGTACTTCCAGAAGTACTCAAACCACAAACTGTTTCAGATGGATCAGCAAGATTCAAAAGAATCGGTTCAAAAGAATGACTCGTTCACAAACCGGACATCACTCCAGACTGTTTGTCTGAAGCTCTGGATTACAGCTTGTCAATAATGTTCAGTTTCTTGCACAGACCTCAATATGTAACCCTGGACCACAAAACCAGCCATAAGGGTCAATTTTTCAAAATTGAGATTTATACATCATCTGAAAGCTTGTTAAGTTATGACAATATTTGGACGAGATACAACTATGAAACTATGATCTGAAAATCTGGAATCTGAGGGTGCAAGAAAATCAAAATATTGAGAAAATCGCCTTTAAAGTTGTCGAAATAAAGTTCTTAACAATGCATATTACTAATCAAATATTAAGTTTTGATATATTTACAGTAAGAATTTTACAAAATATCTTCATGGAACATGATCTTTACTTATTATCCTAATGATTTTTGACATAAAAGAAGAATCAATACAGTGTATTTTTGACTATTGCCACAAATATACCCCAGCAACTGGTTTTGTGGTCCAGGGTCACATATGTCATCAGGAGCCATGGCATTCATTTGATTTTGCCTATATATGTTTTTTTTTTCAACTCTAAGGCCCCGAACACAGCGAACACGTTTTTTAGGCCTGATAACGCGAGGTGCACCATACTGCCCTTTTTTGGTGACTTTTTAAAAAGAGCAGCGTGTTGTGGTTTTTTATGTTGCTAGGCAACCACCAAATCAGCCATCCTGTCAATCTAATCAAAGGATTATAGCGCGAGCACTCTAAAATCTTTGGTTTTTAGCTGTTAAGTAAACTGTCATATCAGCAAAAACCTAAAAAAATACAGCTCCGGGTAGCTCCGGATAGACACCAAAAGTTTCTCCTCCATCACTGCAGTCTCTGGACTTTTTAAGCAAAGGTAAAACTTTCATCACCACAACGGAAGGCCCGCCTCTCCATTCATTCGATTGGACAATGGAAAAAAACGCGATGACGTCGGCCAATTTTCTGCTCAGAGTTGCTTTTTTTTTCAACTTTGGGTGCTCGGAGCGCTCCGGCAAAAACGCAAGGTGCAGGAAGTGGTTAAAACCCGAGGCGCCGGGGGCGCATAAAGAGCGCACATAACGCTCACTGCCAATAGAAAGCAATTAAAAAAAGGCGCCTCTCACTGCAAAAACGCGTTCTGTCTGATCGGGGCTTTAAAGGGGTCATCAGATGCCCATTTTAAACAATTTGATATGATTCTTTAGGGTCTTAATGAAAAGTCTCTAATATACTTTGGTTAAAAATTCTCAATGGTAGTGTAAAACAACACCCTTTTTACCTTGCCAGAATCAGCTCTGCAAAAATCATCCTGTTCTGGTCGAGGTTGCTTTAAATGTTAATGAGCTCTGCTCGCCCCGCCCCTCTCTTCTCTCTGTGGAGTGACGAGCCTGCTTACTTTAGCCGCATTTAACCGCTAAACTTGTTTACTAGCACATTATTAGGAAAGACGATCGCAAAAATTAATTAAAAAAACCCTTATACT
This sequence comes from Cirrhinus mrigala, assembly GCA_036247105.1. Lineage (NCBI taxonomy): Eukaryota > Metazoa > Chordata > Actinopteri > Cypriniformes > Cyprinidae > Cirrhinus > Cirrhinus mrigala. The sequence goes on from CM070027.1 coordinate 28,849,061, forward strand.
CACTTTTTGCTGTAAGTGAAGCTGGATCACGAATGATTCGCGCGAACATAGACGGATATATGTAGATCGGGAGGCGCATTCCCTTCACAATCAAATGTAATCCACTGCATCTTCAGCGGCTCAGATGTCGGGAGTAAATGACGACCACTGTGTTCATTATTACATCCAGCAACACAACACCTCAATCGCTCAATCAGAGATATTCTTGTCTAACTTACATGCCTGCTCCGGCATCGAAACAGTGGAGGTCGGGCTGTTACAGCTGATTTAAGGCGGGTCTGAGGTAAGACGCTCATGTCAATCAACTATCGTGGGAGCGGCCTCTGTGGGTGTGACGCCACACCAACAGGCATCTGAGAAAGGCTCGATCTGAAAAAGGGGATATTATTTTTACAGATTAATTAAAAACCACTGCATGGATTTTTATCATTATAGGGTAGATTTGTACATACACTGCAAACACACATTAATGTTCAAACAACATGAATAAGTCAACTTTGCATCTGATGACCCCTTTAAGTGATGGTAACCAATTTTTGAATTTTATGAATCACCATGGACCACGGTTTTAACTAAAAATCTTAAGAAAGTCACCTACATCTTGGATGGCCTGAAGGTGAGTGAATTAACAGCAAATTTCCATTTTTGGGTGAATTATTCCTTTAATGTTTAATGTTTGCAAGTGTAAAATGCCTTACAGAACATGATTACCATGACTCATATTTGCTGCTATTAGAGAATTATTTAATATTCAAAGTATGTTAGTGAATCATTTCTTATGCTGCAGTAAAATGCCCCTATAGATTGATGTGTCACAGTAAGAGACCCACACCTCCTCTCTCTACAGCGTCAACTGCAACAGCACCACGCAGACCAACGAGATCAACTGGTGAGACAAACCATCAGCGACAAATTGCGGTTTATTTTCGGTTATGCAGATGTGATCCGAGGTTGATTTCATAATTATAATTTATTTGCTCTAATTTGCCTCTTTCTTCCAGGGAGCTGATATTTTGGGTGGACAGAAAAGTACCAGTTTGGGCCATTCAGGTGAGTCTAAAGAAACGCAAACATTTATATGGTAACACTTTACAGTAAGGTTTCATTGTTAACAGTAGATAACTATATTAGTTAACGTGAACAGCACTGATTAATTATAGTTAAGTCTAACATTTACTAACACATTACTAAAATCAAAAGTTGTATCTGTTAACATTAATGCGCTGTGACCTACGTGAATATTTTTATCTAACATTAACAAAGGTTAGTACATGCTGAGAAAATATTTTGTTCACAGTCAGTTCATTTTAGTTAATGCATTAACTAGTGTTAACAAATGAGACCTTATTGTAAAGTGTTACCATTTCTTCTGGACCGGTTGCATAAACTGCTTAAACCAGTCTTACAAGTTAGTCATCTAATTTATTTCTGCAAGACTGGTATAACTTTTTATAATCGGTTAGATAAAGTAGATTGGTCTCATTAAAATCTAAAAAGTAAGGCTGATTACCAATTGATTAATTGCTAGTTAGTCAAACTAGTACTTAAGGTGTTAACATGGTTACTATGTTTATGCAACAGAGTCTTCTATTTAAATGGTTTATTTAAGCTGTTAAAACAGTGCTTGAAACATTTACGCCTTTTTTTTTTTTTTTTGGCTTGGTTTTAAAATATTTGAAAATTATTTGCAGCTACACTGCAAGACTAATTTAATTGTGAAGATTATTTTTTATTTTAAATAGTTATTTTTAATAAAGGTTTATTGAATTGTATTTGTTTGATTACATTTTTTATTAAAACTGTTTAATTTACTGTCTCATTTAGCACACTATGTTGCACATTATTTCATTGTCAAGATTATTTTTATTTAATTTAATTTTGTTTATTATTATTTTAAATTATTTTTATTAAAATGTAGTTTTTGTTTACTGTCTGTTTTTTATGTACTATTTTTTGTGTTGTTTTTTAATTGTATTTGTTTAATTTTATTAATAATTATTAATGTAAAAAGTATTAGTTTTATTATCAAGATTATTTTTATTTTAAAAAGTTTTAATTTTATTTTGATTTTTAATATTTGAAATTATTTTTTATTAAAAAATTAGTTTTTTAGTTAGTCTTTCAGCATTCTTTTTTGTGTTATTGTTTTAATTGTATTTGTTTAATTCAGTTTTATTAAGAATTACAAAATCAAAGTCAAAATCAAAGTGATGTGATTTTAGCAAATAAGGCTTTGCTTTAATCCTTGGTTTTAAAATATTTTAAAATTATTTGCAGCTACACTGCAAGACTAATTTAATTGTGAAGATTATTTTTTATTTTAAATAGTTATTTTTAATAAAGGTTTATTTAATTGTATTTGTTTGATTACATTTTTTATTAAAACTGTTTAATTTACTGTCTCATTTAGCACACTATGTTGCACATTATTTCATTGTCAAGATTATTTTTTTATTTTAAACCATTTTTATTTAATTTAATTTTGTTTATTATTATTAAATTTTTTTTTATTAAAATGTAGTTTTTATTTACTGTCTGTTTTTTATGTACTATTTTTTGTTATTTTTTAATTGTATTTGTTTAATTTTATTAATAATTATTCATGTAAAAATTATTAGTTTTATTGTTAAGATTATTTTTATTTTAAAAAGTTTTAATTTTATTTCATTTTATTTAGATTTTTAATATTTAAGAATTTAGTTTTTTAGTTAGTCTTTCAGCATTCTTTTTTTGTGTTATTGTTTTAATTGTATTTGTTTAATTTAGTTTTATTAAGAATTACAAAGTCAAAGTCAAATCCTTGGTTTAAAAATATTTCAAAATTATTTGCAGCTACACAGATTTTTGTTGCATTTACACGATTTTGACCAGCAGGTGCCGCCAGCCTACTAGGTTTGCTCTTGAAATTGAGTACTGCAGTTATTTTTGGCTTCTGTATAATAAATTGCTTGTGTTTTTTCATCTATGAATAATTATTATGTTTTGTGAGCTGAAATTTCACTATTAGCTGTTTGTTTTTGCACATTTTTTTCCTCAGGTGATTGTAGCATCCATCAGTTTCATGGAGGCCATGTTGCTAATGTACCTCAGCTACAAGGTAAATTTGATTGATTTTCGACACTCAGTTTCTTCTTAATCTGAGACCTGAAGTATCTAGTTAGTTCATTTTGTTTGGCACACATTTTTTTCCAGGGTAATATATGGGAGCAGATATTTCAGGTGTCTTTCCTGTTGGAGATGCTAAATACTGTCCCTTTCATCATAACGGTAAGAAGCATTTCAGAGCGAAATCCCAAACTACATCTGATAATGAACTCTGACCTCTTTGATTCTTCCTCTGTGTCAGATCTTTTGGCCTCCACTCAGAAACCTGTTTATCCCTGTGTTTCTCAACTGCTGGCTGGCCAAGTGTGCTCTGGAGAGCATGATAGTGAGTGTTAACCATTCCCGAATTAATCCACACCAGTGTCTATCCAATGCTGTACAGAAACCAGACGATTTGTGTGTGTTACAGAACGATCTGCACCGGGCGATTCAGAGAACACACTCGGCCATGTTCAACCAGGTCCTCATTCTTATCTGCACTCTCTTATGTCTTGTTTTTACTGGGTAAGAATCGTTTTTTTTCTTGTTTAAAGCTGGGCAATATGTCTAAAATGTATATAATGATATTCTTAAAAATCTGGTCAATTAATATGCACATTTTAAATTCAAATTATGGTAGAAGAAAGAAGAGAAAAAAGAAGAAAGCCTTTTTTTAGTTTTAGAAAACAAATATTTAAATTTCTGATTATAAATTTAGTTTTGTTTTTATATTCAGCACATGCCATTTTATTATGTTTAAAATGTAGTTGTATTTTTGAATTTTTTTAAATTATTTTTTTAAATATTTACTCTTTCATCATTTTATAGCAATATAGTTTTTGATTTTTGTTATTTTTTTCAATTGTATTAACATTTTTATTAATTACTGAAGTAGTTATTTTTTTATTTAAACTCTTATTTACTGTCTCTTAGCACATTATTTTTCACATTATTTTATTGTCAAGATTATTTTTATTGTAAACAATTTTTAAGCATTTAATTTTATTTTGTTTATTGATTTTTAAGATTGTTTTTTTTATTAAAAAGCACATAATTTTATTGTGAAGATTATCATTTTAAATAGTTATTTTTATTTAAGGTTTATTTAATTGTATTTATTTGATTACATTTTAAAAATTTCATTTACGGTCTCTTTTAGCACACTATTTTGCACATTATTTCATTGTCAAGATTATTTTTATATTAAACCATTTTTATTTAATTTAATTTTGTTTATTATTACTTGAAATGATTTTTTTATTTCGTTTTTTTATTTACTGTCTCTTTCAGCACACATCATTTTATAGTAAAGATTCTTTGTTATTTTTTATTGTATTTGTTTAATTTTATTTAAAAAGTATTACTTTTACTGTCAAGATTATTTTTTGTTATTTTAAATAGTTTTAATTTACGTTTAGTTTATTTTGCTTATTAATATTTAAAATTATTTTTTATTAAAAATGTACTTTTTTATTTGGTCTTTCAGCACACATCATTTTGTATTTTTTGTGTTATTGTTTTAATTGTATTTGTTTAATTTAATTTTATTAAGAATTACATTTTTTATTTTTATCTTAGATATTTTATTTACAAAATAATTTGAGTTTCATTCTGAGAATTTATGTACTCACTTTTATAGCTTCTCTCCATATTTGACTGGCTGCAGTACAAGCAATAGCAGAAAAGCTTGACAAAGCTAGCAACAGTATCTAAAGAGGGCGGGGCTTAACAGAGACAAGCCAATCCCTTTTATGCATTTTGCACAACCACAATATATACAACATTTTTTGCTGATTTTATTGGTTCTACAGTTATATGGTCCACCTCTACTCTTGATCACATCTGCTCTTTCTTCTTCTGTGTCTCTTATCACCTACACTGAGTCTTTCTGTCTCTTTCAGCACATGTGGTATCCAGCATTTAGAGCGTGCTGGAAAGAAGAGTCTGTCTCTCTTTAACGCTTTGTATTTTTGCATCGTGACCTTCTCTACGGTGGGTTTCGGCGATGTGACGCCGCAGATCTGGCCATCTCAGCTGCTGGTGGTGGTGATGATTTGTGTGGCCCTGGTGGTGCTGCCTCTACAGGTCAGAGGAATCAAATACTACTTTAAATTTATCAAAACAATAGTAATTAAACACTATTTAAATTCACTCACCATTTTTGAAATCCAAACAAGAAATAAAGCTTCTTTAGCTTTAGAAATTGTATTTTGTATTAATAATTACATTTATTTTTGGAAAACATTTGTTTTTATTTACAGTTTTTTTTATTTAGTTTTTTTACTCTCATGTGCTCTCATATTTTTGAAAATATTTTAAATTATTTTCAAAATATTATATTTTAAAATAATTTAGTTATTTTTTTTTTTATTTAATACATTTAATTATTATTATGGTTAATTTATTTCATATTTAAAGTTTTATGTTTTTTATTTACCTTTTTTTTCAGAACAGGCCATTTTATTGTCAAGATTATTTTGCTTTTTTATCGTATATGTTTAATTGTATTTTTTATGAATATTTTTTTTGATATTAAAAAAAAAGTTTTTTTATTTACTATACTATTCTATTTACTGTTAAGATTATTTTTTGTATTAATTTTTTTTAAGTTTTTATTATTAATTTAATTTATTTTATAAAACATTTTTATTTACTGTTATTTTGTTTTTATTATAGTTTTTACTCTCATTTACTCTCATATTTTAAAAAAATGTTTTCAGTTATTTTTTTTTTCAAAATTATATTTTAAAATAATTTTTATTTTGTATTTTTTAAATGTAATAATTTTTATTATTATTATGATTTAATTTATTTTTATAGTTAAAATTATGTTTTTTATTTACTTTTTTCAGAATATGCCATTTCATTGTCAAGATGGCTTTTAATTTTTTTTTTTTATTTGTTTAATTTAATTTGAGTTTTTATTCATAATTTATTTTAAATTAAAAAATATTTACTATACTATTCTATTTACTGTTAAGATTTGTTTTTCTTTTGTATTGTTTTTGTTTAATTTAAGTTTTTATTAATAATCAAATTTATTTTTCATTAAAAGTTTTTAATTGATTCTCTTTTTTAGCACTTGTCATTTTATTGTCATTTATTATTTGTCTTATTTTTAACTGTATTTATATTTTATTACCAATTGAATAAATTCAAAAACTATTTTATTTATTTATTTATTTTTTACTGGCTGCCTGCTCAAATACTAACTTGACTATGCTAATGATCTTTGCATATTTTTTGTTTTTTACCATGTGCCTTTTTATTCATCTCTGGCTGTAGTTTGAGGAGTTGATCTATCTGTGGATGGAAAGGCAGAAATCAGGAGGAAACTACAGCAGACATCGAGCTCAGACAGAGAGACATGTGGTCTTATGTGTCAGTACTCTCAAAATCGACCTGCTCATGGACTTTCTCAATGAATTCTACGCTCACCCTCACACACAGGTCTGTCCACCTATGTCTATCTTTAATAGGTTCAGAATGTCTTTTCCATCCATTTTGTCTGATGTTTATTGTGTTTGCACATGTTTAGGATTATTACGTGGTCATCTTGTGTCCATGTGAGGTGGACGTCCAGGTGAGGAGGATTTTACAGATCCCTCTCTGGTCACAAAGAGTCATCTACCTTCAAGGCTCCGCCCTCAAAAACCAGGATTTACTGAGAGCCAAGTGAGTGACAGCCTCACTGACCAATCACAGCATCTGCCTCTGCATATGTAGATTTGCATACGATCTTATTTGTTTTTCATAGAGCTGCAACAACTAATGGATAAAATTCATTCATTCATTATACTTCATTCTGTGCTCTTATATACTTGTATTTAAACCCAAACAATTTATCTCACTTTTTACTTTATAAAATACAGTTTGCTGATTGTTTAAAGGAAAGCATTAGACGAATGGTGGAATAAAATGAAATTTAGCTTCTGTGATTGGTCTGCTTTGTTAATCGCCCTCTGTGATTGGTCGCTTTTGTTCTGTAGGATGGACGATGCAGAAGCATGTTTCATTCTCAGCAGCAGGAATGAAGCTGATCGCATGGCAGCGGTGCGTGTTCAGACTTATCAATCACCTTTGATTAATCATTCGTGTATATATTTTTTAATTAAAAATATCTGTCATACAGATTATAATACTACACCAGAATACCTAGATTATTCTTAATAATTTGTTATTTATTGATTAGTATGTTTTCTACAATATTTTTATTGATTTTTACCAATTATCACAAACAGAATATACAGTTAAACAATTCAGTGTGCTAAATACCAGTACACAACTAGATGAGTAAAGTTTGAGAACAAACTTTAAGTTGGCTTGAGAAAGCCTAGCCCGAAAGTTTGAAGCAGTTGTAAAAGCATGAAAGCAGCTAGCATGATTTAACACATTGCTTACATGATTTAACATGTTGTTAACATGTTTTAGCATGATTAGCTTGTTGCTTGTATTTTTATAGGCTGATTACAATGTTGTTAGCATGATTAACATGTTATTAGCATAATTTGCAATTTACTAGAATGCTGTTAGCATGATTAGTATGTTACTAGCATGTTTCTAACATGGCTAACATGTTACTAGCTTGTTGTTAACATGTTTCTAGCATGATTAGCATCTTGCTAGCATGATTAGCGTGTTACTAGCATGTTGCTAACATGATTAGCGAGTTACTAACATATTGTTAACATGATTAGCATGTTGTTAGCATGTTTCTAACATGATTAGCATGTTACTAGCACGTTGTTAGCGTGTTTCCAGTATGAGTAGCATGTAACTAGCACATTGCTAGCATGATTACCAAGTTACTAGCATGTTGTTAGCATGTTTCTAATATGATTAGCAAGTTACTAGCATGTTTCTAGTCTGATTAGCATATTGATAGCATGTTTCGTGCATGATTAGCATGTTACTAGCATGTTTCTAACATGGCTGACGTGTTACTAGCTTGTTGTTAACATGTTTCTAGCATGATTAGCATATTAGTAGCATGTTGTTAACATGATTGGCATCTTGTTAGCACGATTAGCATGTTACTAGCATGTTGCTAACATGATTAGTGAGTTACTAGCATGTTGTTAGCATGATTAGCATGTTACTAGCATGTTGTTAGCATGTTTCCAGTATGATTAGCATGTAACTAGCACGTTGCTAGCATAATTACCAAGTTACTAGCATGTTGTTAGCATGTTTCTAACATGATTAGCATGCTGATAGCATGATTAGCATGTTACTAGCATGTTGGTAGCATGATTAGCATGTTTCAATCATGATTAGCATGTTGTTGGCATGATTAGCATGTTACTAACATGTTGTTAGCATGATTAACAAGTTACTAGTATGTTTGTAGCATGATTAGCATGTTACTAGCAAGTTGCTAGCATGATTTAGATAGCTAGATAGATTAGAAATATTAGAGTGGAAGCTTAAATGAGTCTAAATGGATTAGAAATAGTACATAGAAAGGAAGCTTGATTGAGCCTCAAGGGATTCTGGGAAGTGTTGAAGAGTGTTGACTCATTTGAACATTCCGTCAATGTAAGTCTATGGGATTTTTGGTGGTTTTGATAGTCTGGTTTACGAAAACTGCAGGCCGGATCAGTCTGAAAAGATACAGTACACCGAGTCAGACCAGTCTGAAGGTCTGGGCCGAGTTTGGTGGTTCTAGCTTGAAAGCTCTAGGAGGAGATAGATACTGAAATTTGGCTCAGAAGAAGAAGAAGAATAATCTTAAATAGTAGATCAGTAAGTTGCCTTTCTCAAGCCAACTTAATAACTAAAGAAGTAAAAAAACAACATTACAGTACAACCAGATGGTATCATTTCTTTCATGCATTCAATCCAGTCAGTTTATCAAATCTATATTCAGAGGTAATGAACAAATATTGACTAGTGTTGATTTATTGACAGGATCACCAGACCATTCTGAGGGCTTGGGCTGTGAAAGACTTCGCTCCAAACTGCCCTCTTTACGTCCAAATTCTCAAACCAGAAAACAAGTTTCATGTTAAATTTGCAGGTAATAATTCTTTTTCTGAATATTTTTCACTTTTTATACATTTTCATTTTTTTCTTTCTTTCATTCTTTGTTTCATCTAAGGCTCTTGGATGACTTATTTTAGTAACTGTCAGCCATCTTGGCTCTTAGTAACATGTCTGTTTCTTCCTGCAGATCACGTAGTGTGTGAAGAAGAGTTTAAGTACGCCATGTTGGCTCTGAACTGTCTGTGTCCGGCAACATCTACGCTGATCACTTTACTGGTCCACACATCTCGAGGACAGTGAGTCATAACGCTGCTTAAAAGTATAATTTCTGTAGTACTAACACCACCACATGGAAATTCAAAATACTGACTGTTTTCAAACAGGTGTCCCTTGTTTTTTTTTTCAGCACATGCCATTTTATTTGCAGATTTTTATGTACAAAATAAATTGTTTTTTTATTTTGAGAATGTGTTTATTTTTGAACACTATGAAACTCGACCGTTCAAAGGTTTGGGGTTGATTTTGTTTTTTCTGTTTTTTTAAGTAATTAATCTTTTTTTTTTTCAGCAAAGATGCATTAAATTTATCTAAAGCGACAGTAAACACATGCATAATATTAAAAAATATTTATATTTAACTTGATTTCTGAAGGATCATGTGACAGAAAACGGGAGTAATAGCTGCTGAAAATTCAGCATTGTATCACAGGAATAAATTACATTTTAAAATATATTCAAATAGAAAAGAGCTATTTTAAACAGTAAAAATATTTCACAATTTTATTGTTTTTACTGTATTTTTCATCTAAGAAACGCAGCCTTGGTGAGCATTTGGTCACATTTACCAACCCCAAACTTTTAAATGCTAGTGTCGTAATAATCAAGTTCGGGTAAACTTAGTATATCTCAAACTATGTTTCTGAAAAAATGCAGCGATTAATGTATAGTTTATTTGTAGTTATATTCGAAGCTTCAGTGTACTGTCATTATAAAAAAACTTAATTATTGCTTATTTAACTCTAACAAATACGTTGTTTATACGTAAACAAAAGGAAATATATCGGTATCATGAGCTGAAAAATATCGGATATCAGCAAAAATCCAATATCGTGAATCCCTAATTTTTGTGCTATTAGCACAAAAACATGGAATTGAAAAAATACTGACTGCTTTCAAACAGGTTTCCCATGTTTTTTTTTTCAGCACATGCCATTTTATTTTCAGATGTTTTTTTTTTGTATTTTTTAAATTGTATTTGTTTTGTTTATTTATTAAAAGTTTATTTTTATTTACAAAATAAATTGTTTCATTTTGAGAAATTATTTGAGAATAACTTGTTTTTTGAACACTATAAAACACGACCGTTCAAACGTTTGGGGTTGATTTATTTATTTATTTTTTTAGTAGATGCATTCAATTTATCCAAAGTGACAATAAACACATGTATAATATTAAAAAAGATTCATATTTAAATTGATTTCTGAAGGATCATGTGACACTGAAGACGGGAGTAATAGCTGCTAAAAATTCAGCTTTGCCTCACACAAATACATTTTTTTAGAAAATGTATTAAAATCGGAAACAGCTATTTTAAACAGTAAAATATTTCACAATTTTACTCTTTACTGTATTTTTCATCCAAGAAATGCAGTCGTGGTGAGCATAAATGACTTTCTTAAAAAACATTTACCAACCCCAAACATTTAAATTCTAGTGTCATAATAATCAAGTTCTAGTAAACGTGTCCCTGTAATTAGTATATCTTAACCTATGTTTCTGAAAAAATGCAGCAATTAATGTATAGTTTATTTGTAGTTATATTCAAACAAATACGTTCTTGTTAAAAACTAACCAAAATTAAAAATAATTTACTTATAATTTCCACACAGGAGAGACTTGGTGTTGTTTCGTAAACTAAAGGAAATATATCAGTATCATTAGCTGAAAAATATCGGATATCAGCAAAAATCCAATATCGTGAATTTAGCATTAGCGCAAAAACATGGAATTGAAAAAATACTGACTGTTTTCAAACAGGTTTCCCATGTTTTTGTTTTTTTTTAGCAAATGCCATTTTATTTATAAAATTTATATAATTTTTTTAATTTTTATTTTTTTTAAGTTGTATTTTTGTTTAATTTAGTTTTATTTCGAGAATTTGTTCACTTAATTAAAAAATTTCTCTGATAATAACATGTTTTTGAACACTGAAACACAACCGATCAAAAGTTTGGGGTTCATTTATTTTTCTTTTTAAGAAATTCATTCTTTTATTCAGAAAAGATGCATTAAATTGAGCTAAAGTGACAATAAAGACATGTATAATGTTAAAAAAGATTTATATATAGAATGATTTCTGAAGGATAATGTGACACTGAAAACGTGAGTAATGGCTGCTGAAAATTCAGCTTTGCATCACACGAATAAATTATATTTTAAAATGTATTCAAATAGAAAACAGCTATTTTAAACAGTAAAAATATTTCACAATTTTACTGTTTTTACTGTATTTTTCATTAAATAAATGCAGCCTCGGTGCATAAAAGACTTTCTTAAAAAACAATTACAAATCTTACCGACCCCAAACTTTTGAATTCTAGTGTTGCAGTAATCAAGTTCCGGTAAACTCATCCCTGCAGTTAGTATATTCTAACCTACGTTTGATAAAATCACCCAACAAATGAACATTTAATAGAAAAATTGTTCATTTTACATGTTAAATCCCTTTCAGAGAAGGCCAGCAGTCTCCAGAGCAGTGGCAGAGGATGTACGGCCGTTGTTCGGGTAATGAGGTCTATCATATCCGTCTGGGTGACAGTATGTTCTTCAGAGAGTACAACAGCAAAAGCTTCACCTACGCGGCCTTTCACGCTCACAAAAAGTAGGTTTATGTGCACTTTGAAACATTAAGTGTGTTGAAACTGGTGCTGACAGGCTATTTTGATCTGTTTGTGTGTGAAGATACGGTGTATGTTTGATCGGCGTTAAGAGAGAAGACAACAAAAGCATTTTGTTGAACCCTGGACCACGCCACATCATGTCTGCCAGCGACACCTGTTACTACATCAACATCACAAAAGAGGAAAACTCCGCCTTCATCTTCAGACAGGAAGAAGATCAGGGAAAGGGGAGGGGCCACTGCGACATTTTAAACAGCCCGTCTGGCCTTCCTGTTCATAGCATTATTGCCAGCATGGGTGAGTGAGAATGGATAGAAGAGAAACAGGAAGTTGTTAAGAGGGTTGGTTTATAATTGGTTGTTTGTTTTCAGGAACGGTTGCCATGGATTTTCATAACACCAGTCCCACTGAGAGCGGCGTCAAACTGGCTCCGCCTCCACCTCCGGAGAATGAACAAGGAAGCCGCCGCCCAAGTATAGCGCCTGTTCTGGAGCTCGCCGACTCCGCCTCCTTACTGCCATGTGATCTGCTCAGTGACCAATCAGAGGATGAGGCCGGACAGTCAGATGAAGATATAACAGCTAATGAGTGAGTTCATTCTTAGCTCCTAACTGAACTTCAGACATGAGGAGCAACAGTTGTATGTACAATATACATTAATATAATAGACTTGTAGATAGTATTTGTGCAAATTTAAAGGGGTTTTGTGGTTTTTCTTATCTTCACGAGCAAAGTAAGTGTCTAAGGTTTATTTATGAATATGATTTATGAAACCTAAAGGAAATAGAGGGTGTTTTATTTTGTCCTTTCTTTTTCTTTTTTTTTCTTTTTTTTTTTTTTTTTGAGTTTAACAGCCACTGATGGCTGTCAGGTGTCAATTAAGAGTAGAGCTGCAGGATTAATCAAAAAAAAAAAGTGTTTAAAAAGGTGCACATTTAGGCCAAAATTTTTGTTGTTATATATCAATAAAATAATAATAATAATAAATATAATATAATATAATGATGATTAGTATTGCTAAATGAAATATTAAACAAAAATAATAAATATAATCATTGTAATATTTCACTGTAGAATAAAAACACTTGTATTTAAGAAAATGAAAATATATGCATAGCACACATATTTATTCAGTTAAATCAAGCATGATTTGGTGGGGGAAAAAAAGTGATTTTTTTTTTCTAATAAAATTGTGATTGTGATTTAAAATGCACAATTTGGCCAAAATGTAAATAATTAATGTAAATAAATAATGTACAATTAATATGATAATAATAATAATAATTATTATTATAATTAAATAAAATATTATAAAAATAATAATAATTGTTATTATTGTCACATTTCACTGCAAAACAAAAAAAAAAATAGAAATTAGACAAATTTTCAATGCATGTATTTAACAGCCACAGCTTTTGTGATTTCATAATTGCATTATGTCATATCATGTTTTTTTTTTTATTATTATTTCAATTTGTTTCATTAATGTAAATTAATCAGGAAAAAAAAAAGATTAATCAAAAAAAGTTTAATGTTTAAAAATAAAGTACTTTTTTTTTTTTTACAGCAGTATTGTAAAAAAAAAAACTAAATTATTTTTATTTTATAATAAAATATAATAGTAGCAATATTTATATTTAAATTAATATTTTAATTGTTAATAATAATAATCATAACAAAATAAGAAGAATAAAAAATAGTAATTTTATTTGACAGCACAATAAAAATAATATAATGAATTCAAATAATAAATAATAGCTATATTTCTTATTTAGTTACATGTTTGTGTAATTATATTTATATAATATTAATATACATTTAGTTACATTAATAATTTTTATTTTATTTATTATTGATAATATCATCATAATACAATAATAATTGTTATAATTTTATTTTACAATAAAATTATTGTACATTACACATTTTACAGCATAATAAGAGTAATATTTAATAGTTACAATTATTATAATTTATACTAATAATACTAATATTAATAATATTGTACATGTTGATATATAATGACAAAATGTTTATTTTTCTTTCCAAAAATCACATTTTAATTTGTAACATGCAAATCTGGACAGATGCAAAACTGTAACATGGAAATCTGGAGTTTATTTTTCTTTCCAAAATTTTTTATTCACATTCACATTTTAAATCGCAGTATAGTTTTTTTTATCAAACAAAATCATAACCCTGTATTAGAGCACATGCACATTCATGAAATTTTCTCCTTTTGCGTTCCACCAAAGAAGCAAAATGAAATAAATATTGATATTTTTATGCAGACTAACCCTGTTTGGGTGTATTTTCCTGTTAATTTCCTCAGATTTGTGAAAGGATACCCCCCAAACTCTCCATACATTGGGAGCTCCCCGACCCTTTGCCATCTCCTGCCCCAGAAGGCCCATTTCTGCTGTTTACGGCTTGACCAGGTGAGTATCCGCCTCCATGAGGTACGAATGTCATCCAAATGTTGTATTTGCACAATATGCAATGCACTTGACCACATCAGCAAGTCATATTTATCTCATATTTGCTCTTTTAGAGCTGTGAGCATGTTTCTTTTGAGGACGCAAAAGCATATGGCTTCAAAAACAAGCTAATCATCGTTTCTGCCGAGACAGCAGGAAACGGCCTTTACAACTTCATAGTGCCTTTAAGAGCCTATTACAGACCCAGACGGGAGCTCAACCCTATAGTCCTGCTGTTAGACAACCTGTAAGCATATACACACACACACATACAGACCAACACATTCACCTCATGTGTGTTTCAATAGCATTAATAAAAATGTTTTCTACTCCCTGCAGACCCGATGACCACTTCCTTGAGGCCATATCCTGCTTCCCAATGGTGTATTATATGGGTGGCACCATTGACAAGTACAGTTAGACTAAAAACATCTCTTTAACTAGGGATGCATGATTTGTTGTGGGAAAAAAAGTAATTTTCTAATATAAATCTAGATTAGAAAATGTATTTTATATGAAGAAAAGAGATGCATAATTTGGCCAAAATTTTCGTAACTATATATCAATATGATTTTATAATAATAATAATAATTACAATATAATGGCGATAATTATTATTATTGCTAAGGAAAATATTAAACAAAAACAATAAATATTGCTACTGTAATATTTCACTGTAAAATAAAGAAAAATAAATTTAAGAAAATTAAGATAATAATTTTAAGTGCAAATATTTATTTAATTAAGTCAAGCGCAATTTGGTGAATTATTTCTATATTTGTTCATTTTATTTATTTTTTAAAAATAATAAAACCGTGATTGCAATTTAAAATGAGTTTTATATTTAAAACAATTTGGCCATTTTTGCGATTGTGTATTGGTGTCATCATAGATAAATTAATAAATAAATAAATAAATAATTGCATTATAAACAATAAATTAAATATATTTTATAAATTAGTTATAATATATGGTATGATAATAAATATTATTATTAAATAAAATATTACTACAAAAAATATTTCATAAAAAATAATAATTTTTTAGTGCATATATTTAAATCACAGCCTTTGTGATTTCATAATTACATTATTTCATATCATGACTTGACATGATTTTTTACAATTTCAATTTGTCTTATTTTGATTAATCGTGCAGCCCTAGTATTGACAGCCAATTCAAATATGTCCCTCTAGATGTGAATATATCTGATTGGATGTTTGTGTGATTGACAGTTTGGACAGCCTATTGCAGTGTGGGGTTCTATATGCTGATAATCTAGTGGTGGTGGATAAAGAAAGCACTATGAGTGCGGAGGAAGACTATATGGCTGATGCCAAAACCATCGTCAATGTGCAGACCATGTTCAGGTGAGACTAGAACTAATGACCTGCAAACTGTAAATAGAAATTTAAATAATTTGCATAATATATCATTATAACAGTAGAGCATTGCCAGAGGTCATGGGTTCGACTTCTGGGTAATGCATAAGCTAATAACATGTTAACACTGAATGCAGTGTAAATTGCTTTGGATAAAAGCGTTTGCCAAATGCATAAATAATCTAATAACAGTTTCATATTCTCTGTCTGCATCTCTCCAGGTTGTTTCCAAGTCTCAGTATAATCACAGAGTTGACTCACCCGTCAAACATGAGGTTCATGCAGTTCAGAGCGAAGGACTGCTACTCTCTCGCCCTGTCCAAACTAGAGAAGGTGAGAGATAGAGAGATTTAATTATTGAATATTGTAGTTTTGTAGTTGGATTAACGTGAAATGTGTGTTTGATCAACAGAAGGAACGTGACAAAGGCTCGAATCTCGCCTTCATGTTTCGTCTTCCATTTGCTGCTGGTCGAGTTTTCAGCATCAGTATGCTGGACACACTCCTGTACCAGGTAAAATATATGTGTGTGTGTGTGTTTAAAAGAGGAATAATTTGTTCCTAATAAACTTAGTCACAAGTGCCTCTGGTACAAATGGTATCTTACACAAATAATAACATTTTATGCATTTAAAGTACACTATGCCGTTCAGAAGTTTGGAGTAAGTTTCTGGATGTTTGGTTGTGCAGACTGATGCATTAGTAATATTGGTTTTGTTTTATGATCATTTTGTGGTTTGTTTTGTACATGAGTGTTTTGTGAAGGACTACATGATCCCAATAGCCAGACTGCTGCTGGGGTTGGACACCACGCCTGGATCAGGGTACCTGTGTGCTGTGAGTTCAACACATGGTGTGTATGTGTTTAGATGTGTGTTGTGATTTGTCAGTATTTGTTTATGAACATGTTCTGTGTGTGTAGATGCGTGTATGTGAGGCTGATCTCTGGATCCGCACGTACGGGAGACTCTTCCAGAAGTTCTGCTCGTCTAGTTCAGAGATTCCCATCGGAATCTACCGCACAGAATCACACGCATCACCTGAGGTATCTATCTATCTATCTATCTATCTATTTATATATCTATCTGTCTATCTGTCCATCTATCTATCTGTCAGTCTATCTATCTATCTATGTGTCTGTCTGTCTGTCCATCCGTCCGTCTGTCCGTCTATCTATCTATCTGTCTATCTGTCTATGTGTGTGTGTCTGTCTGTCTGTCCATCTATCTATCTATCTATCTATCTGTCTATCTGTCTATGTGTGTGTGTCTGTCTGTCTGTCCATCTATCTATCTATCTATCTATCTGTCAGTCTGTCTGTCTGTCCATCCATCCATCCATCCAGCCGTCTGTCTGTCCATCCATCCATCCGTCTATCTGTCTGTCCGTCTGTCCATCTGTCTGTCTATCTATCTATCTATCTATCTATCTATCTATCTATCTATCTATCTATCTATCTGTCAGTCTGCCTGTCTGTCCATCAATCCATCCATCCGTCCATCCATTTATCCATCTGTCCATTTGTCTGTTCGTCCGTCCGCCTATCTATCTGTCCGTCCATCCTTCTATCTATCTGTCTATCCATTTATCCGTCTGTCTATCTGTTTGTCCATCCATCCATCTGTCTATTTGTCTGTCCATCTGCCCATTTGTTCGTCCATCCGTCAAATCTGTCTGTCGGTCCATCCATCCCTACGTCCGTCCATCTGTTTGTCCATCCATCCCTTTGTCCGTCCGTCCGTCTGTCCTTCCATTTGTCTATCAGTTCGTCCATCTATCTGTCCGTCTGTCTGTCAATCCATCCGTCCATCCGTCTCTCTGTCTGTCAGTCCATCCATCCGTCTGTCTCTCTGTTTGTCCATCCATCCGTTAGTCCGTCCATCTGTCTGTCTGTCCATCCATCCATCTATCTGTCTGTCTGTCTATCAGTCCATCCATCCATTTGTCTGTCTATCTGTCTGTCCGTCTATCTGTCCATCTATCTGTCTGTCTGACCATCCATCTATCTGTCTATCTGTTCGTCCATCCGTTTGTCTATCTGTCTGTCTATCCGTTCATCCGTCTGTCTATCTGTTTGTCCATCCATCCATCCATCTGTCTATCTGTCTGTCCATCTGCCCGTTCGTTCTTCCATCTGTCAGATCTGTCTGTCGGTCCATCCATCCATACGTCCGTCTGTCTGTTTGTCCATCCGTCCCTTTCGTCCGTCCGTCTGTCTATCTAACTGTCTGTCTGTCCATCCATTTGTCTGTCCGTTTGTCCGTCTATCTGTCCGTCTGTCTGTCAATCCATCCGTCCGTCCGTCTCTCTGTCTGTCAGTCCATCCATCCGTCCATCTCTCTGTTTGTCGATCCATCCCTTAAGCCCCGTTCACACTAGCAGCGACTTCTGTCGCTGGCGACGAGGTTGCTAGTGGGCGTTCTCACTACTGGTTGCCTTGACAGCGAGTCAGGTTTCTTGCCGTTAAATTCAAACATTTTGGAGGCAAAAGACTATATATAATATAAATATAAATTAAATCTGTACATACAAACAAAAAACTAATGAGAAGCATAGCCTATATTTTTCCATTGCGTATGTTTATCTACGGTTCAGAGGAGAAGGATCACATGAGCTCTACCGCTGCCTTTCCTATTGGCTGTTGCTCCAGAAAGTCGCTCTTAATTTGCATAAAGTTGAGAGATTCTGAACTTTGTCGCGTGGCTGGACACGCCCCATCTGGTCGCCAACGGTCGCTGTAGCTCGCTGTCGCTCTTGTCGCCGGAAATCGCCAGCTCTCCATTGAAATGAATGGGATCGCGTCGCTTTGTCGCTGCGTGTAGTGTGAACGGGGCTTTAGTCCGTCCATCTGTCTGTCTCTCTGTCCATCCATCCATCTGTCTGTCCGTCCATCCATCTGTACGTCCATACGTTTATCTGTCTTTCTGTCTGTCCATCCATCCGTCAATCTATCTGTCTGTCTGACCATCCGTCTGTCTGTCTGTCTATCTGTCTATTCATCTATCTGTCCGTCTGTCTATCTATCTGTCTATCTATCTGTACTTGTGTGGTCAGTCTACTGTCAATACTTATGTGTTCAGTCTCTGCTAACTCAATATTCCTTTCTTTTGTTTCCATGACGGCACTATTAATATTTCCCATTGTATTTCGTGTTTCCATGGTTACTGCTGCCTCCAGATTCAAGGTTCTGTCAGCATCGAGGGCTTAAACGACACCAGGGAGAAGGGGGAGGAGTCAAAGATCCTCACCCGGAGCTCCTCCAGCAGTGACCAATCAGAGCACCCACTTCTGAGAAAGAAGAGCATGCATTGGACGAGGCGTCTCAGTAGGCGGAGCGTGAAGAGGAGCGACTCCTCCCTCAGCTCCATCCAGCAGCGCCTGGGCATGTTACGGCGATCGGAAAGGGAGGAGCTCACGGAACTGGTCAGGAATCGCATGCAGCACTTAGGCCTGCACTCGGCTGGATACAGTAAGCCACGCCCCTTACCTCATTAAAATGTATTATTATGTTTATGCATACGTAAAGTAATTCGTTTTGTGGAGCATAACTGGAAGACCTGCCCAAATCATGATTGTTTTGATATGATAAAGAGACTGTAACCATCATAACCCTCCTCTTTTCACAAATTCCTGACAGATAAAATCAACTCCTGTCCTAGATTTCTCTCATATCATGTTTCACCTGAAAGTTTATGTCTAGTTGTGGAAGTAAAAAGTGTGCTGAACACTGATTTATGTTAAATCTGAATATGTGGTTACATTCTTGGTCAGAAGAACCTTTGTTTTGTCAGAAATTATACTTCAAGGCATTCATTTTGATCCTAAATATTTTTTTTCTTCCTCTTTTTTATTCTCTTATAGAAGATGTCACAAATCTAACAGCCAGTGATGTGATGAACCGAGTTAATTTGGGGTATTTGCAAGGTAAACGCCCTCTACCATGAATAGTTTGCTCCTGGGGTTTATTTATTCTTTTCATGGTATTCTGTCCACATTCAGAGTTACGTAGAGGATAAGACAGGAAATTATAAGGAAAAAAATAATTCAATGTGACATGATGCATGTGTGTGTGTGTGTGTGTTAAATGCCTAACCATGGCTTTATTTGAACTATTTTAAACTATTATTACTCCCAGTCAATGAAAGTGCTCGCTTTTTAATTTGTATTTCATGCTATATAGCAAATTATAGTGCCTTATATTGTAGCCTAAAGTTTTTATCTAGATGTGGAACTTTAACCACACCCACACTGTTTGAGTGACAGGTGTATCCACCAATCTCTGTTGCAGATGAGTTGAATGACCAGCAGAACTCCATCTCATATGTGCTGATAAACCCCGCCCCCGACACACTGCTGCAGCTCAATGATGTTGTGTATGTAGCACATCCTGACAGAGAAACATAGACACACATTTCTTTAACTGATCTTGTTCTTAAACTAATTGAAGGAGCTAAATAAAATAATAAATAGGTTAAAAAGACAACAACTTTCTGAAATATTCAGCTACTTTATCAGGGTAACAGTATTGTTTTTGGTAACTAGAACTATATTAAAGTCATTTTCTGTAATTAAAATAAAGCTAAAATATATTTTATTTTATTAAAAATTGAAACTAAACTAAAATTAAAACCACTGAAAAAAAAAAAAACATTTTCCTTATTTGAAATAAAATAAACATTAACTGAACTTAATTTAATTTAGTTTAACTAGTATTATAATAACTAAAACTAAAACTGAAAAAAAAAAATTAATAAAAGCTGTATAGACATAAAAAAAATATAAAATAAATTAAATAAAATAAAATTAACATGAACTGATATAAAATACATATTTAAAAAATCAGCTAGTTGCCAAAGCAACATTTCTCATTTTAATTTAGTTTAATTTGTACTATAATAGCTAACTAAAACTAAAACTGAAGTAAAAATGAATGAAAACTATATAGACATATAAAAAAACAAAAAATACTGAAAATGACAGATACACACAACAAAATTAATAAAACTTTCAAATTAAATTTCATTTAAAATAAACACTAAAATTTAATATTGTGATAAAATGATGATAAAATATCACTGACGTAAACATAAATATTAAAACTTAAAAGTTGGAAATGTTGATTTGGCAACTAACTGAAATAAATAAGCTACTAAAATGATGACATCTACAACTGAAATAAAAATAAATTAAAGCTATGTATAAATATTAAAAAAAAACCAAAACTAATAAAAATGACAAAAACACATAAAATGACACTTAAAGTCAATTAAATAACTATAGTAACTAAAACTGAAGTAAAAATAAATAAAAAACTATATAGATATTAAAAAAGTGAAAATACTAAAAATAACAGAAACACAACAGAATGATGAAAACTTATAGTTAAACTTTAAGTTAAACTTAAAAACTTTTAGTTTGGCAACTAACTGAAGTAACTAAAGTTCAAGTACTCAAATTATTACAACTGAAAGCGTGTCAGCTGAAATAATAATAAATAAAGCTAAATAAATGAAGCTATATAGAAATATAAAATAAAAATATTTAAAATAACTAAAACTAATAAAAAAGGCAAAAACACTTAACAAAATGACTAAAACAGACTAAAATGAAAATGAAAACTGAAAAATATAAAAAAATTAAAAGCTAATTGAAAATATGAATAAATACTATAATATTATAAAAATACAAAAACAACACTGTACTCTATACATCACTACTGTGATATAAAATTATGCATACTGGATAGTTCGGTCATACCAAACTGTAATTATTTTTATTGTAGATTTTAATGGGTATTACGATTTAGTTTTTTACATTTTTTTACATTTAAGACATTATTTAGTCATGCATCTTTTTTTCTCAAGAGGACCACTCTGAAATCGTCAAAATGTTGGCCATTCCATGTTTTACTATTTTTATGGGTACATTTGGTCATATTTATGTGTGTTTGTGGGTGTCCGTCAGATTTAGGCAACTTTACAGCAACATTTGTCCCTCATAAAGACCGCAAAACCTAATGCACACGCTTTTACTCACAAACCTCTCAGTGTCAAGAATCACACTGTCAGAGTAAAACCTCAAACATGAATCAAAGTGCTCCTCATGTTCTGCAGGTTCCTGATCCGTCCGGATCCGCTGGCTCACGTACCCGAAGCGCCACCCGCACAAACCCGCCGGTGTCGGTCCACAACTGACACGCCAGAACTCAACAAGATTTAAGCGGTCAGAACAACATCAGACGCCAAAAGCCATGATAGAGCTGGACTATAAAAGAGCTGTCGGCACTTTAATATTTTCACTCATATAAGCTCTTGCTCGTAGATTCACTCTTAGAAACACTGCATATCATACAAATAGCTTTGTGAAATATTGTGCAGTGAAGTCAAAGTTCATGTTCCGTCAGAGAAGAGGATTATTTATCCAGCACAGTAATAAACGCACAAATCAAACACTAGAGGGCGATAATGTCAGCATTAAAAACTGATTCCACTCATGATTCCAGTCAGGTTTTTGCTGTTGTAATGCAGGCATGCATTTCTCGTTTCGTTTCATGTTTGTTTATTGCCTTGCAGTGTTTTGCATTAAGGAAGATCACAAACAGACTTAATAATTCTGTACAGTGGCCACAATGTCATTGCATTAGACAAACCTAGTAGCATTTATTTTAAAGAAAGATGCCGTAAAGGAATAGTTTACCTAAAAATGAAAATTTGCTGACAATGTTCTCACCCTCAGGCCATCCAAGATGTAAATGAGTTTGTGTCTTCATCAGAAATGTAGCATTACATGACTTGCTCACTTGTAGTGAATGGGTGCCGTCAGAATGACAGTCCAAACAGCTGATAAAACATCACAATAATCCACAACCACTTCAGTCGATCATTTAACATCTTGTGA
Organism: Cirrhinus mrigala; assembly: GCA_036247105.1. Classification (NCBI taxonomy): domain Eukaryota; kingdom Metazoa; phylum Chordata; class Actinopteri; order Cypriniformes; family Cyprinidae; genus Cirrhinus; species Cirrhinus mrigala. The sequence goes on from CM070027.1 coordinate 28,871,785, forward strand.
AGCCAAAAGCTGTGTTTGTAAGAAGCAAATTCATCATTAAGATAGCGTTATTGTGGATTATTGACTATTTTGGCCAGAAACTGTGCTTTAAAGTTGAAACGTCTTCATGATGGATACAGGTTTTTGCTTCACAAGATGTAAACTCATTGACTGGAGTGATTGTGAATTATTGTGATGTTTTTATCAGCTGTTTGGACTCTCATTCTGACGGCACCCATTCACTACAATTGAGCAAGTGATGTAATGCTACATTTTTCCAAATTTGATAAAGAAACAAAGCCATTTTCATCTTGTATGGCCTGAGGGGAGTACATTGTAAGCAAATTTTCCTTTTTGGGTGAGCTGTTCCTTTAAGAGTCAATTTTTTGCGGTCACCATACTGCATATTACCTCCATTCTAGTCATTATTATTATTATTGCTGTGCACATTTGGTTAGTTTTCAATTAGAATAAGTTACACACCAGTAATGTGCAAATGTGCAATGTGTTGATATTGTAATTATAATGTACAATGTATTTACATAGAGCGTAATTTGTACGTCAGATATTTTTGTGATTTTGGTGCCTTTTGAAATTAAAGTGTTTAATGCATATGTCATTTCAGGTCGTGTGTGTAACAGTGAACGTTTAACAGTTAATGCTGTGAGGTGTGTCCATTTGGAAGTACTACTCATGATCATTTGAGAGTGGTAATAGGAGCGAGTGCCAGCAGTGTGGGGTACAAACACAGACACTAACACGCACACACACACACACACTGCTGAGAGAAGCAGTTTCGGTCGACAGGTCTGAGCAAGAGAGCGAGACTGGGAGGCGTGTGAACGGCAAGGTGTGTGAGGAAAAATTCATGGAAAAGTGTGTGTGCTTGTTGTTTTAAGAATGATGAATTATTGGATTTAAGAGGGAACATTTTCAATGTAATTCTCTCTCTCTCTCTCTCTCTCTCTCTCTCTCTCTCTCTCTCTCTCTCTCTCCCTCGCTTTCTATCTCGACTATGATATGTGGGTGATTCTTCAGTTACGGGAAATTTTCAGGCCCTTAGTGTGAGTTTAAAAACAAACAAACTTGAAATAAATAATTTTAGTTTTAAGGAATAATTTATAGAACATTAGAAATGGTTGTGTATGTGTAATAATAACAACATAAATAAATAAATAAATAAATGAATGAATGAATGAATATATATATATATACAGTACTGTGCAAAACTCTTAGGCCACTAGTATTTTCACCAGCTAAAAAATGGTTTAAAGTACGTTATTTCTATCTTTCGCTGTAGTGTGTCAGTAAAAAAATATCAGTTAACATTTCCAAACATTCATTTTGCCATTAATTGTAATAATCCAGTGAGATTTTTGTTTGCACAAGGAGTCTGACAACAGCCAGTGCACCACACAGAGATCTGATCTGACCATCATCCAGTCTGTCTGGAATGACGTGAAGAAACAGAACAAACTGAGACAGACTAAATCCAGAAGAACTGTGGCAACATCTCCAAGATGTTTCAAGTAACCTACCTGCAAAGCTACCTGAAAAACTATGCACAAGTGCACATAGGGCAAAAGCTGCTTTAAACGCAAAGGATGGTCACATCAAATGCGTATTTATTTTAGTTAATAGAAGTTCATTGATAAAGAAAATCTGTTTATGACATTGTTTTTGACAGCATCCTCATTTTATGTGCCCAACTGCCTAAAAATTTTAACAGTACTGTAGCTTTGTAGGTGTAGGACTCTTAAAGCATCTTGGAGATGTTGCCACAGTTCTTCTAGATTTAGTCTGTCTCCGTTTTTTCTGTTTCTTAAGACAGACTGGATTGAATGATGGAGAGATCAGATCTCTGTTTGCACAAGGAGTCTGACAACAGACTGTGCTCCATACAAAAATCTCACTGGATTATTATAATTAATGGCTAAATGAATGTTTAGAAATGTAAACTGATATTTCCTACTGACACACTACAGCAAAAGACCGACTTTAACTGACTTTAAACCATTTTTTAGCTGATGAAAATACTAGTGGCCTAAGACTTTTGCACAGTACTGTGTATATATATATATATATATATATATATATATATATACACACACATCATGTATATTTAATTTATGTAAATTGTATCTGTGTATATATATATATATATATATATATATATATATACATACATATATTCATTTATTTATTTATTTTATTGTATTTTTTGTTTTTATATTTACTGTTTGTATAATATAGTTCTAAAAATAAATGAAATACAAATTTAAGTAATAATTTAAGTAAAATGTAATTTTTGTAAGTTTTTTTGGTCATTCTTGTGCAAAATTTAAATGTAAATATATGAATATATATTAATATATTTAAATATATAAATATATCTCTCTCTCTCTCTCTATATATATATTACATACAGACACGATTTACTTGCACATTTAATTTTTCCTATTCTATATATATATATATATATATATATATATATATATGTATATATATATTCATTTATTTATTTATTTGTGTTATATTTAGTTTTTGTACAATATAGTTCTATAAATAATTAAAATACACATTTAAGTTGAATTAATTTTCATTTCACACATTTTTTTTTTGTGTAAAATTTAAATATATTAATATATTTAGATATATAAATCTCCCTCTCTCTCTCTCTTTATATATATGCAGACATAATTGACTTACATATTTAATTTTTCTTATTAATTCTGTTTAAATATATATTAATATATGCATTTAGTTATGTGGTTATGAAAATTAATTCAACTTAAATCAGTAGGTTACTTGTATCTATTAACATATGTGTTTGATTTAAATAATTTAATTCCTCATTTCCTTTTTCTTATTTATTTATTTATTTATTTTTACCAAATCATCAATCATTTTAATTCAGAAAACAATTTTATTTTGTTTTATTTTGCTACATTAAAAGTAAAATTGTATTTGAAAAGCAGTGTTGTGTTAGCAAATCCAAACTTTATTATACCAAACTTCATGATCACAGGACATTAGGACAACATTTTTAAAAATGAGTTTCATAAATCATAACTCAGTTTGTGGAAGTTTCGTTTTTATGTTTAAAGTAGTATCCAAATAGAGGCAAATTAAGATGCATTAAATATAAACACTCTTTGTTTAGAAAAGCAGTTTTCTTTATCCGCAATCTTTTTCTGCAAATGGTGCAGAAAGAGATCTCCTTAAGCTACGAACAATTCCATAAACCCTTAATTCCCTAATTAGACAACAAACAGTGATTAATAATGAGCCACACACAAAACAGGGTGTCAGATGAGCGGAGAGGAGCGGTTCGTGTCATGTTTCATTGTTCTTCTGTGAGAAGCTTTTCGATGCTAATCTCTTCATCCTGTGGAGGTGCTTTGTGATCGTAGCATGTCATTAGCTGGAGTGTGACGGCCTCAGGCCCAAACCTGCACTCGTTGTGAGAGATCACCTGAGGCTGTGCTCTTTAGCATCGCCGCTCACGCCCACAAACACGCCCGCTGTGTTTATCGGTGCCGTTTCACACGGCCTGACATACTGGGCGCATGCAACGCAGACATGTGCGCACACGTGTGTGAAAACACACATGGACGTGTATGAGAAGGATGCGCACATGAACATGGACAGTGTAGGATTGCTGTTTTGTGTGTGTGTGTGTGAGAGAGAGAGAAAGAGGGTGGACAGACGTCACATCTGTTGCAGTGTCTCATGGGATTTCAGACCATGAGAACCAACTTCTTTCCAACACACACTCTCTCTCTCAAACACACACACACACAAACACAAACTCCCCCTTCAAAGAGCAAAAGGTCAGTGTCACTGCCTGAATTTTGGCCTCAAACACACACACAGAGCACTGAGATTTACAGTTTAAGTCAAAGGTTTACATGCATGTTAATTATTTTACCAACATAAGTGGGATCATACAAAATGCATGTTATTTTTTATTTAGTACTGACCTGAATAAGATATTTCACATTAAAGACGTTTACATATAGTCCACAAGCGAAAATAATAGTTGAATTTATAAAAATTACCTCGTTCAAATTTTACTTGATTCTTAATACTGTGTTGTTACCTGAATGATCCACAGCTGTGTTTTTTGTTTAGTGATAGTTGTTCATGAGTCACTTGTTTGTCCTGAACAGTTAAACTGCCTGCTGTTCTTCAGAAAAACCCTTCAGGATCCTTCCCAGAAATTCTTTGCCTTTTCAGCATTTTTGTGTATTTGAACCATTTCCAATTCCAGTATTATTTTGAGGGCCATCTTTTCACAATGAGGACAACTGAGGGACTCATATGCAACTATTACAGAAGGTTCAAACACTCACTGATGCTTCAGAAGGAAAAAGTGATGCATTAAGAGCTGGGGGGTGAAAACTTATGTGTACATTTTTCTTATTTTATTTTCTTATTTTGCCTAAATATCATATTTTTTTTTCATTTATTACTGCCCTTCAGAAGCCACAGAAGATACTTACATGTTTCCCAGAAGACAAAATAAGTTAAATTTACCCTGATCTTCAAATTCCAAAAGTTTTCACCCCCAGCTCTTAATGCATAATTTTTCCTTCTGAATCATCAGTGAGCGTTTGAACCTTCTGTAATAGTTGCATATGAGTCCCTCAGTTGTCCTCAGTGTGAAAAGATGGATCTCAAAATCATACAGTCATTGTTGGAAAGGATTCAAATGCACTAAAATGCTGGAATACCAAAGAATTTGTGGGACCTAAGGGATTTTTCTGAAGAACAGCAGGCAGTTTAACTGTGTTAACAAAAAAAAAACACAGCTGTGGATCATTTATGTAACAGCACAGTATTAAGAATCAAGTGTATGTAAACTTTTGAACAGGGCAATATTTATAAATTCGACTATTATTTTCTCTTGTGGACTGTATGTAATATCTTGAAATATCTTATTCAGGTCAGTACTAAATAAAAAATAGCATGCATTTTGTATGATCCCTCTTATTTCAGTAAAATAATTGACATTTTGCAGATTCTGCGAGGTGTATGTAAACTTTTGACTTCAACTGCATGTGTGTTATACTTGATTGTGATTGATCAGTGGCCGCATTCTGCAGTCAGACATTATTTAATGACCTCTAAATTGACCAGACAACTGATTAACTGCTAGTTTTAAATCTCTTTTCTACAAAATTTAAGGCAACACAATAGTTTTGAATATTGATAATAATCAGAAATGTTTCTTGAGCAGCAAATCAGCATATTAGAATGATTTCAGCTTTCATCACAGGAAATAAATTACATCTTAACATATATTCATATAGAAAACAGCTATTTTAAATCACATTATAATTTCACAATTTTACTGATTCTACTGTATTTTTGATCAAATAAATGGTGCCTTGGTGAGCAGTTGAATTTCTTAGTGTTTGTGGGGTCGTGTTTCACGTCAGGATTCCAGTAAGGGTCTAACAGGGTGTGTGTGTTTGTGTGTGTGTGTGTATTTTAGTGTCAGGTTCAGAGGACTGTCAGCTCGCACGGCCTTTAACCATTAAACACATTAGCATTTAGCGTGGTTAGCATTTCACTACAGCAGCTGTCTGCTACAAGTGGCCCTAAAGCAGGTCACACACACTAGCATATAAATACACACATAAACAAATCACACACACATGCAAGAATAAATTTATCCAGGCAGATGGAAACAAACATTTATTCACACAAACCTATTTATACTCCCAATTTTATGTAGTTTGGGTTTGATTTTTTTAGAAGTTCAACGGAGTAGCGCTGAAACCCTATTGTAATTCTTAGAATGGTCATGGATCAGCAGTCTCCACATAAAACTGATTGTGCAGACCAAACCGTAAGTCATAGGGACTTGAAACTTGGAGGGATGGTAGTACTCGCACCGCTGACAACGTGACTAAGGCTTGCCCTAATCGCCTGACGGGGGCGCTACAGTGAACAAAAGTACGAAATCGTAACATAACGTATCATAATTCCTAAACCGTCAGTCGCCAAAACGTTCAAAAGGGCCGGGGCCACTTTTCAAAAAATGGCTATAACTCCTGAACGGAATGAGATATCTTCGCCAAACTCAAAACACTTATGTAAGAGCTCAATCTAAGGTCACGGAAAAAAATGTGGAGTTTGGCCACTTGGTGGCGCTATTAGAGGGGGAAAAATACATAAAAATGGATATAACGGCACAACCATTTGTCCTATCAACATGAAAATCGGTGTGCACAGTCTTGGTGCCACAAGTGTCTATATGGACATTTGCATATCTCAGAAAACACGGCCGCCACTGGAGTTTGAGCACCTGTTAGACAAGGTTAATGGAGGCCAATCGGAACGAAACTTGGTGGGCCTGTTCGACTCATGGCCCCAAAGGTCTGAGAGAAATTTGAAAGAAATCGGTCACTGGGGGAGGGCGATACTGCATATTTCAAGGGCGTAAATGATTGTACGCCATGTGTTTTTTTGCACATATGTGCCATATTCCTATCACACGATAGAACTCCTCAATCTGGACGACTTCGCCTCTAGAACCACTGCTGTCAATCGTATAGTTTGTTAAATGATTCAGAAGATGTCAAAAACCAAATACTTTTGCAAACTAGTCCTGCTTTTTTGCCCAATTGGAACCAAAGCAGTGCAGGAAGATTCTCTGAAGAGAGAATATCAATAGTTAACAAAACAATTGAACTTTCGACTCACTGTCACAAAGGGATGCCAAAACGTTCGAAAGGGCAGGGCCACTTTCAGTAAAATGCCTATAACTCTTGAACGGAATGATGTATCTTCACCAAACTCAGAACACTTATGTAAGAGCTCAATCTGAGGTCACAGCAAAAAAAAATGCAGAGCTTGGCCACTTAGTGGTGCTATAAAAAATGGCTATAACTGCTCAACAATTTGTCCTATCAACATGAAAATCGGTGTGCATGGTCTATATATATTCATATCATATGATAGATGTCCTCATTCTGGACATCTTTGTCTCTAGAACCACTGCTGTCAGTCAAATCGTTTGTTAAATGACTGAGAAGATGTCAAAAACCTACTTTTGCGAACTAGTCCTGTTTTTTTGCACGATCGGAACCAAACCAGTGCAGGAAGATTCTCTGAAAAGTGTACATCAATAATTATCAAAAAAAGTTTAACTTTCGACTCACCGTCGGAAAGGGACGCCAAAACATTTGAAGAGAACTGGGCCACTTTTAGTCAAATGCCTACAACTTGAACGGAATGAGATATCTTTGCCAAACTGAAAACACTTATGTAGGAGCTCAATCTGAGGTCACAGGAAAAAAACTGTGGAGCTTGGCCACTTGGTGGCGCTATTAGAGGGAGAAAAAAACATAAAAATGGATATAACTGTGCAACCATTTGTCCTATTGACATGAAAATTGGTGTGCACAGTCTTGGTCCAAAGTGCCACAATTTTCTATAAGGACATTGGCGTATCTGTTAGACAAGGGTAATGAAGGCCGATTGGAGCGAAACTTGGTGGGCCTGTTTGACTCTCGGCTCCAAAGGTCTGAGAGAAATTTGAAAGAAATCAGACACTGGGTGGGCGATATCACATATTTCAAGGGCGTAAATGAACGTATGACGTGCATTTTTTTTCATATTCGTATCATACGATAGATCTCCTCATTCTGGACAATTTTGTCTTTAGAACCACTGCTGTCAATCAAATCGTTTGTTATATGATTGAGAAGAGGTCAAAAACCTACTTTTGCAAAGTAGTCCTGGTTTTTCGCCCGATTGTAACCAAACCAGTGCAGGAAGATTCTCTGAAAAGTGTATATCAGTAGTTATCAAAAAAAGTTTAACTTTCGACTCACCGTCGGAAAGGCACAGCAAAACGTTCGAAAGGGCCACTTTTAGTCAAATGCCTATAACTTGAACGGAATGAGATATCTTTGCCAAACTGAAAACAGGTCACAGGAAAAAAAATGTAGAGCTTGGCCGCTTGGTGGCGCTATTACGGGGGAAAAAACTTAAAAAAGGCTATAACTGAGCAACCATTTGTCCTATCAATGTGAAAATTGGTGTGCATGGTCTTGGTCCAAAGTGCCACAATTTTCTATATCTCAAAAAACATAGCCGCAATTGGCAGATGAATTTTGTGCACCTGTTAGACAAGGTTAACGGAGGCCGTTTGGAATGAAACAAATTCAAATTCAAATTCAAATTCAAATTTTATTTGTCACATTCACATACATACACGGTACGACATGAAGTGAAATGTATTGCACGACTGCCCCAACAAATTGACACATTAAGAAACAGTTAAGTAAAACAATTTAAGTAAAAGTAAAACGGCAAAATAGAAGTTGAATATGAAAAATAAGTACAGTATATAAATATAATAATATAATATAATTTAAAAAAGTAAGCTAGCAATAAAAATGAAACAGAATAAAAGGAAGGGCCTGTTCGACTCATGGCCCCAAAGGTCTGCGAGAAATTTGAAGAAAATTGGCCAATGGGGGGCGATATCGCATTTTTCAAGGGTGTAAATGATTGTGCGTTTTTTCGATATTCATATCATACGATGGAGCTCCTCATTCTGGACATCTTTGCCTCTAGAACCACTGCTGTCAGTCAAATTGTTTGTTAAATGATTGAGATATCAAAAATGTACTTTTGCAAACTAGTCCTGTTTTTTTGCGCAATCTGGAAAAAAACACTGCAGTACAATTCGACTCTCTAGGTCAATAATTATCAAAAAAAATGTTGAAATTTACCCTTTGGCAGGATATAACAGGGTTGTTATAAAAAAGGGGCCTAGCCAAATTTACTCCAAATCCTATAAAGCCTAAAGGAAAACTCAAAACTTCACAAAACGTGGTGACCATATGAGACAGATGATTCTAAACATGCATGCAAAGTTTTAAGGAGATTGGACCACAGCTGGCGCTATAACACTTAAAAAGAGCTCAAAAACACTGTATTTCTATGGTAAATTACCTGTATTTGCCAAAAATGCTTTTTAATCACTGATTTAGGTGGGTACAGCCTTGCTAAATAATATGTAATGTCTTTTTCCTTGTATGCTTAAATGCCCTAAAGCGCTTGAACCCCGGTAATCACTGCTTGCAGCTATATTTGTTTATTTTTGAAAGAAGTCTCTTCTGCTCACCAAGGCTGCATTTATTTGTTTAAAAATATAATAAAATCAGTAAAATTGTGAAATATTATTACAATTTAACATAGGTCTTTTCTATTTAAATATATAGTAAAATATAATTTATTCCTGTGATGCAAAGCTTAATTTTCAGCATCATCATTCCAGTCTGCAGTGTCACATGATCCTTCAGAAATCATTCTAATATGCTGATTTGCTGCTCAACAAACATTTTTATAGTTTTCAAAAGCTGAAAACAGTTGTGCTGCTTCATATTTTTGTGGAAAATGTTTTTTTTTTTTTGTTTCAGAATTTGAAAATATAAATCGTTTGTAACATTATAAATGTCTTTATTGTCACTTTTAATCAGTTTAATGCATCCTTGCTGAAGAAAAATATTCAAAAGTAATTTAAAAGTATTTAAAAGTATCCCAAATGGTAGTGTATATATAATATTTTAATAATTAAAGGTGAAAAAGGACCATTTAAAGGACCAATAAAGGATTGGTCCCATTAAAAGGACCAATCAAGTAAATTCATTCATTTTCTATTTAAATGTATAGTAAAATATAATTTATTCCTGTGATGCAAAGCTGAATTTTCAGCATCATCACTCCAGTCTGCAGCATCACATGATCCTTCAGAAATCATTCTAATATGCTGATTTGCTGCTCAACAAACATTTTTATTTGAAATATAAATCGTTTGTAACATTATAAATGTCTTTATTTTCACTTTTAATCAGTTTAATGCATCTTTGCTGAAAAAAAATATTCAAAAGTAATTTAAAAGTATCCCAAATGGTAGTGTATATATAATATTTTAATAATTAAAGGTGAAAAAGGACCATTTTGGATGGTGCATGCAAGCATTAATGTTACCAGACAAGAACTGACTTAGAAAATGATACATAAACATACACTTATATCTGAGTGAGTGAGAGTGTGTAGTGAAATCATCTTCTCATTGATGGTCTCAAAGTGAAATGGTATATGCTGGACACACTCCTGGCAGGGACCCACATCCGCTCGGAGCGCGAGAAAGAGACATTAAGAAAGAGAGAGTAACTATAGATGCCAGAGGATCGAGTGAGAGAGAGGTCAAGGAGACGAGAGCGAGAGACATGCGGTCTGCTATGAGCAGAATGCTGTGAGATATTTTGGAGGACGCTGAGAGCAGGAGTTCGTCTCAAGGACGCCGTCTAAACGGTGACCGGTTTGAAACCTTCAACAAGAGCACAGACAGAGACGGCTTACGCCAAATGTTCTACAACGTCCACAAGACGCTGGCAGCAGCAGCGAACACGCGCTCGATAAGTCAACGAAAGCCCTGTGAGCGTGTAAGGAGTCTGTTTTTGGAAAGTGAGAGGACCGAACCCAGGGCGAGGTCTGGACAGCAGTTGTCGGAGACTTAGAGAAAATGATACAGTGAACAGCTGAGAAACAAACCCTCACACACAAACACACACACACAACGGTGAGAGACAAACATACCAGATGAGAAGAGGAGAGGAGAAGAGAAGCAACAAGATAAGAATAAACAAAATAAGAACTGCAGCCAAAAAATACAGATGAGATGAGATGCATTGAGAACAGATTGTTAGACTAGAACTGACGACAAGATGAGAGATGAAAGAAGAGACGGAAAAAGTGAGACAGTGAGAAGCAAATCAGATGGATGAAAAAATAAAAGAAGTTTTATTTTATGTATCTACAAAGCAGCAGGAGCAGAAGAGACTGTTTGCGAAAGAATGGATGAATAAATAACATGTTCAACAGAATGGTTTTGAGAAATTTAGTATGACATCAAGTGCAGTGAATGGGTGCCATCAGAATGAGGGTCCGAAAAGACATTTATACATTTTTTTTCTGCTTATATGTTAGAAAATAGTCAGTAGAACAACATAAAAACATCAATATGGAAGTTTATTTACTTATTTTCAGTTTTATAATTAATTTATAATTTTATAATTATAATAATAATATAAATAAAATAATAAAAATAAATTAAAAAATATATTTTTAATTAATTTATATTATTATGTTATTAATTAATTTTAATTAATTAATTAATATGTTATTATTAATTAAATAATAATTAATAAAATATAAATTAATTAATTAATTTAATTTATTTTCTGATTGTTTTAACAAAACATGTCTATACTCAAATAATGAAGTAAATGCAACTTAATTTATTTATTTTCTGCTTATACAGTATGTAAGAAACTGGTCACGTTTTTATTGAATTTATTTATTTGTTTATATAACTATATATATTCTCAAATAATAAAGTAAATTCAACTTAAATTTATTTATTTTCTGCTTATATACAGAAAATAAATAAATTAAAGATCATTTTAAAATTATTAAATTTATTTGTTTGTTTGTGTTTGTTTGTTTAAATAAATAAATAAATAAATATTTGTTAATTTTCTGTGCCAACAAGTTAACTTTTCAGTAATCATTTTAAATCACTATTTTCCTCATTTTTATTAAATTAATGAATTTATATAGCTATATATATTCTCAAATAATGAAGTAAATTTATTAAACTTATTTATGTATTTATTTATTTTCTGCTTATATGCAAGAAAATTGTCAGTAGAAAAACAAAGATCATTTTAAAGTTATTAAACATTTATTTGTTCATCGGTTTTCTGATAGTTTTAACAATAAAAGATATAAATAAATAAATAATTACAAATGATTTATTTTTTTCTTGTTTTTATTTATTTAATTAATTAATTAATTTATTCATTTAAAATAACTAAATATTAAACATTTACTATGTAATACATTCACTTATGAATTGAAGCAGCATAAAATTAAACTATTTTGCATTTTGCAAAAGAATAATCAGGTTCTCATTGTTCTCAAATTCTCAATGTACATGCAGTTATCTTATTTTTCCTAGTTTTCCAAATCGCCAACTTTGCTGCACCCAAACAATATTTCAACAGTCAAACAGTCGTCTTTCTTGAAACTCTACTCATAAAAGTGTATTCAGAGACAAGAGAAGACCAGACCAGACTAGACCTGAAAAGATGTGAATCTTTTTGACACTGAAATGAGAAACAGATCTGCGAGATGTTGTTCTTGGCTTTTCTGTGGAGATAAACAGCAGTGCTGAAGCTACTGAAATATGAGATCTTTATATACACACACAAATACACATAAATACACACATTCTCCCGTCTGAAGAGATTATCAGATGATCTCATCCTCGATAAACACGCATGCGCGCGCACTTAAAATAACAAATCCAAAATGTGTCTGTATTTTTATGGTTTGTCTTTACATGCAACTTTAACTTAATTTAAAAAACAAAAAAACAAAAAAACAGTTGAGTTCAGATTTTTTTTTTTTTTTTTAAGAGTAGTTCATCCAGAATGAAAATTTTATGAACATTTATTCACCCTCAGGTGAACCCAAAACGTAGTTTGTTTCTTCATTCAATTTGGAAAAATGTAGCATTACATTACCAGTGGTGCAGTGGATGGGTGCCATCAGAATGACAGTCCAAACAGCTGATAAAAACATCACAAATAACCCTCAAATAACAAATGCATCAAGAAGAGAAAGAAATATGCACAGATCAAGCACTGTTTACAAGCCAAAACAGTTCTAAAAAAAAAAAAATATGTGGGTGGTATTGATGTCCTTTTTCACTGGAAGAAGCGTTATTATGGATTATGGCCAGAAACGACCATTAAAATGTCTTATAAACAGATTTTGGCTTTACAAGATATTAACTGATATTACATTCACTGCAGAGGATCCATTGGTGAGCAAGTGATGTAATGTTAAATTTCTCCAAATCTGATGAAGAAACAAACTCATCCACATCTTGGACGGTCTGAGGGTGAATACATTTTTTTAGCTAATTTTCATTTGTGGGTAAACTGTTCCTTTAAGGTCTTCAAAAAAAATTTTTAAATGATCATTTTGATTATTTATTTATTTTAAATGATTATTTAATTATTCTGTGTGAATTTCTTTTCTGCTTATATGCAAGTGAAAAACAGATCATTTTAAAATTATTACATTTATTTATGTATATGTTTGTTTATTTATTTATTTTCTACTCACATGTAAGAAAATGGTCAGTAGAGAAACATAGATCATTTTAAAATTATAAACTTTATATATATATATATATATATATGTAAGAAAACGGCCAGTATAAAACAGATAATTTCAAATTAATTAATTTATTTATTTATTTATTTATCTATTTATTTTCTGCTTATATGCAAGTTAGTGAAAAAATAATAAATAATAAATAAAAATAATTTCAAAATTCTTAAATTTGTTTGTTTATTTATTTTCTGCTTATCTAAGAAAATGTTCAGTAGAAAAACATAACCATTAAATAGATCAATTATTAAACTTATTTATTTATTTATTTATTCAGCTTTTATGCAAGAAAAAAAATCTGTAGAAAATCAAAAAAAAAGTACTGATCATTTTCTGATCGTTAAAAAAAACAATTACACAAAATTTAAAAATTTGAAAATTTTTCTCTTATTTAATTTATTTATTTATTTTCTGCTGATATGTAAGAAAATGGTCAGTAGAAAAACAAAGATGATTTTATAATTATTAAACATATTTATTTATTTATTTGTTTATTTATTTTCTGATAGTTTTAGCAAAAAAGTGTGGATAGATAAATAAATAAATAAATAGTTTATTTATTTATTTTCTTCACCAACAAGTTAACTTTTCAGTAATCATTTTAAATCAGTATTTTTCCTTGTTTTCATTTAATTAATGTATTTCTATAACTATATATATTCTCAAATAATGAAGTAAATTCAACTTAAATTGATTTTAAATCAGTACTTTTTATTGTTTTGATTTTATTTATTTTTTTAAAAATAGCTAAATGTTAAACACTAACTAAATAATACATTCACTGTATTAATGAATTAAAATTGCGTAAAATTAAACTCTTGCATTTTGTACAAAAATAAAAGATGTTTTCAGAAAATACACCTTGAATTTTATATTTCTTGCCCTTTTGCCAGATACTTTTTCCTTGTTTGAACTTTGAAGCATTAAACTGAAAGCTTAGTTTTATGCTTTAAAAGTGCTGATGAAGAAACTGGAGTGGCGTGGATTACTTGTGGATTATTGTGATGTTTTTATCAGCCGTTCGGACTCTCATTCTGACGGCACCCATTCACTACAAGTGAGCAAGTGATGTTAAATTTCTCCAGATCTGATGAAGAAACAAACGCATCTACATGTTGGACGGCCTGAGGGTGAGGACATTCTTCACAACTGAGCTGTTCCTTTAAGGTCATCAAAGACATTTAAAATAATTGAGGCTGTTATGCATCATTCTACTCTTCATGATTGCATTGAGAGACTATAAACGCGTTCAGGATGTCAGCAGCCGATTTTACACTGGTTCAGATCTCTCTTCTGTCTGTTCTGTGTGAATTAGGCTCGTTTCCTGCCATGAAGCTTGAAGCGTCTCCTTTCTCACCAGCCCACAGTGTGTGTGTGTGTGTGTGTAGTCTCTCCCAAATCCTGATGTTCTGTCACTATGTGTGTGTTTACACACACGCACACATGCCGTTGGGTAAAGAGTACAGGCATGCTCGGCTCAGATTTGAGATTTCTCCAATGGGGGTTGTGTCTGTCATCATCTTTAGAAATGCAAATAAAGCTTTATTATTCAAACTCTCGGAGGGGGAGGGATGGCACAGATGCATCGGGGCGGCATGCGAGGACTCGTTCGCAGTGTGTATGTGTGAGATTCGTCAGGTGATTACAGTGCTTCGCTCATTCAGGGCCTTGTAGGTGATAGACGCCGTTTAAACTCCGCTGCTCTTTGATCATGATGGGCCACTGTGCAAGTTAACCTGACTAGTTGAGTTATTCTAGTCAACTAAGCTTGTTTTTCTTTTGCTAGGTTGTGTTTGATGAGATGCAAAAGATCTCAAGTCAGACAAGTTGGAAAACTCACAATCTGCATAGACAACAAGTTAACTTTTTAAACTGGATTGTATTCATTATTTTAAATTAGTATTTAGACCCAAGTAACTGATTTTCTGTTAGTGTCTTTTTGAGAAAAGTCTCTTTTTTTTCCTATAATAAAATCAATTTAACTTTCTTTCTTTCTTTCTTTATTGCTTATATGTAAGGAAATGTTCAGTAGAAAAACAGATCATTTTAAACTTAACTGATTTATTTATTTTCTGCTTATATATAAGAAAATGGATAATTAATAATTAATTAATTTATTTATTTATTTATTTAATGCTCATATGTAAGAAAATGGTCAGCAGAAAAACATAATTTTAAAAATATTTAACTTGTATTTATGCATTTATTGATTTATTGTATGCTTATATGTAAAAAAGCTGTCTTTGAAAAACTGATTATTTATTTATTTATTTATTTATTTTCTGCTTATATGTAAGAAAATGGTCAGTAAAAACATAGCTCATTTTAAAATTAATTAATTAATTAATTTATTTATTTATTTATTATCTGCTTATTTGTAAGAAAATGGTCAGTAGAAAAACAGATAATTTTAAAATTATTAAACTTATTTATTTATTGCTTATATTCAATGATTTATTGTATGCTTATATGTAAAAAAAGCTGTCATTGAAAAACTGATTATTTATTTATTTATTTATTTTCTGCTTATATGTAAGAAAATGGTCAGTAAAAGAAAATTACATTATTTATTTACTTGCATATTTTTCTTATAAAACTGGAAAGTGGTCAGAGTAAAAACATAGCTCATTTTAAAATTAATTAATTAATTAATTTATTAATTTATTTATTTATTATCTGCTTATTTGTAAGAAAATGGTCAGTAGAAAAACACAGATAATTTTAAAATTATTAAACATATTTATTTATTGCTTATATGCAATGATTTATTGTATGCTTATATGTAAAAAAAAAAAAAAGCTGTCATTGAAAATTGGATTATTTATTTATTTATTTATTTATTTTCTGCTTATATGTAAGAAAATGGTCAGTAAAAAAAATACCTTTTTTATTTATTTACTTGCATATTTTTCTTATAAAACTGGAAAGTGGTCAGAGTAAAAACATAGCTCATTTTAAAATTAATTAATTAATTAATCATTAAATCATTTAATTAATTAATTCATTCATTCATTCATTCATTTTCTGCTTATATGTAAGAAAATGGTCAGTAAAAACAATTTAATTTATTTATTTATTTATTTTGAGTTTAAAAATATTACATTTATTTATTTTTATTATTTATTATTATTTATTTATTTAATTATTTTCTGCTTATACAAATGGAAATGTGTCCATAGAAAAATGGATCATATGAGAATTATTATTTATATATTTGTTTTCTACTTCTATAGGAAAATTGTCAGTAGAACAACATACATTTTATTAAAAAATTAAGAAATTATTAAATTCATTTATTTATAATTTAAGAAGAAAATCTGTAGAAAATCAAAAAAGGTACTGATAATTTGTTGATAGTTAGTTTTAACAAAAAACATCTTATTTTATGTTATTTTTGTAAAAATGACTGAATATTAAACATTGACTAAATGATACATTCACTTATGAATTAAAATGGCATAAAATTGAACTCTTGCATTTTGTACAAGAATAAAAGCCGTTTCAGAGAATACATCTTGAATTTTGTTACATTTCTTGCCCTTTTGTCAGATACTTTTTCCTTGTTTGGAGCTTAAATTTGAAGCTTAGTTTTGTGCTTACAATAGAGGGGAATTTCTAGTTTAGAGAATATGTCTAGACAAAGATGCTGATAAAGAAACATGCAAGATGTGCATGTGAACATTTCATGCACAAAACCCTCAAGCATACAAAACTCAAACCCTCTGTCCCTGTGAAAAGTGTGTGTGTGTTCAAATGGGAAGGAAGGGAGTTTTAGGAACAGAGGAAAACGGAAGTGCCGCTGTTCTCAAATCATAGTAGGCTGAGTGCATGAGACTTTTCAAACCTTAACCTTTACTGCAATCATTTGCAGATTTGCATGTAAGAATCAGAGTGAAACCACAGTGGCATGACTATGTGTTATTTGTAATTTCTAAGATTTATCCGTTACAGTACTGGCACACACTCTGTCTTTCGCCCTCTCATTCAACTCTTTTTTTTTTTTTATGCCCTGCGGTTGTAGATTCCACAATGAGACGGTTCCCACGGGCCGACACACACAGACATGCACACATTTCGTGTGTGCTGTCAAACATGATGTGTCATTACTATAACTCCTGAGGCGTTGAAACCACACGCTTTCGTGCCAAAATGGGAGAAAAAAGCAGACAAAACTTTTACATGAGCAAAAACAGTATGTGAACGACAGAATATTCCACTGATCACAAATCGAAACATTAAAAGAGAAATGAAAGCCGTCAAAGCTTGTGAGTTCAGTGCAGTTACAGGTCAAAGAATGGGGAATTCCTATGACATTGTTGATCTTTAGCAGTTAAGGATCATTTCTGAGATGACTATTGAAGTGCCCAAGTGAGCTAAAGAAAAAAAAAGAAAAAAGAGACTATGACTAAGCAACATTGTCATTTACAGAAAAGTACTGTAGTGGTACCATGGTACAGTAATAGTATTCGAGAAATAGCAAAACAATGATATTTGCATTTATGTGTGCTAAAAAATTTTAATATGGTAATGATTTAGTGCTTGTCCAAAGCATTTCTTATATATATATATATATATATATATATATAATGGTACTACATGCTTGCATAGAAAGTACTTTCATACTAAGAAAAAACAAAAATTTGTTTTATAATGTTTAATATTTACAATTATATATATTTAGAGAGAGAGAGAGAGAGAGAGAGAGTATAGAATTATATAGAATTTCTGGAAATATAAAAATAAGTAAAAAATATAAACATAAATATATATATATATTATATGTGTGTGTGTAAATATATATAATATTTAATTTTGTTTTGTTTCGTGTGTGTATATAAATGTATATAATTGTATAGAAATATAAAAATAAATATAAAAACAAATATATATTATTTTATATATATTATTTTTAACTACAACTAGATATATATATATATATATATATATATATATATATATATATATATATATATATATATATATATATTTAATTTACATATAATAAATATAATAAAACATATTTTATAGTATTTTTGTGCGTATATAAATGTATAGAATTTTATATAAATACAAAAATAAATAAAAATAATTAGAAATATAAAAAAATATATTTTTGAAGTTTTAACTAAAACTAATATATATATAATAAAAATATAATATATAATATTATAATATATAATAAAATATAATATATTTTGTGTGTATATAAATTTATAGAATTGTATATAAATATAATTAAAAATATATAATTATGAATATTATAAAAAGAAAAAATAAATATTATTTATATTATTTTTCGAAGTTTTAACTAAAACTGATATATATATATATATATATATATATAGTATTTTTGTGTGTATATAAATGTATATAATTGTATATATAAATAAAAATATAATTATGAATATTATAAAAAGAAAAAATAAATATTATTTGTATTATTGTTCGGAGTTTTATATATATATATATATATATATATATATATATATATATATATATAATATTTTATAGTATTTTGTGTGTATAAAATGTACATAATTGTATATAAATAAAAATTTAATTATAAAAAATAATTATACGTTTTAAGTATGTATAGCAATATTAAATCACTAAATGTATATGCAATTGCTTTTTTTCCTTTTTGAAGCATAAGCCTCAAGCTACATTTTATGCTTACAAAAAAAAAAAAAAAAAAACCTTTATAGGCCTTAAAAATGTATTAGTTAAATATTCAAAACAAACATGGTATTACCGTGGTACCATGTCAGAAAAACCGTATTACCTTACTATTGCACATGCCCGAACATCCATGGCATTACCATGGCACCATGTCCAAAAAAAAACAAGGGACTTTTCCCGATAGGCTACAAAAACTTTTCCCTCCTTTAGAAATGAGGGACAAAAGACGCACACTTTCAGCGTTGGGTCTTGATTTGTTAATCAGGCCTCCCCCCCGTTTGCTACGGGTCCGAACTGGCGCCAGCAGAAAGCAGTGATCCGCCCTAGTCCCTCCTCAATCCACAACATGGGACAGGAATAAACCTGCATATCCCACATTCACCCTGGGAAGAAAGTGTGAGAAAGTGGTTTTTTTTCCTTCCCCCGCGGTGAAACTAAACTGGAGGGAGTATTCGCTCTTTTTATTTTTTCAGATCCACACGAATCCGAAGGAAGTCTCTCCCTCAGTACCTGCGCGGATGAATATCAGGGGCGTGAGAAGTCATTCAGAAGAGCGTGTTCAGAGTCCCACGCTACAGTGACGCAAGCTACAAACGGAGATTCAAGCAGAGTTTGAGTTTCCCACGAGCGGCAGCAGGCGAGAGACGTTCTTGAGAGACGCTGGGATTTATTTATTAATTAACACGGATATTTATTATAACTCTTTTGCACTTTCTGGAGATTTAAAGAAGACTTCTGGGGATCTATGAGAACTTCAGGACGGATTTTAAAGAAGTTGTAACGCCGAGGCGGAGTTATGAACCGTTTCTTGGTGAAATTAACGCTACTGACGGCAGCATCGCTTGCGACGGTGGCACAAGGTATCAAACATAAGTACAACTTTAATGACATTTTATGTATTCAAACTTGATTCATGTTTTTTTACACTACTGTGTTTGATTTGCTTCTGCTTGTAGTGATATGCAGTGCTTTGAGCGTCACTTGTTGCACAGAATAGCCTGATATTGTGATAAACGTATTATTTTCCTCACAACATCCATTAATTTTAGGTTAAGTACTTTTTCTGCCCAGAGTATCTACACAATGAAAAATACGTAACATAAAATAAGATCTCAACTGTGTTAATCGCGTCCAAAATAAACGTCTGTTTACATTATATGTGTGCATGTATATATTTAAGGAAACCCATGTATATTTATGTAAACCAAAACTTTGGATGCGATTAATCATTTGTCTGCACTAATATTTATATATCAGATCTTGCTCGCTCAGCTTTATGATCTTTATAATATTGATTGGTGATCGATATTGTTGTGTTAAATGATTAATCACATCCAAAATAAAAGTTTTGTTTACATAATGTGTGCACATGTATATATTTAAGGAAACCTTGGATGCGATTAATCGCGATTAATCGTTTGGCTGCACTAATATTTCTATATCAAATCTTGCTCGTTCAGTTTTATGGTCTTTATAATATTGATTGGTGATTGATATTGTTGTGTTAAACGATTAATCGCGATTAATCGTCTCCAAAATAAACGTTTTTGTTTACATAATAATATGTGTATATGTGCCCATGTGTATTATGTTAACTAAAACTTTGACTGCACTAATATTAATATTTAAAAAAAATCTGCTCGCTCTCTTTTATGGTCTTTGTAATATTGATTGGTGGTTGATGCTGTTTAATTTGAAGTGTAATTCAGTACAAGTTTATTATTAAGTCTATATAGGGTGAACTGGAGCACTTTTGCCACTCATAAAAAGTTTTTCCAATTCGGATTGTTATTTATCTCTTTCACTCACTTATGTAACTCCATTTTTGTTATCATGCGTATAACTGTAAAGATTACAGATTAATGTCTTCCTTAAAGTTGAGTAACTTCAGAAGTATCTGAAATTTTATGACAGTGTAAGTGTTTGATTTCTGAAGTTATTGCAGTTGTTTTTGTAATGCGCAGGATTTTTTTTTTTATTGTTTTTTATTTTTTTGGGTCTTGTCCCTGATGTTGATTGAGTTGCATTGTGTGTGGAGTCTGGAGGAAAGCGATCTGTGCGTGAATGAGGGGAGGGGAACTAGTGCTGTTGTTCTCGTGCGCTGGTAAACAATGGCTCGAGACAGTGTTTTATGGGCTCGTGCTGGACTCTGATTTCTTTTGTCCGCGCGGCGTGGGCTCCGCAGCTGTCGCGCGCGCTCCCGTCATGCGCGTGTGTCCCCAAAACCCGCCCCCCCTCCTCCTCCAAACACGCGCGGGCCGCGCCACCAGGCCACGCACCCGTGGAGGAACCGAGAGCTTGACAGACAGGGGAAATGACAAAACTAGACAGAAGGAAAGGAAACGAAACAAACGCGATTTAAAAGTGAAATTCTGCACAATTTAAACCTGAGGTAAACAAGTAAAAGAACTATATCCTAACAAGAAGTACTTTGGTGGTACCGGGGTACAGTAATGGTATCTGGTGGTAACACCATGGTACTTTGAAGTATATTCATATACCATAATATGTATCCAAAAACATAGTAGAAACAGTCACTGAGAAATTTCAGTCAATTTTTAGGCTGAAGTCATAAAATGAATTAAAATAAAATGAATTATATATTTATACATATAGAATTCAATTTTATGATATAAAAATACTATTTAATTAATTTTATAATCTAGTTTAGGTTAAAATATCTGGAAAAGTAATTGGAGTTTTTAAATAATAAAACTATTACTTAAAAATATTTTAAAAATGAATAATAAAAATGAATAATAAAATAAAAAAACTAACAAAAAATGATCAAATTAATAATAAAAAGGTAATAATAATAATTTATTACATTTTATAATATAAATATATTACTTAAAATATTAAAACAAAAATAAATAATAATATAGTAAAAAATAAACTAAAATTAAATATAATAAATAAAATTATATATTTTTTTCTCTCTCTTTATATATGGTTTTATTAAGTTTTATAAATAAATAATAAAATAGAAAAAATACTTTAAAAGCATAGAAAAACAAAATTAGAAAAAAATTAGAATAAATAAAATACAAATCATATTATCTGGGAAATATATAATATAATATAATATATAATAAAATGGAATAATAAAATAAAAACTCATGGAAAAAGCATAAACAACTTTAAAATAGTTTATTGACAGTCTCTAAAAAATTACTTTGAAATCTCTTTTCAATAATCAGAAATGACTGGAAAAGTCATGTAACTTTATTGAGAAAAAAAAAAAAAAAAGAAAGAGTTTACTAGTTAAAAATTGTGCGAAATCCGTGTAGTCTATGCATTTAAGCTTAGCGTTTTTAGAGAAACAAAAGCTGAAGAAACAAAAAGGGAATTAATACTAGTGGTTTAATCTATAATAAGGGCTAGTCTGTGAGTTTTGACTAAGAGCTTTGTCTCCAGACGGTCGTTACCAATTAAAGACGGCCTGCAGGCAGCTGCTTTCATTCAACAAGTGCACAACTGCAGACTAGTGCGACTGGCCTAGATGCGCTGTTAATCCTTAAAGTGCGATGATGCACACTCCTGCGAATTAAATATACTTCCTTCCATAAATGGACACCTTTGGCTTATTAAAACACATTGAGTGCCTATCCAGACTGCAGAAAGTCAAGATGTGCAACACTGTCAGCTAAACTTAAGTGTGAAGCTGATAAATTAATACTGAAACGGGAAGACTGTATTTTGAGTTTAAACCCTTGTTAAAGGCTGACCGCCACATGGAGAGGGAATTGTTAAGGATGTGGAGCTATTTCCAGGCTCAGTGTTGGATAACTGGATTTTTCAGGATCTCTTTGGTTGAATAGTCAAGAACCCCCCCTTCACTCCTCCATCAAAGTCAGTTATTCACAACCCAACAAAAGGCCAGTGGCTCTCCATCAGGGCCACAAAACAAAGGGCTCAGGGCCCTTTATTAAAGTCTATAGGTGGCGAGGTTCTTTTGTGAGGAGTTAGCATGTGCGATTGCATTGACAGGTGTGCTATGGGATGCACAGGTGGATGGGTGCATGCTCGATCTGGTTTTCTGCAGGTGATTTGTGTGGTTTAGTTGATTGTTGAGATGCTCTAACAGATGTTTGTCTTTGTGTTTAGGGCAAAGATGCTCAGAATACTGTCAGAATGGAGGAATATGCGAGCTCAAGCCGAGCGGAGAAGCATCATGCAGGTATGTAACAAAAACATGCAAGAATCAAGAACTTTCTGAAACTCCAAAACAACCATATAGCAGCTCGGCAGAGCACTGAAGAGCATTTATTTCAAAAGTTTTGCACACAATCTATTAAAACACTAGTAAACACCATGCAAACTCAGTGTGGTAAGGAAAAGTGTGTGTATACCTGTGTATTTGTTTGTAAGCTGCAATAAACCACTTTGAGATTCCATCTTTAGGCCCGAACCCCTTCTTAGCAACCAGACAAAGCTTTAAGCATCTTGCGAGTGTGTGTGTGTGCGCATGTGTGAACGTGCACGCGCCCATAGTCATTCTGTTTCAAACTTGGATAAAAGACCCCCCTACCAACCCCCCAGTAGTCCGTTGGTGCCCTGCTGCAGTGGGACGCTGCTTCTGTCAATGTCTATTCATGCCATTCAGCCAAACAGCTGGCCCTCAGCTCCTATTGTCTCACACACACACACTTAGCATGGAATAAAACTTGTATTTATTCTTATAGAATGCATGTATCAAGATTTGCGACGCTATTTATCAATCAAAATCAGAACATGTTTGTTTTAAATTGTTTGTTTCTCAATCTTTGTCGCTGTTGTTGTGTGTTTTCTTGCACTCGGGAGGCTGTTTGTGTGAGTGAATGGTGTCTTTTTTGGAGGGCAGATGGCGGAGGGGGTAATAAGATTGCAGGAACTCATGAGAAAGGCCTCTGTGTGTGTGTGATGCTTTAAAGGGGGGAAATTTAAAAGCAAACAAGTGTGTGAGACTGTTAGCCACGCTTCTCGCTCTGCATTTATTCATGCATTTTTCAATCTAGGAAAAGACGCCACATCTTGCGTGTTTAAAATATAATAAAAACACAACTATTTTTTTCCTCTTTTGATGAAAATGCGATTTGCTTGTAAAGAAAAAAAAAAATATTGTTATTATTCTAGAGTGTTCTGATTGGTTGCTAGGGTGTTCTTTATGGTTTCTACACGTTTTTTTTTCCTTAGTAAATATCTGTTTTGATGAAAAAGTGAGTGTTTGCTTATGTAAAAGTTGCCGTCATTATTTTAAGGTCTTCTGATTTGTTGTTTGGGTGCTCTTGATGGTTGAAATTGTGTTAGATGTTCTGGGTGGTTGCTAGGGTGTTCTTGATGGTTGAAAGGGTGTTATATATTCGGGGTGGTCGCTAGGGTGTTTGTGATAGTTGCTAGGGTGTTGGGCATTCTAAATGGTTGCTAGGGTGTTCTTGATATCTGAAAGGATGTTAGATGTTCTGGGTGGCTGCTAGGGCGATTTTGATGGTTGCTAGTGTGTTGGGTATTCTGGGTGGTTGCTAGGGTGTTCTGGATGGTTGGTAAGTTGTTGGGTTTTCTAAATGATTGCTAAGGTATTGGGTATTCTAAATTGTTGTTAGGGTTTTTTTTGATTGTTGCTAGGATGTTGGTTATTCTTAATGATTTCTAGGCTGTTCTTGATGGTTGCCAGGGTGTTAGATGTTCTGGGTGGAAGCTAGAGTGTTCTTGATTATTACTAAGGTATTGGGAATTCTAAATGGTTGTTAGGGTGTTCTTGATGGTTGTTAGGATGTTGGGTATTCTTAATGGTTGCTAGGGTGTTCTTGATGGTTGCCACGGTGTTAGATGTTCTGGGTGGAAGCTAGAGTGTTCTTGATTATTGCTAGGGTATTGGGAATTCTAAATGGTTGTTAGGGTGTTCTTGATGGTTGCTAGGAAGTTGGGTATTCTTAATGGTTGCTAGGGTGTTCTTGATGGTTGCTAGGATGTTGGGTAATCTTAATGGTTGCTAAGGTGTTCTTAATGGTTGCTAGTGTGTTGGGTATTCTTAATGGTTGCTAGGGTGTTCTTAATGGTTGCTAGTGTGTTGGGTATTCTGATTGGTTGCTAGGGTGTTCTTGATGGTTGCTGGTGTGTTGGGTATTCTGATTGGTTGCTAGGGTGTTCTTGATGGTTGCTAGATTTCTGTTTTATACCCCATTTTTTATTATGAAAACGATAGTGTTTCCTTGTGCAGTAGTTGACACTATTATGCTGAGGTGTTCTGATTGGTTGCTAGGTCATTCTGTATGGTTGTTTATTGATCTCTAATTCTGGTCTTTTGTTCAATGCAAATCTATGGGATTTTTTTCACCCGTTTTATTGTCTGCAACAAGCCGCTCCATTTAAGGCATCATTCACATATGTAGCTGTTTAATACTCCAGTGTTCTGGGGTTTGTTCAAATCCGTAATTCTGAGTATGAGCAATAATAACAGTTATGATTGATCAAACGCCACTAATGAATGAATTAATGAATCAGTCTACAAATGATGAGAGAGATCGTATCTCTCATTGTTGAGTTGTTCATAGACCCATTCACTGGGGGACAAACCCTGAACATCCTGTTGTGATGACCCCGATGATAAACAGGAAGAGCAGAGATATTTTTGATCCCTTTTTTCTCCCACAAATATCCCATCTGAACTTTGACGCCTTTCCTGTGTGGTCCAATTCTCAACTGTGGAAATTGTTTGTAAATGGCTGATGTTTGTGCGTGTGTGCGTGTGGGGATTTTGAGGTCTGCGACTCTGCGCTGCTTGAAAATTTGTAAACTTCACATGAACTTCTGACATTTTGCGAGAGGATGTCCTACTTAGTGTAGTGTTAAAGGTGTCTGTGATGATCGCTGATGACACACATGAGGTTTACTGGTTTTTCGAGCAGATGATGTGCAGGGTGAAACTTTGCCACTGACTGTCTTAGATTCATACTAGATTACATACTAATTGTAGACTAGTAAACTTGACCTTTTTGGGTGATGCCATATTAAAACCACCTATTTGAAGTATGTTTAGGTGTGGTCAGAGTTATGGGGGTGTTATTTATAAGCTCAGCCATTTCAGGGTTGTTTATGTATGTGCAGCAGTATTGTTATTAACTAAAACTGTTGCAGATCATTTTAGTTAACTGAAATAAAGCCAAAAAGGCTGAAAAACTTGAGTTTAGTGTTTTAGTGAAGTATGCAAACACGATTCCAAAATGTGTCACGATGCAATTCATAATTGTTACTTTTAGGTTTATGAACATGATGAAGTGTTCTATAACGTCTGATCATTCCAAAGGCACCTGACATCACTTTTAGAAGAATGTTGGAGGGCGGGAAGTTAATTGGAAGTGTGGAATCAGCATTCCAAAGTTGTCATTTGAATCCTGGAATGTTTTATAGCCTTCTATCACTGGTTATGATTGAATTGGTGACAGCTTTTGGATGAGTGTCATAATTTTGTGACTAATGTAATATATTTGTATGCATGTTTTGAATGAATCGTCATTCTGGAAGCATGTGCTGTATTTTAGGGTGATGATGTGCATTACAAAATCTATTTGTAGAATGTATTGGAAAGTTTGTGAGCAGGAGACAGAAAGACATGCGGACCATGTATTTCTAAATTTGCTTTTCCAACACAACTGTGTAAAACGGCAGCATCTGGACGCATGACGTTTATTGCGTAACTTCCGCATTCGAGAATTTCACATAAACTTCCATGTCATGCGTTTAGTTTGTTTCTATCGTGGTGTTTTGCACGCACGGTTTATGGTTAGTGACGTGCCGTCCTGTTGCCCTCGTCCTAGAACTGAAAATGTGTGCGTGAAGTTAAACCTATAACCTATAATAACACTATAGCTCAAAATCACAATGTAAGAACTGTATTTTGCAGTTAATTGAAATAAAGCTAAAATAAAGCAAAATATTAGATGATATTAGATGCATAAAGATTAAAAAAGATAGATTAAAATAAAATCAATACTAGATGAAAAACATCTCTCTAAAAATGAGAATTGTTACCTTTGCAACTTACTGAAATAAAATGTTTAAGTTAAAGCACTTAATTTATTAAAACTACAAACTGAAAAATAAATGACAATTGCTGAAACTAAAATTAAATTGATCATCAGAACATAAGCTGACTCGTATTGGCTCCAATTACTCATGTTTGTAAAGGTGTGAAGTATAAGAATCTGAAGTATCTGAAGTATCTGATGCTGTGGGCCAGACGGAGAAATTGAAAGTTTGTTGTTTTGATTCACACCGAGGGCAGGAAGTCTGTGGTGTGAACACACACACACACACACACACGCACAGAAGGCAGCAGCAGATGGTAGACCAGCCCACTGGAATGGGGGGTCTGTAGCCTGCAGTCACAAATGTGCTCGAGGGTCACAGGTCACCACAGCATCTGTTCAGAGTCGAATCTCACACGCACTTCTGCTCTCGGACCTGTTGCCACGACGGGCTGCAGATGACTTCTGCTTCTGTCTCTGGGGACAAAGAGAGAGAGAGACTGCGTTAATGCCTCAAGTAAACTCAAACACACGCATCTGTGCAAGCAAGTGTTTGCCATGGGATGTCTTTATTATTCAACTACTGCATGACAATTAGCAAATCAAATATATTGTGGTAAGGGCTACCAGCTGACTAAAAAAAATAAATTTAAAAAATTAGAAAGAAATTTTTTGTTTTTTCATTGTTTTGTTTCTTTTTAAGGAGCAAATGAATTCATTAAAATGCAATGCACTACATACCGTACTGCACTTTGAAACCTATTATATTTATAAAAGTATGTATTTATATTTTTTGAAATGTTTTTATTATAAAATAAAAATATATTATTAAAATGTACTATTATTATTATTATTATTATTATTATTATATTCTTTGTAAAATATAAAACCTATTATATTTATTTATAAATGTATGTATTTATGTGTAATATACACTTTATTATACATTTTTACATTTTATTATAAAATAAAAATATATTAAAATATACATTATTATTATTATTATTATTATTATATATTTTTAAATATAAAACCTATTTTATTTGCACATGCATGTATTTATATGTATAATATACACTTGATTTTATATTTTAAAATATTTTATTATAAAAGAAATATAAAATAAAATATACTATTGTTATTATTTTTTTTATATAAAACCTATATTTATGTATTTATATGTATAATACACTGTTATATATTAGTTTATAAATGTATTTATATGTATAATATAGACTTTATTATGTCATATATATATAGTTTTAATGTTTTTTTTCATTTTATCTTTACTTTTAAAGAGCAGTGAATTTATAAAATTCATATATTTTTAAATATAAAAATATAAAAAATTATATTTATAAATGCATGTATTTGTATGTATAATACACTGTTATACATTTTGAAATATTTGTATTATAAAATAAAAATATATTAAAATATACTGTTATTTTCTTTAAATATAAAACCTGTTATATTTATAAATGTATGTATTTGTGTATTATTTATATATATATATATATATATATATGGTTATTTATTTATTTTTTTACTTTTAAAGTGCAGTGAATTCATAAAAAACATAATGCACGACATTTAAAAAAAAAATTCTGTATATTAAGAGCAAAATGTAATATATAAATTTACAAATTTGAACTTTGAAAATGAAACAAAGAAACACTATTTTGATATATTCAGCCCAGGTTGTGATATGTTTAATACCGACTTATGATAAGCACAACAAAGAATGAATAACTGAAAATGATGAATATGGATGAGATCAAATCATGCCAATGGAGATTGTGTGCTGATAAAAGTGAGATATCAGCAGCAGGAGTTTGGGGGGGAACGGAGTTTGATCCTCTCTTGGGATCTGCCTTAGTGACCTTATGCCACTCGCCATGGCAACAGGCTTTGGGGGAGGGGCAGAGTGTAGTGGGAGGGGCCAGCGGCACAGCTGCCCTTATTTATGCACACACCTGCTGCAGCTCACAAACACACACGCGCATGAATAAAACACACTGCATTTAATATATCTTACTGTCAGCTTCACTTTTTGAAATGTCCTTAGGTGGCTGTTGAAGAAAGTGTTCAGATGTGTCATTTAGTGTGTTCGTATGTGTTCATATGAGAGAGACAGAGAGACGGAGCATGTGACGCTGTGTGGGCTCCTGATCGCCCTGAGGAATTTAGATGAGTTTGAACAGTGTCTTTCTTTCACACACTGTTTTATACATGGCATGCACACACACATACATTTACTTGGCCATCTCAATGAGAACATATCATAGACTTCTGCTTTGGTAATTTAAAACAAATTACCATGGCTTTAACTCTAAAAGAAACATGCATTTCTAAAATGTTTAAAAAAAGTTACTTTTTTTTTTTTTCACTTGAAGGTTTTCAGTTAATAATGTCATGACAATTTAATGTCTACATTTATATGATCACAACCCTAAAAGCAACTTTTACTCTTAAATGTAAAATGAGGTTTTGTCATATTTCTAAGACACATTTGTTGTTAACTAATTGTTATATTCTTTGTGTGTTTTGTGTTTCTTGAATGAATTTATTAATATTTGTAAATGTATAAAACCAATTACCATGACCATAACCCTAAAAACAAATAATAATAATAATAATAATACAGTACAATATAATATAAGCTATCTGTTTTGTTTTTTTAGGTTGTCCTAAAAATATATATTTTAAAATACATAAATCTATATTATATTATGTAATATTATATTATATTTGCTTTGTGTTTTTTAGGGTGTTCAACAGAATATGTAAATACATATAAATATAAATTTATGTATGTAAATGTATAACATTTATAAAACCAATTACCATGACCAAAAAAAAAAAAAAAACTATGATAATATAATACAAAATAGTATAATCTGTGTTTTTTTTTTTCTTAAAAAATATATTTTTTATTTATTAATGTATTTTTATGTTGTATTCTATATAATATTATTGATAATAATAATAATAGTAATAATAATAATAATATAATATTTGTTTGTTTAGTGTTTTTTAGGGTGTCCTTCAGACTTTGTAAATGCATGTAAATATGAATGTATGAATTTGTATAAAAATATATACATTTTATAAAACCAATTACCATGACTATAACCCTAAAAAAAAAAAAAATAATAATAATAATGTAAAAAGAAAATGTGATAATACAATATAACATATCTGTGTTTTAGGTTGTCCTAAAAGTATATATATATTTTTATATAAGAATATATTTTTATATACATTTATTGTATTTTATATATACTACTACTACTACTACTACTACTACTATTTATATATATATATATTAATATAATATAATATAATAAAATATAATATAATATAATATAATATAATATTTGTG
This sequence comes from Cirrhinus mrigala, assembly GCA_036247105.1. Classification (NCBI taxonomy): domain Eukaryota; kingdom Metazoa; phylum Chordata; class Actinopteri; order Cypriniformes; family Cyprinidae; genus Cirrhinus; species Cirrhinus mrigala. The sequence continues at coordinate 28,902,106 of CM070027.1, forward strand.
TTTTGTTTTTTTGGGTGTTCTGCAGACTTTGTAAATGCATACAAGTATACATTTATGTATGTATGTAAATATATAAAATATTTAAAAACCAATTAACATGACAATAATAAAAAAAAAAACATAACAAATAAAAACATATAATAATATAATACAATATAATATAATGTGCTTTTTAGGGTGTTCTAAAAATCTTAATTTGCCTAAAAAAATAAAAAATGCCAAATTTTTAACTCTGAATAAACTGAACTTTATATTTAGCTCTCTTGAAACAATTTTGTTCTCAAACTCTTAAATAATAATATTATAATCTATGTTTTTTTGTGTTTCATTAGGTGTCCTGTGAACTTTGCATATATAAATACAACTTAAAAAATATAATTAGCATGCCCTTGACCCTTAAAAGAAACATTTGTTTCTTCTGTAACTTAAATTTATAATTTAACCGTTTTGTCTCATTAGACCATTTTCTTTCAAACTTGTTAAATAATCGATATTTTGTTTCTCTTCAGGTGTCCTGCAGACTTCATCGGCCCCCAGTGTCAGTTCCCGAACCCGTGCAGCCCGTCACCGTGTCGTAACGGAGGCGTGTGTCGCGCACGGACACAGGGCAATGACGTGGAGCTGACCTGCGATTGCGTTTTGGGATACAGCGGCCCGCTCTGTCTGACACCCGTCAATCATGCCTGCATGGGCTCCCCGTGCCGAAACGGCGGGACGTGCTCTCTGGTCACGCTTGAAACCTTTACCTGCCGCTGCCCACCTGGATGGTCGGGTACGTCTGCACACACATCACCAAAACTACATGCTCTTCCTCATGAATTGTACAATGATGACGTTAACTTCTGTGCCTTTGCAGGTAGAACATGCCAGCAGGCTGACCCGTGTGCGTCGAACCCGTGCGCCAACGGAGGACAGTGTTCGGCGTTCGAGTCGCACTACATGTGCACCTGCCCTCCTAACTTCCACGGACAGACGTGTCGGCAAGATGTGAACGAATGCGCCCTCTCGCCCTCCCCCTGCCGGAACGGAGGCGCCTGTATTAACGAGGTGGGCTCGTACCTGTGCCGCTGCCCGCCTGAGTATGCCGGGACGCACTGTGAGCGCCTGTACCACCCGTGCAACCCTTCGCCTTGCAGGAATGGAGGGACCTGTTTACAGACCAGCGACACCACCTATGCCTGCACGTGTTTGCCAGGTCAGTGCGTTTATTTGTATGTCACCTTAAATTTGATTAAATACATTTTTAATGAATGGGAAAAAATACAAATAAATATAGAAAAATAATAATTATTAATAATAATTAATTTTATAGTTTTTTTTTTTTTTTTTTTTTTTTTAAGGTAAATGAATGAATATTTTTCTAAATGAATGAATAAAAGAATTATATAAATATTGTGAAATAAATATTTTTAAACGACTTAAATTTAAATAAAAAAATAATTTCTAAATGAATACATTTTATAAATGTATTCATTTAGAATGTAATATGTAATAATCAATGTAAATGATTATTTTATGATTAAATCTTTTTTGATAAATGTATAAATAAATGTACAATTTTGATAAATGACTGAATAGTTTTTGTGTAAATAAAATGTGTGTGTATATATATATATATATATATATATATATATATATATATATATATATATATATATATATATATATATATATATATATAATATATATATATATATATATAATATTATTATTATTATTTTTTTTTTTTTTTTCCTTATGAATAAATGAATAATTGAATAATTTCTATAAATGAACGGATAAATCAACAATTTTTATAAATGAGTAAATAATTTTTGTGTAAATAAAAATGAATTAATAAAATCAGTGAATGAATAAATTATCAATAACAATGTATATTTTTTTATAATGAATAAATCAATTTTATATACAAATGGATGAATGAATACATTTGATAAACAATTCAGTGAATAAATTATTTATTTATTTATATAAGTAAATGAATAAATGTACTTTTTTTTATAAATGACTGAATAATTTCTGTGTAAATAAAATGAATGAACAAATTTTTTTTTATAAACAAATAAATCAATTTTATAAATGGATAAATGAATGAATAAATTACAAATAATTCAATGAATAAATGTAAATGTATAAATTAATGAATAAATGTAACTTTACAATTTTTTTATAAATGACTGAATAAATGTTTTTATGAATGTTAATATTTATGAATTAATTACTAAATATTTTTATGAATGAATCAATCATTTTTATGACTGAATGAATGAATCAATTATATAAATGAGAGAATAAATTTTTTTTTTATAAATTATTGAATAAATACATTTTATAAATAAATGAATAAATAAAAGTATATATATATATTTTTTTTTTTACCAGTAAACCAATAAAATGTAACATTTTCAAATTTAGCTCATTTTATTACCATAATTTGTATTTGTATTTCAAACTAGTTTTATTTCATTCCTGTCTTAAAAAACAATAGCTTTTGTCTTAGCATACGTTACTAACCCCACATGTGCACGGTTATCTATTAACAGTTAATCTGGATGCGGTGCTTTATCTTAGTTTATATTTAATCCCAATGAGTGACCTGGATGACTCAGTTACTCACTCGAGCACATAAATATGATCCGTATACGACCTCAGACTCTTTGATGTGTATTGAACGTGAATCATTTGTCTCTTGCAGGGTTCACGGGTCAAATGTGTGAGCATAACGTTGACGACTGCACCCAGCATGCCTGTGAGAATGGAGGCAGGTGCATCGATGGCGTCAACACCTACAACTGCCATTGCGACAAACACTGGACTGGTACTACTTTTTTATACTTGCTACAATATATAATAATACAGTGCAATAAATAGTTTGCATGCATCTCACACGTGACCTCTGACCCTTTCTTCCTTCAGGTCAGTACTGTACGGAGGACGTGGACGAGTGCGAACTGTCGCCTAATGCCTGTCAGAACGGAGGGACGTGTCACAACACCGTCGGTGGGTTTCACTGCGTGTGCGTGAACGGCTGGACGGGCGACGACTGCAGCGAGAACATCGACGACTGCGCCAGCGCCGCCTGTTCACAAGGCGCCACCTGCCACGACAGAGTCGCGTCTTTCTTCTGCGAGTGTCCACACGGACGCACCGGTACGTCTGTTTGTGCTGTTTCCATTTTGACATAATGTTTATACACCAGTGTTATTTTAGTATTATACTGTTATAGTATTTATTAATATTTTGATTTTTAACTTCGGTTTTAATTAAAATTAGCGCTTTTTAACTTCAGTTTTAATTTATTTTAGCAGTTTTGTTATGGGCTTTTTTTTTAAATCATTTTCATACCTCTGCTTATTTCATTTTAATTTTAACATATTATTTTATTTTGCTTGCCAAGGCAACATTTCTACATTTAGTTCAGATTAAGATTTTCTTATTTTATCATTTTATTTTTAGTTATGTTTTTATTTTAGTTCAGTTTAGTTAGTTTTTAGTTTATTTCACTTCTCTATGAAAACGATCGTTATTTTAATTTTTTTATATTTTATATTATTTTTTTATTTTATTTTTTTTAGTTAGGCTCAGTTTAGTTTATTTTATGGGCATTATTTATATTTCTTTTGTTTCATTTCTGTCTATAAAACCAAAAGCTTTTATATTTTTTATAATATTTTCATTACATTTTATTTTATAACTTTTTTTTTTAAATTTTTTATTTTATTTTTTAAGGGAGGTTCAGTTTATTTTATAGGCATTATTTATATTTCAGTTGTGTTGAATTTCAAAGAAATCAACAGCTTTTATATTTTATATATTTGTTTTTATTATTTTGTTTTAGTTTAATTTTATAGGCATTATTTATATTTTGGTTGTTTTATTTCTGTCTATGAAACCAATAGCTTTTATATTTGTTTTATTTTATTTTTAGGTAATTTCAGTTTAGTTTATGTTAGTTTCTTTTATGGCTTTTTTTTTTTTATATTTCAGTTGTTTTATTTCCATCTATGAAACCAATAGCTTTTATATTTGTTTTATTTTATTTTATTTATTTTTTATTTTATTTTATTTTATTTTTAGTTAAGTTTAGTTTACTTTAGTTTATGGCATTTTTTGTTATATTTCAGTTGTTTTATTTCTGTCTATGAAACCAATAGCTTTTATGTTTGTTTTTATTTTATTTTATTTTAGGATTTTTTTTTTTTTTATTAAGTTCAGATTAGTTTATTTTATAGGCATTATTTACATTTCAGTTGTTTGATTTCTGTCTATAAAACCATTACACTTCATTTTATTATTTTGTTTTAGTTAAGTACATTTTAGTTAATTGTATAGACATTGTTTATATTTCAATTGCGTTTTTTCATTTTCTAGCATACATTCATATGTTATTTTAGTTCAGTTTAGTTAATTTTATGGCCATTATTTATACTTAAATTGCATTTTATTTCATTTCTGTCTACAAAAACCATAGTTTTTATATTTTATTTTTATTCCAGCTTAATTTTAACAGTTTTAACAATAACAAAACTGTTACCCACAGGTCTTCTGTGTCATCTTGACGACGCCTGCATCAGTAATCCATGTCAGAAGGGCTCAAACTGCGACACGAACCCAGTAAGCGGAAAAGCCATCTGCACCTGTCCGCCCGGGTACACGGGATCAGCCTGCAACCAAGACATCGACGAGTGCTCGCTCGGTAAGGACAGCACATGATCGATTAGGAAAAATAATAAATGCAATACATCTTTCGCATTACAATACTGTTTGCATTTCAGGCGCAAATCCATGCGAGCATGGCGGACGGTGTCTCAACACTAAAGGCTCCTTCCAGTGCAAGTGTCTCCAAGGTTATGAAGGGCCGCGCTGCGAAATGGACGTCAACGAGTGCAAGTCGAACCCGTGCCAGAACGACGCCACCTGCCTCGACCAGATTGGTGGATTCCACTGCATCTGCATGCCAGGTATGAGTCTTTGACCTTTGACCTACATCAAAAGCACATCATTACTGTTGTTCTGACTGACTGTTTTGGTGTGTAGGTTACGAGGGCGTGTTTTGTCAAATAAACGCAGACGACTGCGCATCACAGCCTTGCCTCAACAACGGAAAATGTGTTGACAAGATCAACTCGTTCCACTGCGAATGCCTTAAAGGTGAATATAGCATTATATTTAGAGATCTGATCTGAACAATTAGTCATGAAGATGCATTATGGGTGAGCAAGCAAAATAAACTTGGCATGCTTTTTTCCCTGCAGGGTTCTCTGGGAATCTGTGTCAGGTGGATGTGGACGAGTGCGCCAGCACACCATGTAAAAATGGCGCTAAATGCACAGACGGACCCAACAAATACACCTGCGAATGCACTCCAGGTACGAATCTTTGTCATTTTCTGCACTTTTGCATTTTTTTTTTTCACCCCTCAAGTCTATTTATAATATTAGTTGTGAATTTTTTTTTTTTTTTTTTTTTTTTCCTCTCCCTCTTGCACCAAAAACATTTTCACATTAGATTTGATTAAAATATTCCACTTTTTTTTTACTTTAGGCTTACCTTTAGACTTTAGAATGTGTTTTTGTAAATGTATCTTAAGAATGATTATTATTATTATTATTATTATTATTATTATTATTATTATTATTATTATATTAATATTTTGAATTAGATTTCATTTTAATATTTTGAGTTTTCATTTTTTTTTTTTTTTTTTTTTTTTTTTTTAAGTATTTCATCTTTTATGATTGTTATTTAGTAACAATTATTTTATTAGTAATCTAATTTTATTTTAGTAATTTTATTGGTAAATAATTTAATTTATTTTTATAGTAATTTTCATACTTCAGCTTGTTTTATTTCATTTATATGCCAAGGCAGCATTTCTAAACTTCATTTAATACTTTTTATTTTATTTTATTTTATTATTTTTTTTATTTTATTTTATTTTAAAACGTAAAACATTTTATTTTTCAACGTATTGTTAAAGTTTTTCAGCTTTTCAACTTATTATATTTCAGATATTTGCCAAGGCAGCATTTCTAAACTTCATTTAATATTTATTTAGCTTTTTGTTTATTTTTATTTTATTATTTTATTTTATCTTTTTTCTGTTATTTTATCTTAATTTATTTCCTCTTATTTTAATTTATTTTCTGTTGTATTTTATTTATTTATTATTAAGTAATTATTTAATTCATGTTTATTTCATTTATTTTTATAGTAATTTTCATACTTCAGTTTGTTTTATTTCAGTTATTTGCCAAGGCAGCATTTCTAACTTCATATAGGTTTTGAGTTTCTAATATTTATTTTATTTTATTTTATTTTATTTCATCTTACTTTATTTTTGTTGCATTTTTATTGATTTTTAAGTAATTATTTAATTTTTAATTTATTTATTTTTATAGTAATTTTCACACCTCAATTTATTTTTAGTTATTTACCACAGCAGAATTTCTGAATTTATTTTTATCATTTAATCTTATTTAACCTTTTATTCGCCTTTTGTTATTTATTTACTTACTTTTTTTTTTTTCGCACCACAACATATTTTTACAATATTCCACCTTTTTTCTGATCCTTTAGAATTGAAGTCTTTTATTGTAACTTCGAAATTAGACACAAACTGTAAATAATTCCATATGTAAATTCCCTGTACTAGGATTGGCTAACCTCTTCGCATATGAAATGAGCATCACTGCCAACATTCTAAATTTGAAACGTGGCTTTTCAAATGTATCTCTGCAGGTTTTGCTGGCGCTCAATGTGAGCAGGACATCGACGAGTGCGCGTCGAGCCCTTGTCACTACGGCGTTTGTCGGGACAGCGTGGCCGCTTTCACCTGCGATTGCCGCCCAGGATACACCGGCCGCCTGTGCGAGACCAACATAAACGAGTGCTTGAGCCAACCCTGCCGAAATGGAGGCACCTGCCAGGACAGAGAGAACGCGTACACCTGTACCTGTCCTAAAGGAACCACAGGTAACACGTGCACACTCACAAAAACACTCGTGAAATATCACGGTGAGTTTCCGATGACATAATCATGCCGTGATTGCCTCCGCAGGAATGAACTGCGAGATAAACATTGACGACTGCAAGACTAAACCGTGTGACTACGGAAAGTGCATCGACAAGATCAACGGTTACGAGTGTGTGTGTGAACCCGGATACACAGGTGAGTCAGCGCAGCATCTGTGTGTGTGTGTGTGTGTGTGAGAACAGGTGAACAGGTGGCCAGCGAAGTGCAGAGCTTGTGTATCAGATAACAGATATGACTTAGGACAGAGACTGCCTTTCCAACTGGGACTCACACTCACACAGGTGTGCTTTACATTAATGCTACGGCCCAAATGATCACAAGACTGACCCTTTGTGTGTTGAGTTTAAGGAAAAGGTACAATAGGCCATGCTATACTGTGAACATAGGACAGCAGCAGGAGGATTTTCAAAATTTAGCACGGCTGCAAGTGTCGTATTGTTTTTATACCTATAATAAAACATCAGGACACAATTAAAAACAAAACTTTATTTTATTTAAGGCTGATATTGGACAAAATCTCATTTTCAACCTATATTTCTACTAAAATAACACTGAATGCAATGCAAAAATAGTTTTTTTTTAATATGCATGAACACACAAGTTAAAAAATAAATTAAGCTTATTAATTTTGCTTGATTTTTAATTGCAACTTTATTTTATTAAGCAATGATATTGCAGTTTTCAACCTCAGTTTTTTTGTTTTTTTTTTTTTAACTAAAATAGCACTGAATGCAAAGCCAAAACACCATGCATATGCATGAGCACAAAAGTTAAGAAATATTTTTAACTAATTTAGCTATGTGGTAATGCTTGCATGCAAACAACAAGTGTACACAACATAAAACACTATTTTTAAATGTCTTTTGTGTTTTTCTTGCTGTTTTTTTTGTGCATATAGAGTATTTTTGTCATTTAAGTGCCTTATTGTTTAACTTTCGCTATATACAGCTTTATTTTAAGGGCTGAAGTTGCCTATAATCCTTTTTTATGTATAAAGGGAGGACAGTTTACTTTTTTAGCCGCAGTTTTACAACTTTCTAGTAAAATAGCACTGAATGCAAAGCTGAAACTGCATTTTTTTTTTTTTTTTTATATGCATGAACTTAAGAGTTAATTGATGAAGAATTTTGAGCTAATTAAATTTGTTGGATACTGATATTTGCAAATAACCCATGAAATTCAGAAAAATAAATAAATAAATATATTTTTAAAAATTATATTACATTATATTTATAAATAATATAAATTATATTTGTACTGTTTTATTATTATTATTATTATTATTAAGTAATCCTTTAGTTTATTTTTATTTATTTTTATAGTAATTTTCATATTTTAACCTATTTTATTTCAGTTAGCTGCTAAGGCAACATTTCTAAACTTCCTTTACATTTTGAGTTTAAGTTTTTGATTTAATGTTTTATTTGATTTAGCTTTGTTTCATTTTATTTAATTAGTTTATTATTTTATTAATTTAAAAGTTTAAATTATTTTATGAATTGATTTCTTATATTTATTTATTAAATATTTAATATATATTACATTTATTTTAATATATATATTTTATTTACTTTAATTTCCTCTGTTTTATTTATTTTTATTTATTCTTAGCCTACTATGTCCTGATATCGTCATACTTAAATCTTTAAGTACAGAATTTGTCGTTGCAACATTATTTTTTTAAAGGCTTATATTGCCCACAATCCTTTGTGCATGTAAAAGTAGGAAAGTTCACTTTTTGAACATCAATTTTATTTATTGCTATTGAAATAGCATTGAATGCGTTTTCCAGCATGCTTTTTGCTGCATATACTTTATGCAGCATGGCCTCAAATGCCTTTTTGTTTGCATTATAATAGAATGATTTAAAAAATAGTCCTTAAGATGTAAACCAAGGTTCTTAGTAAGCAATCTATGGGTGTTGCAAGTGAACAGGTTTTTTTTTTTTTTTTTTATCATGACCTGAACACTTTTTGAGCAGCACTATACATATTGTACTAAGTATTGTACTTCATTTAGTGTGTGTGAGAGAAACTGCAATAAAGTCCCATTGTCAGGAGAATCAAACAGTTACCCATTACCCTACAGAGGAGGGATGTGTGTGTGTGTGTGTGCGTGCGTGTGTGTCGAGGGGGTAATTGTTGTTCGGCCGTGTGTGAAATGGGGTCTGTCCTTTTGTATCTGCAAACAGCCCTCTGTAGGACCTGCCCTCCCCCCTGCGATTGTGTGAGGGGTGTGTGAGCGGGTCTGAAAGACAGAAAGAAAGGGCGAATGAAAGAGCACAAGAGGGTGGAGGAAATCCTTTGTGCGTTTAGAGCAGGGCTGGAGATTTGGGATGGGGCCCACACACACAAACACACACACAAAGGCAGACAAAGAACAAGAGGTCAACACACATCTGAGTCCCAAGGAACATTCCTTTACTATGCATTTTCACTTATTGATAGTTATACGTTACAAACTTCAGGTTAGATCACTGTTAGACTTTGGAGAGCATCATGTATGATAAATGCAGGTGGTCAGTGGAGAAAATGATTGACAGGCTTTTCTCGACACAAATGAGTGTGATATGATTCAAATATATGACCTTTAAGTTGTTTTTTTGTTCTGAAGTTAATGTGATACTGACATTAGAAATAACCTAACATCAATTTTGACCTCTTGTGCTGTCTTAAATGAGGTCAAAATTGGTCATATATCCTCAATTCATTTATCATACATTATATTTAGTCTTCTGTGTGTGTGTATAAATTTATAAAATATTTTTGTATAATGTATAAATTTATATAATGTATAACTTTTAAAATGTGCAAATTTTGTATTAAAAAAAATATATAATTAAAATTACATCAAAATAACATTTACAATTGATGTAAACAAATATTATTTTTTAAAATATATGTAACTATTAAAATGTACAAACTTGGTTAAATAAAAGTAAGAAAATGTAAAAAAAAATGTAAACATTTAGAAATGATTATAAATTGTATATTTTGATCTAAATTTAAATGTATCAGTTGATCGTAATCAGAAATGTTTCTTGAGCAGCAAATCAGCACATTAGAATATTATTTTTATTTTATTTTTTTTAATTTTTTTTTTTTTTAAAAGGATCATGTGACAGTGAAGACTGGAGTAATGATCCTGAAAATTCAGCTTTGATCACAGAAATAAATTGCATTTTAAATATATATTCAAATAGAAAATGGTTATTTTAAATTCTAAAAATATTTCACAGTTTTACAGTTTTTTACTGTATTTCTGATCAAATAAATGCAGCCTTGGTGAGCATTAATGCATCTTTCAGAATCCAATCAAGTCCATCCTATATTATTTCCTGCTAATTATTCAGTTGCGCTTTAGAAGTGAATTGCATTTCTCTCTTGTTTTCCACACATTTTTACACGTATTGTTATTCCTCCCAGGCTCCATGTGTAACATCAACATTGACGACTGTGCGTTAAACCCGTGTCACAACGGCGGCACCTGCATCGATGGCGTCAACACCTTCACCTGCCTCTGTCCGGAGGGTTTCCGTGACGCCACCTGCCTCTCCAAACACAACGAGTGCGCCAGCAACCCCTGTATCCACGGCAACTGCCTGGACCAGATCAACAGCTACAGATGCATGTGCGAGGCCGGCTGGACGGGACGCAACTGCGACATCAACATCAACGAGTGTCTGTCCAACCCGTGCGTGAACGGAGGCACCTGTAAGGACATGACCAGCGGCTACGTGTGCACCTGCAGAGCCGGCTTCAGCGGTAAGGCGCTGCGTCCCGAATCACATGCTTTCTGCATGCATACTACCCACAATCCTTTGCAGTACATAAGAGGGGGAGTTTATGATGGTTCACATTCAACCATCCTAAAGTTTATAAGCTTATTCTACTAAAAATTGCATTAAATGCACAGTCGACATAGCTGTTTTTAGATTTTAAACCTAAAAGTTAATATGGAAATTTAAGATGATTAACTGAGCTAATGCTTGCATGAAAATGGGATCAGGGTGTGTGTGCCCAATTTTATGCAATTTTAAAATGTAGTTAGCTTTTTTTTTTTTTTTTTGGCTTAAATTTTGTTGCAAAATTAAATAAAATGCAATCTAAAGATGAAAAAAAATTAATAATTTAAATTTAAAAATGTATTTTATTATTAAATAAAACTCGTAATATACACAAAAGTATGCATTTGCTCACTTTTGTGCTTTTGCTGCTGTGTGTTTTGAATATATTGTGATTTGACAACATAAATTGTATGCCAGTTTTGGCTGAATTTAATAATATTTCCAGTGGACATCCAAAGTATGCATGCATGTTTTTGGCTAAAAATGAAAAAATAAATAAATAAATAAATAAACTATAAAATAAATATGAAATAAAATAAAATAAAATAAAAAATAAAATAAAAAAATTACTAAAACTTTGATTAAAACTGAATAAATTACTAAAACTTTATATACTCTATATAAAAAACCGAATGTTAAAAAATAAAATGCAATCTAAAGATGAAAAAAAATTAATAATTTAAATTTAAAAATGTATTTTATTATTAAATAAAACTCGTAATATACACAAAAGTATGCATTTGCTCACTTTTGTGCTTTTGCTGCTGTGTGTTTTGAATATATTGTGATTTGACAACATAAATTGTATGCCAGTTTTGGCTGAATTTAATAATATTTCCAGTGGACATCCAAAGTATGCATGCATGTTTTTGGCTAAAAATGAAAAAATAAATAAATAAATAAATAAACTATAAAATAAATATGAAATAAAATAAAATAAAATAAAAAATAAAATAAAAAAATTACTAAAACTTTGATTAAAACTGAATAAATTACTAAAACTTTATATACTGTATATAAAAAAACCGAATGTTAAAAAATGTTATATTATAAATTATATTTAAATAAAAAGTAATTCAAATGATACTTAAGAAACATTAATGCCTGGATTGAATAATATTTCCAGTGGACTTCTGAAGTATGCATGCATGTTTTTGGGCTAAAAATGGAAATAAAATAAAATAAATAATGAGATAAAATAAAAAATTACTAAAATCTTAATTAAAACAGAATAAACTACTAAAACTTTGAAATATATATAAAAAAACTGAATGTTAAAGTATATTGTAAATTATATTTAAATAAAAAGTAATTCATTCAAGTATGCATGCATGTTTTTGGGCTAAAAATGTAAAAAAATAAAATAAAATATGAAATAAAATTAAAAATTACTAAAATCTTAATTAAAACGGAATAAATTACTAAAACTTTAAATATATAAAAACCTGAATTTTTTTTTCCTAGTTTTAATAATATTTCCAGTACTTTGAAGTGTAATGCATGCATGCTTTTTAGGCATGAAAAAATTAAAAAATAAATAAATTAAATAAAAATAAAATCTTACAGTAATATATTTTTTTAAAATCCAAATAAAGTAATAAAATGAATCTTAATGTAAGACTACATACAAATTAGTGAGTTAACTTTAAACCTTCAATTTTTTTTTTTTTACACCTTTTCTACAAGAAACAGCATTGGATGCAAAGCCAAAACAGCCGTTTTTGTGTGTGGGGGAACATAAACTTTGCACACTGTAATTTGCGTAAAACAGAGTAGACAAAGTATGTCACAATCCTGTCGTACTGTAATGCTACACACCCAAAAGCATGTATTTCCCAACTTTATTTCTGCATTTTGTAATTGTAGTGATTTGACCTTGTGTGTTTTGTCTGCGTTTAGGTCCCAACTGCCAGACTAACATTAACGAGTGTGCGTCCAACCCCTGCCTAAACCAGGGCACCTGCATTGACGATGTGGCCGGATTCAAGTGCAACTGCATGCTGCCCTACACAGGTACAAACACACACGTAACAGCCATTGTACAGCGGCTTTTCTTGTTTTGAAACGCCAAGCTTTGTAGAGGTGTGCGTAAGAATGTCTGGGGACGTGAAACAACAGCACTGTGTCGAGGGTGGCTACTCAAATAGGTCTATTTCCTGTTTGGCCTCTTCCTGTTTCCTGTTGAAAGAATTGACAATAGAAGGAAACGCCAAGTGACTTCCTGCTTCAGCAGGTCACAGTGGAAACAGATAAGGAAGTGCATGCAGGAACCGAGCTGGAAAAATGAGGCAATAGAAGAGCAAGACTAAAAGACCGGCTTTTTGCTCAGTTTCTGCATTGATTTTGAGGAAAAACCTGCTGAATTCAGCAAGATGGATTTAAACAGTCAAATGTTGCAAATTAGCCAAAATATTTAATAAATGAACATTCAAGGGGCGTACAATATGCCTTTTAGAGAAATTTTTAATTTTTTTTTAATTTTAGTTTTTATATATTTAACGTTTCAGTAATGTATTCTGTTTTAATTAAGGTTTTAGTAATTGTGTTTTGTGTTTTTTGTCTTTTTTATATTTTAGATTAATTTGAAATTATTATTATTATAATTATTATAAAATTATACTTTTATTAATTTTAAGTTTTTGGAACTGTTATTTTAGTTTAGTTTTTTACATTTTTAAAATGTTTTTAGTATTGTTTGAGTTTATTTTTATTTAAATATAATATAATTGTTTATATTTTCAGTTTTTTATATATTCAAAGTTTTAGCAATTTGTTTTGTTTTAACTAAGGTTTTAGTAATTTTGTATTGTGTTTTTTATTTTAGAATCATTTAAATGCCTTCTTTTACTTTTTAATTAATTTAATTAATTACTTTCAAATATAAATTATAATATTTAAAGTTTTAATTTTATATTTGCAGTTTTTATATTTAAAGTTTTAGTAATTTGTTTTAATGTTTTAAAATTTTTTTTTTTAATAATTTATTTTTTTAATTAATTATTTTTATTTGTAATTAAAGTTTGTCATTTTTAGTTTAGTTTGTCATTTTCTAAATTACTTTTTTTTTAATGTTTTCTTAAGTATCATTTGAATACATTATTTAAATATAATTTACAATTTTTTATATTTTATATATTTAAAGTTTTAGTAATTTATATGGTTTTAATTAAGGTTGAAGTAATTGTTTAATTTTTTTTTTGTCATTGTTTATTTTTAATTTTTTAATTTTTATTTTTTATATTATATATTTTAGTTAATTTTCAGTTTAAATTTGTTAGTTATTTTGATACTTAAGGTTAAACAAACAGAATTAAAATAACTTTTTTTATATATTTTATATCAGTGAATGTTTATTTTAAGTTGCATGTTTTTAGTTGGAGTTGAAAATAATAATCCTGTAATTTTTGCATCTATTTTGACACTTTCTCAATGTGTGCGTTTCAGGCGAGGTCTGTGAGAGCGTTTTGGCTCCCTGCGCTCCACGTCCTTGTAAAAACGGAGGCGTTTGTCGTGAATCTGAAGATTTCCAGAGCTTCTCTTGCGCTTGTCCTACCGGATGGCAAGGTAGGAGTGTATTTAAGTTCATGTGCATTTCACATTCTCTACATTTCATGATCATCATCATAACTGTCGCTGTCGTCTCTCTACAGGCCAGACGTGCGAGGTGGACATCAACGAGTGTGTGAGGAATCCTTGCACTAACGGAGGAGTGTGTGAGAACCTGCGTGGAGGATATAAGTGCCGCTGCAACCCGGGATTCACCGGAGATCTGTGCCAGAACGACATCGACGACTGCGCGCCAAGTAAGACACGCAGAACATGCACAAACCCAGACAGCATTTCTTTAATAATAAAAACATTCCTTATGGAAAGTAAAGACTGAATATGGCAGTAACTGCATGTCTTCTCCCTCTCAGATCCGTGCAGTAACGGCGGTGTGTGTCAGGACCGTGTGAACGGCTTTGTGTGTGTGTGTTTGGCTGGCTTCCGCGGTGAGCGCTGTGCAGAAGACATAGACGAGTGTGTGAGCGCCCCCTGCCGAAATGGAGGGAATTGCACCGACTGTGTCAACAGCTACACCTGCAGCTGTCCTGTAGGATTCAGCGGCATCAACTGCGAGATCAACACACCCGACTGCACTGAGAGGTACATGGCATTTTTATTTATTTTTTTTAAATTAAAATGCATTGATTTTCTTTTTCATTTGCATACAAGAAATGTCAATGTGTGCTGTTTCTCCTCTATAGCTCGTGTTTTAATGGAGGAACGTGCGTGGATGGCATAAACACGTTCTCATGCGTGTGTTTGCCGGGATTCACCGGGAATTACTGCCAGCATGACGTTAACGAGTGCGACTCACGGCCGTGTCAAAACGGAGGCACCTGTCAGGACGGATACGGCACTTACAAATGCACCTGTCCACACGGATACACCGGACTCAACTGCCAGGTACACAAACACAACACAGACGCTATTTTTCCTCTCTAAACAACGTGATAAATCAGTAAATGAGTTTACAGAAAATATATATAATTTTTTATATTTATATAAATATATTAAATATTTTTTTATATTTATTATTTTTAAATAATAAATATAAATTTATATAATTTATTTTAAATACATAATTAAAAATAAAAATAAATTAAATAATAAATTTTGTGTATATGTGCATATATATATATATATATATATATATATATATATATATATATATATATATATATATAATTTTTTTTTATATATATATATATATATATATATATATATATATATATATATATATATATATATATATATATATATATATATAATTTTTATATATATATATATATATATATATATACTTATACTTTTTTTTTCTTTATATTTTAGTAGTATATTTTTATTTATGTAGGTGTCATTGATACTTTATTTATTTCCTGATGTTTTTGTGTTTCAGAGTCTGGTGCGCTGGTGTGACTCTTTCCCCTGTAAGAACGGCGGCTCATGTTGGCAGCAGGGGGTGTCTTTTAGCTGTCAGTGTGCCAATGGTTGGACGGGCATCTACTGTGACGTCCCCAGTGTCAGCTGTGAGGTCGCTGCTAAGCAGCAAGGTAACAATCACTAATAAATAGACTACTACTTTTATGCCAAACCCATAACATAATAGGCCCAAAATAGAATATTTTGCATGAAGATACTGTAAGAGGTTGATGGAAAACTAATAAAGAATTTTATAAAAAAGTCTAATAAAAAAGTTAAATAATTGTCTAAGTCTAAGTCTAAGTTAAATAATTGTAAAATAATCAATCAACATGCATGAATGAATAAGTAAATGAATAAATGTAAGGTTTAAAAATATTTTATATTTGAAATTAAAAATATTTGTTACATTTTAAAATATATTAAATGTCAAATAAAGGATTTAAAGGTAATATATTTTATTTACCAAATTTAAATAAATTATCAAAATTCTTAAATTGATTTTTTTTTTTGCAATATTTGTAATTTGACAATGAATTAATAAAATAATACATTTAAATGTATATAAACAACTAAAATAAAAACAGACATCAGAAAACTATGAACATGCAAATTGTAAAATTATTAAAATAATAATAATTATACTTAAAGTATGCTGACAGGGAATCCCTGTTTGATTTGCACTACCAGTCAAAAGTCTTTGAACGGTAAGATTTTTAATGCTTTTTTAAAGAAGTCTCTTCTGCTCACCAAGCCTGCATTTATTTGATCCAAAGTACAGCAAAAGCAATACAATTCTGAAATATTTTTACTATTTAAAATAACTGCTTTCTATTTGAATATATTTTAAAATGAAATTTATTCCTGTGATCAAAGCTAAATTTTTAGCATCATTACTCCAGTAACATGATCTTTCATAAATCGTTCTATTATTCTGATTTGCTGCTCAAAAACATTTTTATTATTATTATTATTATTATTATTATTATTATGTTGAAAACAGCTTTTTATTTTAGGTAAATGCTAATCTTTCTATTCATCAAATGTTTCTTAAACAGAAAATCTGCATATTATAATGATTTCTGAAGGATCATGTGACACTGAAGACTGGAGTAATGATGCTAAAAAATTCAGCTTTGATCACAGGAATAAATTAAATCTTAAAATATATTCAAATAGAAAGCAGTTATTTAAAAAGTAAAAATATTTCACAATATTACAGCTTTTGCTGTATTTTGGATCAAATAAATCCAGGCTTGGTGAGCAGAAGAGACTTAAATTAGCCTAGAAAAATATTAAAACTCTTACTGTTCAAAAACTTTTGACTGGTAGTGTATTTAACATTTTTTTCAAAAATTTTGACCAAAATTATTACACTTTTAGCTATAGTTAGAGTGTGTATTTCTCAGTGTGTACAAGCAAGCTGAAAATTACTGGTGGAAATGTCTTTTAAAAATGTTTGCCGCATTAAAATGCTATATTAAGTGCCACAAAATGCCACATTAAAAGTTGACATATAATTTGCACTTTTTTTTCAGGAGTGTCAGTGGCCGTTCTGTGCCGTAACGCGGGTCAGTGTGTAGACGTGGGTAACACACACCTGTGCAGATGTCAGGCCGGATACACGGGCAGCTACTGTCAGGAGCAGGTGGACGAGTGCATGCCGAACCCCTGCCAGAACGGAGCCACCTGCACCGATTACCTGGGAGGATACAGCTGCGAGGTATCAAAACACAAACACGCACCTTATTTATTACATGAGTTAAAAATTGTAGTCAGATTCCAAATTACATGACAAAAATTGTATCTAAAGTAATCCATTACATTACATATATTAGGTAATATAATCTGATTACTTTTTTAAAATTACTTTTAGATTACGTTTGACCTTTTTGAACTCATTGATATGATAAAATATTGCATCATCATTATACGAGTCTAATGTTTGTTTTTCCTCCTTCAGTGCGTTCCTGGATATCACGGCGTCAACTGCAGCAAGGAGATCAACGAGTGTCTGTCTCAACCCTGCCAGAACGGAGGAACCTGCATCGACCTCGTCAACACGTACAAATGCTCCTGTCCACGAGGAACGCAAGGTACGGACTCATTCACACACTCACACATGCTGGATTCATCACTTCAGCGTTCAGTTTGTGAATTGTATTGATTGTTTTCTCTGGTTGTGTTTGCAGGCGTTCATTGTGAGATTGACGTCGATGACTGTTCGCCGGCCGTGGATCCGTTAACCGGTGAGCCGCGCTGTTTTAACGGCGGCCGCTGCGTGGACCGTGTGGGAGGTTACGGCTGCGTGTGTCCGGCCGGTTTCGTGGGCGAGCGCTGCGAGGGCGACGTCAACGAGTGCCTTTCTGACCCCTGTGACCCGAATGGATCCTATAATTGCGTACAACTCAACAACGACTTCCGCTGCGAGTGCCGTACAGGATACACCGGTACGAATGCGCATCTGACGCACAGCAGTGCATGAATGAGCACAAATGATCACACTTGCAGTGAAAATGAATGTATGGTTGATATGAATACACCAAATACTAGATAATCTAATATTAGTGAATATCAAACAAAAAGAAGAAATGATTAGGCTATATTTTGCTTTAAAAATAAGCCTTTTTATGAATAATTAATTTTTTTTTTTTTTCCAAGCTTATTTCCCTTTTCTGATTTCTGTTAAACAGTAATTACTAGTAAATACTTTACATTTATAACTGTACTTCACTATATAATATACTTCAACATGTTAACATTTTGTTTATTTATTTTGAGTGATTAATTCAAAGTAGACTTAGAATTAAACCTAACGGCTATAATTTAAAATGTAAACTTTTTTTATTTATTTATTTATTTGATTGATTTATACGAAGTAGACTGGAATTATGCTTAATGGGTATAATTTAAATTTTAAGCATTTTTACTTATTTTATTGATTGATTTATTCAAAGTAGACATAGAATTATACGTAACCGGTATATTTTTGAAAATGTAAATTTTTTTTTTTTTTTTTTTTTTAATTTATTTTGAGTAATTTATTCAAAGTAGACTTAAAATTGTACTTAACAGGTATTTAAACATTTATTTATTTATTTATTTATTTATTTATTTATTTATTTATTTATTTATTTATTGTATTGCGTGATTTATTCAAAGTAGTTTTAGAATTATACCTAACGGGTATAATTTAAAATGTAAACATTTTTATTTATTTATTTGATTGATTTATTCAAAGTAGACGTGGAATTACACTTAATGGGTATAATTCAAATTTTAAGCATTTTTATTTATTTTATTGATTGATTTTATTCAAAGTAGACTTGAAATTGTACTTATCAGGTATAATTTAAACATTTTTATTTATTTATTTATTTAATGTATTGCGTGATTTATTTAAAGTAGATTTAGAATTATACTTAACAGGTATAATTTAAAATTTAAACATTTTAATATATGTATTTTTTTTTAATAATTGAATTTTCTTTTTTTAAGTGTACTTAGAATTATACTTAAGGTATAATTTAAAATGTAAATATTTTATTCATTTATTTGTTGATTAGTTGATTGATTGTACTTAAAAATATAACTCACAGATATATATATAATTTATAATTGAAACATTTTATATATTTATCGATTTATACATTTAGTACAACAAACTGATTAAGCATATTTAGAATCGTACTTCACAGATAAAATTTACAGTAATTAATTTTTATTTATTAGCATAAATTCAGTACAAAAAAACAAAAAAAAAGAGATAAATTGTACTTAATTCTATTTCCCAGATTTTATTTATTTTAGCTTAGATTTTATTTATAAATTATACCAAATTTATTAGCATAAATTCAGTACAACAAAAAACTGATAAATTGTACTTAATTCTATTTCACAGATTTTATTTATTTTAGCATAAATGAAATTTATTACAACAAAAACTATTCATCATACTTAGAATTGTACTTCACAGCATAAATTAAATTTATTATTATTTTTTTTTTATATAAAATAATTTATTTATTGCATTTTGGAAGTGAAATATGATTTTTATGAAATGGTTGTTTAAATGTTTTGTATATTTACAGGCAAGCGCTGTGAAACTGTGTTCAACGGTTGCAAGGACACACCATGCAAAAATGGAGGATCGTGTGCTGTAGCGAGCAACACCAAACACGGATATATCTGCAAGTGTCAGCCGGTGAGTAAAAGCACACATCTTGAAGGCTCCTTGGGAGCTGATGGATTAGAAACCCCTTTAAATACATTTTCTAACCTTTGTCTCTCTTTCAGGGTTACTCCGGCTCCTCCTGTGAATATGACGCCCAATCCTGCGGCTCCCTGCGCTGTCGTAATGGCGCGACCTGCGTCTCGGGACACCTGAGTCCCCGCTGTCTCTGCCCGCCTGGCTTCAGTGGACACGAGTGCCAAACCCGCATGGACTCGCCCTGCCTCAACAACCCCTGCTACAACGGCGGCACCTGCCAACCCATCAACGACGCCCCGTTCTTCCGCTGCTCCTGCCCCGCCAACTTCAACGGACTCCTTTGCCACATCCTTGATTACTCCTTTAAAGGAGGCCAGGGCCGAGACATCGCCCTGCCGCCCGAGGTGGAGATCCCATGTGAAATCGCTCAGTGCGAAGGCAGGGGTGGAAACGCCATCTGCGATACCCAGTGTAACAATCACGAGTGTGGATGGGACGGCGGCGACTGCTCTTTGAATTTCGACGACCCGTGGCAGAACTGTAGCGTCGCCCTGCAGTGCTGGAGGTACTTCAACGACGGGAAATGCGATGAGCAGTGCGCCAACGCTGGATGCCTGTATGATGGATTCGACTGCCAAAGACTGGAGGGGCAGTGCAAGTAAGTGAAATTTATGTATTTTTCATTTAATTTAATTATTTATTTGTATTACTGTTTTACTTTGTATTCACAGTTAATGTGTGTGTATATATTTAAAATATATTTATTCATTTTAAGCTTTTTATTTTATTTTGTTTTATTTAAACGTTTTTATTTATTTTTTTATTTATTTTTATTAATTTAAAAATGTTTTATATTTTATTTTATTTTGGATAAACTGGCTTGATCATTAAGGACCAATTTTAATTTAAATTTTACAATCTTTTATTAACTGTGGAAAATACATCCTAACAGACAAAATTTGAAAAATACAATAATGTTGATCAGAATGATAGTGGTAGTAGTAATAATAATAATAATAATAATAATAATAATAATAATAATAATAATAATAATAATAATAATAATAATAATAATCCTTACAACATCAAGGTTGCCACAAGTTTTATTTTATTATTATTTATAATACTAATATTATATTAATTAATAATATTTTCAATTATATTTTTATTTTTTATATTATTCAGTTTTCATTATAATTTTAATTTAAGTTTTAGTCATCTCATGAATGTTTGTCTTTTATTTATTTATTTGTTTGTTTGTTTATTTGTTTATTTATTTATTTATTTGTTTACTTAATTAATTAATTAATTTCCATTAAGGTTTTGTTTATTTTATTATTATTTTTTTGTAATTTATTTATTTACTAATTGTTTATTTATAATACTAATACTAATTCTATATTTATTAATATTTGGATCGATCTTTTATTTTATATTATTCAATTTTCATTGTAATTTTGTTTGTGATCTTGTTTATGAACAATTTTCTTTCTTTTATTTATTTATTTATTTATTTATTTATTTATTTATTTATTAATATTTACATTAGGGGTTTTGTTTATTTTCATTTCAGTTTTATTTACTTTTTTATAAATAACACTATTTATAATACTAGTAATTTTATATTATTTAGTAATATTTTGAACGATCTTTTATTTTTATATTCAATTTTAATTTAAGTTTTAGTCATCTTGTTAATGAATGTTTGTATTTTGTTTATTTATATTTCCATTAAAGTTTTTTATTTTCATTTGTTTTATTTATTTATTTATTTACTAATTATGTTTGTTTATAATATTAATACTTTTATATTATTTATTAATATTTGGAATGATCTTTCATATTATTAAATTTTCATTTTAATTTAAGTTTTAGTTATCTTGTTTATGAACATTAGTCTTTTTTATTATTATTATTTTTTTTATTTCCATAGGGGTTTCGTTTATTTCAAATTTTTAGTTTTATTTATTTATTATACTAATACTTTTATTTTATTTAGCAATGTTTTGAGTTCTTTTATTTTTATATTATTCAATTTTCATTATAATTTTAATTTAAGTTTTAGTCATCTTGTTTATGAATGTTTGTATTTTATTTATTTATATTTCCATTTAAGGTTTTTTATTTATTTGTTTTTTGTTCATTTGTTATTTATTTATTGCGTTATCATTTATGACTAATTTTTAATTTAAATTTTGCAGTCTTTTATTAACTTTGGAAAATGCATCCTAATCGAAAAATCAAAATATTATGTTGTTGTTGTTGTTGTTGTTAATAATAGTAATAATATTTAAAAATAGAAAAACCAGTGGAAAGTTTGCCATTAATTTAGTTTTTTAACCTCTTCTCAATCTCTCTCTCCAGTCCGCTGTACGATCAGTACTGTAGGGATCACTACGCGGACGGCCACTGCGATCAGGGCTGTAATAACGCCGAGTGCGAATGGGACGGTCTGGACTGCGCCGATGACGTTCCTCAGAAACTGGCCGTGGGAAGTCTGGTTCTAGTGGTCCACATCCCACCAGACGAGCTTCACAACCGCTCCTCGTCTTTCCTCCGCGAGCTGAGCGGACTCCTGCACACCAACGTGGTGTTCCGGCGCGACTCTAACGGACAGCCGCTCATCTTCCCGTACTACGGCAACGAGCACGAGCTGAGCAAACACAAGCGCTCCGATTGGACGGATCCGGCCCAGCTGTTGCAGCGTGCCAGGAGGAGCCTCACCGCCTTCATGAAGCCCCGCCTACGACGGGAACTCGATCAGATGGAGATCAAAGGGTGAGTGAAAGCACACCAATGAAAGCACGTAATAGCGCTTTATATTTGTGATATTTACATGTTTATGTTTTGCAGATCCATCGTCTATCTAGAGATTGACAACCGTCAGTGTTACCAGCAGTCTGACGAGTGTTTCCAGAGCGCGACGGATGTGGCGGCTTTCCTCGGAGCGCTGGCCTCTAGCGGGAATCTCAATGTTCCTTACATCATTGAGGCTGTCACAAGTGAGTGCCTTGTTCAGACCAAATCAGTGTCATTGAAATATTAAAACATTAATATTAATAATATATTAATAACTGTATTTTTGTGCAGGTGAGGGCCCCCCTTCAAAGCCAGGAGAGATGTACCCAATGTTCCTGGTGCTGCTGGCGCTGGCCGTTCTGGCACTGGTGGCTGTGGGCGTCGTGGTCTCCAGGAAGAGGAAGAGGGAACACGGACAGCTCTGGTTCCCCGAGGGATTTAAAGTCTCAGAGCCCAAAAAGAAACGAAGGGAACCGGTCGGAGAGGATTCTGTCGGACTCAAGTGAGTGTGATTTAAAGAGACAGTGTCATATTTAAATATTAGGTGAAGTGAAAAAAACATAAATGGAAATTTAAAAATGTTGCCTTGGCAACTAAATGAAATAGTACTAAAATTACAGTAAAATTAAATAAAAAATTAAAGCTAATTAGAAATGTTTTTACGAAATAAAAACTTCTCCTTAGTAAATAAGTTAAAGTTTAACAACTAAAATTATAATTAAATAAAATAAAAAATTAAAGCTAAATGGAAATAGACAAAAGAAAAAAAACTTTCTCTTGGTAACTAAATGAAATAAGTTTAAGTACTAAAATTACAATAAAATAAAATAAAAATTGAAGCAAAATTTTACAAAAAATGATTTTACAAAATAAAAACGTCCCCCTGTTAACTAAATGAATTAGTACTAAAATTATAATTAAATAAAATAAAAAATGAAAGCTAAATGGAAATAATTTTACAAAAGACAAAAGACAAAACTTCCCCTTGGTAACTAAATGAAATAAGTTTAAGTACTAAAATTACGATAAAATAAAATTAAATTAAAGCTAAATTGGAAATATTTGTACAAAATAAAAAACCTTGCCAACAAAATTACTAAAACTAAAATTAAAATGAAAACTAAAAATGCAAAAATAAAAGCTACTTCAATTTTAATAAATACTACAAAAGTATTTAAATAATACTAAAATACTTTAATTTTCTTTGAGTAATTAATTAGCTAATTAATTAATTCATTCTTGTTTGTTTGTTTTTTTTTTTTTTTTTTTTTTTTGCGAATGCATTTCATATTAGTGTAAGTGACATTTATAATGCCATTTAATAATATATAAAATTTGACAAAAAATATATATATATATATATATATATATATATTATATATATATATATATATATATATATATATATATATATATATATATATATATATATATATATATATATATAAAATTTTGTCCATAAATGGACATTTATTTACACATAACCGTTTTCCACTTTATCACTCACATTAATGGTAACACACAACTTCCCATCCCATCAGGCCTCTGAAAAACTCAGACAGCTCTCTGATGGACGAACAACTGAGCGAATGGGCCGAAGACGACACGGCTAAACGATTCCGGGTGAGTCTTTAAACATTATCCGCTGTCTATTATATTTTCTCCACAACCCCAAAAGGATGTATAACCTTGCGTATTTGTGTGTAGTTTGAGGAGCAGTCTATTCTGGACATGAGCGGTCAGCTGGATCACCGGCAGTGGACGCAGCAGCACCTGGACGCCGCCGACCTGCGTCTGAACTCGATGGCTCCGACTCCACCGCAGGGCGAGATTGAGAACGACTGCATGGACGTCAACGTCCGCGGACCTGGTGAGCAACTGCACCTTTACTCTCACGCTATTGATGCAAACTATAGAGTTTTCTTTAACACTCTCTTCGGTTTCTCTCTAAGATGGTTTTACTCCACTGATGATCGCGTCGTGCAGCGGCGGAGGTCTCGAGAACGAAAACGGTGAGGGTGAAGATGATCCCTCTGCTGACGTCATTACGGACTTTATTTACCACGGCGCCAACCTGCACAATCAGACGGACCGGACCGGAGAGACCGCGCTGCACCTGGCTGCACGTTACGCCCGCTCGGACGCGGCCAAACGCCTGCTGGAGTCGTGCGCCGACGCTAATGTTCAGGATAACATGGGCCGAACGCCTCTCCACGCCGCTGTTGCTGCTGACGCACAGGGAGTCTTCCAGGTAAATGACAAAAATACAGATTATATTTTGCTTATGATTCAGGAGTGTGTGAAAACGACAACAGCTACATGATAAAATGTTATTAATATTATTATAATTATTATTATTAGTAGTAGTAGTAGTAATAAAAATATTAATAATAATGATGATAATGATAATAATAATAATAATAATAATAATAATATTTTTTTTTTAACAAGCTTTATTTTTTTTAATTATTTTTTTTTTTACATTTGAATTATATCAAATTAAATTATGAAATAATATTTAATGTTATACTATTTTTTGGTAATTAAAAAACTTAAAATAAAATATACATTTTAGATAATTAAAAATTCAAGGAGCTAACTGAAATAAGTTGAAGTACTAAAATTAAAACTTAAATATGAAATATTACTAACAATACTATAAAGAAATGTTAATTAATAATTATACTAAATTAAAAATATTATCTTAAATAAAGCTTAAATAAAATTATATATAAATTTTAGATAATTAAAAATGTAAAGTTCCATTGCAAAATGTACATTTTCGCCTTGGTAACAAAGTGAAATAAGTTTAAGTTGAGGTACTACAATTAAAACTTAAATAAGAAATATTATTAACAAATTTTCAATTTAAATAATATAAAATTATATTATAAAATAATATTTAATCTTATATTATTTTATGGTAATTGAAAAGCAAAAATAAAATTACATTTAAATGTTAGATATTTAAATTTTACATTTACATTTTGCCTTGGCATAGTTTAAGTTGAAGTACTAAAATTAAAACTTAAAATAAAAAATATATTTTTTTTAACAATATTAAGAAATATTAATTATTAATAATAATAAAAAATAAATAACACATTTAAAAATACCACACAACGGAAGTACTAAAATGAAAACTTAAATATAAATGTAAAAATGAAAGCAAATTCTAAAATGTAAACACTATTAATAATTCTAAAATGACACTGCACATAATTCATTGAAACAATTAAGTTATATATTATCTGCTGTCTTTCATATATATTGGTGATATTTATAATGCAATCAATAATGTATTACATGTATGTTTAATGTATACATGTATATTTAATGTATATTAGAAATAAAAGCTGAATAGAAATATTTAATAATAATAATAATAATAATGATAAAAGCATGTAACAAAAGTTCATATTAGTGTAGGTGACAATTATAATGCAATTTAATAAATTAAATGTATATTTAATGTATACTTTTTTATGTAAAATATTTAGTTTTGTGCACATTTTGTATTTAAAGCATGTAATTTGATGTTTTTAGCAGCTCTTGGCTGTTGAATATTATCAAAATGTTGCTTCGTTTGGAAACAGATTCTCATTCGGAACCGAGCGACGGATCTGGATGCCCGCATGCATGACGGAACGACTCCGCTGATCCTGGCCACCCGATTGGCTGTCGAAGGAATGGTGGAAGAGCTCATTAACTGCCATGCAGATCCGAACGCTATTGATGATGCTGGTATGAACACAAACAAACATTATATGCACAACCAAATCTCTCAAATCACTATTCTTAGATGTTATTTTGAGGATGCATGGCTGTCCCCGCTAACTTGCTCTGTTTTTGTGTTTCTGTAGGTAAATCAGCTCTTCACTGGGCGGCTGCGGTTAACAATGTGGATGCTGCTGTCGTTCTTCTGAAGAATGGAGCGAATAAGGACCTACAGAATAACAAGGTGGGTTTGTGCATCAGAGCACAGAATTATTCAATTAAGATTATACCAAAATAAATTTTTGATTATGCCAAATTAAAATTTTTATTTAAATAAATAAATAAAATGAATAAAAATACACAGAAATAACTACAATTTAAACTAAAAATTAAACTAATTAAATTTAAAATAAAAGCTTAAAATAAGTTTACGATGAAGCACTAAAACTACTAACCGAAAATAAATGAAAATGAAAACCGAAATAAAATAAACAAATATTTATTAATTAATTAATTAATTAATTAATTAATTAATTCATTCATTCATTCATTCATTGAATTAATAAAAAAAAATTTAACTATTTAAATTAAATGTAAAATAAAAACTTAAAATAAATTTAAGATGAAGCACTAAAATTACTAACTGGAAATAAAAAATAAATATTAAACAAATTAATATTAAATGAACAAAAACAAAAAAATTAAACAAATTAGTTATTTTATGTGCATTTTTATATGTTTAATTTTTTAATTTTTATTTGTTTAAAATTAATTAAATATTAATTAATTTTTCCATTTTTCCATTAATTTTTAATTTTTTATTTTTATTTCCAGTTAGTAATTTTAGTGCTTCATCTTAAATGTATTTTGTTTTTATTTTACATTTAATTTGCATTGTTTAAATTCTTGTTATTTTATGTGCATTTATGTTAGTTTAATTTTATTTATTACCTTTTATTTTAAATTGAATTTAATTCGTTTAAATTTTAATTATTTTATGTGCATTTTTATTTCCAGTTAGTAATTTTAGTGCTTCATCATAAACTAATTTATCTAATTTTCATTTAGTTTTTTTTTTATTCTTATATATTTCATTAAATAATAAAACATTAAAACTCTATTGAGCATAATTCATCAGTGCACGTTAAAATGTTAAAAAAAAAACTTGTTTTTGTAGCAGTGTTATTTTAGTACTATTATTAATATTTTGAATTGGCTTTGTTTAAATTTTAGATGTTCTTTTTAGCTTTAAATTTTTTATTATTTTATGTGAATTAATATTTTTTCTCAATAATAATAATAATAATAATAATAATAATAATTACAATAATTTTAATAATAATAAAATGTAATAATATTTAAGAATATATATATTTTTTTTTCTTTATTTCCAGTTAGTAATTTTAGTACTTTCATCTACTATTTATTTTATTTCAGCTTTCAAGTAAAAAAAATATTAACGATAATACCCTTGGTTTTGCAGGAGGAGACGCCACTTTTCCTGGCTGCTCGTGAGGGAAGTTACGAAACCGCCAAAGTCCTGCTCGACCACTTGGCCAACCGCGAAATCGCGGATCACCTAGACCAGCTTCCACGCGACATTGCGCAAGAGCGCATGCACCACGACATTGTCCGCCTGTTAGAAGAATACAACCTGGTCCAAAGTCCCGCTCTGCCCTTATCACCACCTCTCTGCTCGCCAAACACCTACCTGGGCATCAAACCCAGCCCGGGCGGCGCCAACAACAACGCGGCCAAGAAAGCGCGAAAACCGGGCGGTAAAGGCGTAGGAGGGAAGGATGGCGGAAAAGACATGAGAATGAAAAAGAAAAAGAGCGGAGAAGGGAAAAACGGAGGCATTATGGAAGTGGGCGTCCTCTCACCTGTCGATTCGCTGGAGTCGCCGCACGGCTACCTGTCGGACGTCTCGTCCCCGCCCACGATGACGTCACCGTTTCAACAGTCCCCGCCCATCACTTTGAATCAGCTCCAAGGATTGGCTGACTCCCACATGGGCGGAGCTCTTCAGGGCTTAGGGAAGCCATTTGACTCCGCCCCTCGCTTATCCCACCTCCCAGTGGCTAACAATGGAGGTGGGGCTCAAACTGCGGCGTGTGATTGGCTGCAAAGGGTGCAGCAGCAACAACAGCAGGCAGGCTTCACAACCCTCATACCCACAATGCTCCCTGCCACCAATATGCAACCAGTCATGGGCTATCCCACAATGCAAAGCAGCCATCTCGGCGCTCCGTCGCACATGATTCACCAGAATATGGCGCCCATACAGCACCAAAACACCGCCCTCTCGCATCACTTCCTAGGTGACCTAACTGGGCTGGATCTTCAGTCGGGCTCAGGACACGCCCCCATCCAAACCATCCTATCGCAGGAGAGCCAGCGCATGGCCCCGCCCATTTCTAGCACACAGTTTCTGACTCCACCCTCTCAGCATAGCTTTTCCAACCCTATGGACAACACGCCCAGTCACCAGCCGCAGGTTCCCGACCACCCTTTTCTCACGCCCTCCCCTGGATCTCCCGACCAATGGTCGAGCTCGTCTCCACATTCCGTGTCTGATTGGTCAGAGGGCATCTCAAGCCCACCCACCAGTATGCAGATGAACCATATCCCTGAAGCCTTCAAGTAGGCGGGGCATTGGCACTGAGAAGCTAAAGTGAATAGACAATTTTATATTAATAAGATTTTTTTTTTTTTTTTTGTATGCTAAGAACCATTTCTATTCATTTTTGTATTTATTTATATGCATTTTGGACTACAGATATAAGAGTTCTTTTTTTAATTTATACTGTATTTTATTTTTATTTTGACCATTAACTGTTCTGAAAATAATTTTTGAAAAATATGATGCTGCCAGAAAATGTTTTTGTTTTTTAATTAAAATTTCAGTATTAATTAGATTTTATATGGTCCTTTTTACCAAACGATTAGTTTTCTGTGAACAAAAATGTAGAAAAGAGTCTTAATATTGCAATTTTTAATATCTATGACATGCACACATACACTGATATGCCTTCGCACACATTTGATTGTGTTTTTTTACATGAGAGAGTCATTAATGACTGATTTATGCTATGTTGCCGAGTATCGTCTGTAGACACTGTTCTGAGTTCATTTCGAACCCAAATCTTTTTCCCATGGTACCTTGCTTCAGGTGTTTTGGGGAGCTTTTCGTATGTAGCGTAGCGTTCACTGTTATTTATTGCCTGCTGTAGGTCTGTAGGACATATTATGACATGTAGATGAGTTTGTGTGTGTGTGTGTGTGTGTGTGTGTGTGAGAGAGAGAGAAGAGACAGAGGTGTGTGTGTGTCGCAGTGTGATGACATCACCGGTGCTCATGAGATGTGATTGTGGCTTTTCAGACGTTATGTTTTATGAATGCAGATCAAATGTTTTAATGACATGAAAAAGACTTGTAGTTTGTGGAGGAATAAAAAAACAATTTTGTTCAATGATTTTGTAAAGTAACTTTTCTTGACACAATAAAGGACACCGTTTGGTGACATTACTTTTACTCTGTGTTGTCAGACTTGATTTGCCTTCAAAATAATTGTGAATAGCAAAAAAAAAGCATTACTAAATAATATTACTAAAGAGGTACTTGAAAGGTGCTTGAATTATTGAAAGATAATGTATCTATAAAATGTTATTATTTTTTTAAATAAGCATGTATCTTTTCATGCAAAATTCACACAATTTAAAAAAAAAATCATATTTTTGTTTTTGCTTATTTCAGTTAATGTCATAAAACTATTGAGCTAAGCCAGTAGTAGTACTGACAGTGTCATGTAAACATGAAGAGAAAAGAGGAATAGATGAACCAAATCAATTGAGTCATTTACACTGGAACCGCTATGATTGATTCAAACTCGTAACTTTGATTGTTAATTTCAAGTGATTCTCTAACAAAAACCAGATCAAATTAAATTCATTTTCGAATTTCAACATCGCTTGTAATAATTTTAAAAAGCATGTATAATGATGGCGAATCAGTTAAACTGTTGAATCGCAAAATGATTCACCGTTTAAAAGCACTCCAGTTGGATTGTGTATCACGAATAATTTGATTTAGAGCAGGACTTCAAATCGTGTATCGTGAATCATTTAATTTAGATTGGGACCTTAGAGCCAGTTCACTAATCATTTGATTCAGATTGGGACTTTAAATTGAGTATTGTGAATCATTTGATTTAAATTGGGACTTCAAATCGTGTATCCTGAATCATTTGATTTAGATTGGGACTTTGGAGCAGGTTCACCAATCATTTGATTCAGATTGGGACTTCAAATTGAGTATTGTGAATCATTTGATTTAAATTGGGACTTTGGAGCAGGTTCACAAATCATTTGATTCAGACTGGGACTTCAAATCGTGTATCGCAAATCATTTGATTCAGATTGGGACTTTAAATTGAGTATTGTGAATCATTTGATTTAAATTGGGACTTCAAATCGTGTATCCTGAATCATTTGATTTAGATTGGGACTTTGGAGCAGGTTCGCGAATCATTTGATTCAGATTGGGACTTCAAATCACGTATCGTGAATCATTTGATTCAGATCAGGACATCAAATCATGTATCATAAATCATTTGACTGATTGGGACTTTGGAGCAGGTATGTGAATCATTTAATTCAGATTGGGACTTCAAATCATGTATTGTGAATCATTTGATTTAAATTGGGACTTCCAATCACGTATCCTGAATCATTTGATTTAGATTGGGACTTTGGAGCAGGTTCGCGAATCATTTGATTCAGATTGGGACTTCAAATCGCGTATTGTGAATCATTTGATTTAGATTGAGATTTTGGAGCCGGTTTGCGATTCATTTGAATCATTTGATTTAAATTGGGACTTTAAATCACGTATCCTGAATCATTTGATTTAGATTGGGACTTTGAAGCAGGTTCGCGAATCATTTGATTCAGATTGGGACTTCAAATCACGTATCGTGAATCATTTGATTCAGATCAGGACATCAAATCATGTATCATAAATCATTTGACTGATTGGGACTTTGGAGCAGGTATGTGAATCATTTAATTCAGATTGGGACTTCAAATCATGTATTGTGAATCATTTGATTCAGATCGTGTCTTTAAATCGCGTATCGTGAGTCATTTAAATCAGATCGGCACTTCAAATCGCGTATCACAAATCATTTGATTCAAATCACGTATCATGATTCATTTGATTTAGATTGGGACTTAAGAGCAAGTTTGCAAATCATTTGATTCAGATTGGGACTTCAAATTGAGTATTGTGAATCATTTGATTTAAATTGGGACTTTGGAGCAGGTTCGCAAATCATTTGATTCAGATTGGGACTTCAAATTGCGTATCGTGAATCATTTCATTTAGATTGGGACTTCGGAGCAGGTTCGCGAATCATTTGATTAAGACTGGGGCTTCAAATGGAGTACTATGAATCATTTTATTT
The DNA here is from genome assembly GCA_036247105.1 of Cirrhinus mrigala. NCBI lineage: Eukaryota > Metazoa > Chordata > Actinopteri > Cypriniformes > Cyprinidae > Cirrhinus > Cirrhinus mrigala. The sequence continues at coordinate 28,934,144 of CM070027.1, forward strand.
AAATTGGGACTTCGGAGCAGGTTCGCGAATCATTTGATTAAGACTGGGGCTTCAAATGGAGTACTATGAATCATTTTATTTAAATTGGGACTTTGGAGCAGGTTCGCAAATCATTTGTTTAAGACTGGGGCTTCAGATGGAGTACTATGCATCATTTTATTTAAATTGGGACTTTGGAGCAGGTTCGCGAATCATTTGATTCAGATTGGGACTTAAAATCGCGTATCGTAAATCATTTGATTTAGATCGGAACTTCACGTATCGTGAATCATTTGATTCAGATCAGGACTTCAAATCAAATGATTCGCGAACCTGCTCCAAAGTCCCAATCTAAATAAAATGATTCACAATGCGCGATTTGAAGTCCCAATCTCAGTCAAATTACTTGCAAACTTCCTCTTAAGTGCAGGGCTGTATTTATATGATCAAAAACAGAGTAAAAACAATAATATTGTGAAATATTATTGCAATTTAATCATTACAGTTTTCTATTGTAATATATTTTAAATTGTGATTTATTTCTGTGATCAAAGCTTTTTTTCAGCATCATTACTCCAGTCTTCAGTGTCACATGATCCTTCAGAAATATGCTGATTTGCTCTAAATTGCTCAAGAAACATGAAAGGAAAATGCTACTGTATAAATGTATAGATTAAATCATGTCATTGAAAAATTAAGCAAAAAATTATTACTTTAAAATATGTATTATAGGCACCAGTTCTCACTGTTTTCCTATATAGTCACGCAAAAAAAAAAGTAAAATAAATACATTTTTTATAAATTCACTCAAAAAAAAACACCCAATGATAAAGCATTTTTATGTAAATACAGTATTTATAGTTCAAACAGCCATAGTATGTTTCTACATCTCACGCAAAGGCTGCATTTTATGTGGTTATTTTAAAAAAGGCATTTGACCCAAAGCACCTCTTAATAGATGAGTGTAAATGCTTTTCCCAGATTCAAGAGGAACCCGTGACATTCGCTGAATTAATTTTTCACTGCTTCACCTCTGCTATTTAAAGACTGAACGAGGCTCATGATTCACCTGTGACCCTCCATTTGCAACCTGGCAAAGTGCACTTGCGAATATACATCTAAAATTAAAACTACGCTATAAAATATGAAATAATAACAGGATTGTGTGCCTTTTGGTTTTCCAGGCTACTCATTCATTAAAATAACATTGAGTTTGTTCTGTTCTCAACAGTGACTCTGCCCCTGTGTGGCTCTATTTAATCGATTACACCCGTGCAGTGAACTGGAAGTGTTGGATTAATTGACATACATTAGAAAGTGTTAGTTGACAGTCTGGGTGGAGATGCATTAACCAAAAAAAATAAAATTTGCAGAAAATGTACTCACCCTCAGGCCATCCGAGATATAGATGAGTTTGTTTCTTCATCAGGTATGGAGAAATGTAGCATTTCATCATTTGCTCACCAAGGGATCCTCTGTAGTGAATGGGTGCCGTCAGAATGAGAGTCCAAAAAGCTGATCACAATAATCCACAAGTAATCCACACCACTCCAGTCCATCAATTAACATCTTGTGAAACCAAAAGCTGCATGTTTGTAAAAAACAAATCCATCATTATGATATTTTAACTCCAATTCTGACCAAAATGTGAGTTCATAATCAATAATAAAGCTTCCTCCAGTGTAAAAATCCATCTCCTGTTGTCTTTAACATCAAAATCCACACACATATTTGTTTAGAACTGCTTAGGACTGTTTTTCACTTGTAAATGGTGCTTGATTTGTGCATATTTCTCTCCTGATTCAGAAAAGACAACTTTTTCACTGGAGAAAGCAACGGTTTGAATTTAAAAACATCTTAATGACAAATTTTTTAGTTTAATGGACATTATATTTGGTTTTTAGAATTGGCTAATCGTTTTCAATGTATCAGACTTAAGCTCAAATCATCTCTCTCTCTCTCTCTCTCTCTCTCTCTCTCTCTCTCTCTCTCACACACGTAGTCAATAAATACTAAAGCTCATCAGTCACCTGTCATGAATCGATGGTTCCCAGCATTCTCAGCAGGGGTGAGGTTAAGAATCCACGAGGGATTTGGTCAATAATAACCCCGGTCAGATGAGCTGACGCTGTCCTGCTTCGGCCTCACAGTGACTGAACGCAGCATTTTACTCTCATCAGCTGCAGGCGGCGCTGTAGAGCCGAGAATTTTTCAACGTGAAAGTAGCCGTTTTCTTTCCTTATATTATTTTTGATATTTTGTACTTTATTGTTCTTGATATTATTATAGTCATGTACTTATTATGAAGTATTTTGGCATTAATAAAAAAACTTCCGGTTCATTAGCCGCTGAAGGGAAACAGCGAAAAGAATAACAAAGTGCAGTAAACGGTAAAACTGTATGTACTACAAAATACTGTTTTCATAATTAAAATTATACAGTAAAATAATATGGTAAGACACACAGTTTGCGATATCAAGCAGCAAAACGAGTGGCTTTGCACAGCTAAACAGCAGGAATTGGATGAGACCGGAAGCCTCGAACATTAACTTGACAAACGACCGCGAATAATAAGAATAAGAATAAGAATAATATAACAAATAAGGTGAATACCAGATTTTAAGATGCACACCTGTACTATGATGTAGTATCATTTAGGTGGACAAATTAGAAATTACAGATATTTTTATTATCTAATGTTTATAAGAATAGTTTTTTTTTTCATGTCAGTTTGAGTACATATCATATACAAAGATGTATAATGAAAAATGTATGTTTTTATTTTATTATAAAATTTTATTTTATTTTTATTTTTTAAATGAGTCTTCAACTCAAAAAAAAAAAAAAAAAAAAAAGCTAATAGTAAAAATAGCAGGGCAAGGATTAATCGCGATTAATCACATACAAAATAAAAGTTTTTGTTTATATAATATATGTGTGTGTGTACTGTGTATATTTATTATGTATATATAAAGACACACATGCAGTATATATTTTGAAAATATTTACATGTATTTATTTATTTATATAATTAATTTATATATAAATATATTTAATATAGAAACAACATATTTTTCTTAAATATACACATGCATGTGTGTGTATTTATATATACATAATAAATATACACAGTGCACACACATATATTATGTACACAAAAACTTTTATTTTGGGTGTGATTAAACGCAATTAATCGTTACCCAACACTAAATCAAATCAATAGTCGAGGTATCAATTAAAATGAATAAAAAACACATACAGCAAATTTTACAAATAATATTAAATAAAAAAAGCTGCATAGTTTTAATTGTTTTCCTATAGTCATGCAATATTTTACATCAAAAATACATAAGAAATACATTTTAAATAAATAGATAAATAAATATTAAGGAATTAATAATAATAATAATAATAATAATAATAATAATAATAATAATAATAATAATAATAATAATAATATGTGTTTATATTAATAACAGTCAAAGGCAAATATTGTACATTACACAATTATGTATACAAAAATAAAACAAAGACAAAACGAGAAAAAAAACGAGAGAAACAACTTAAGTACAAACTGTATATAAATAACAAGTGACGGGGGATAATAATATTGTTTAAACATTACAATAAGAGTAGTTACAGTCGGGTATTAAGATATCAGGTAAATACTTTTTATAGCTTACAAAGTATTTATAGCTTTCTTAGTTCAGTTCAGTTCAGTTTATTTATACAGCACTATTAAACTAACATACCATTTACCAGTGTGCTGTATTTATTCAGAGTCTCTTAAGCTGTGTTTATAAAGCTTTACTTCATTTAACAAAACCATAAAGGTAGGTTTTTTCATTATTACGCTTGCATTTATGACTGAAATGTGGTCAAATGTATTGATCTTGTGGCGTGTTATCATTGCAGGACGCGCCTGTACGCACGCGCGCATGCGCACTGTCCATCCATGAGCTTGCACATATATCCATAGTGACAATAACAGCGACGGGCCACGGCGTCTCCCATGACAACGGCAGCCAGACAATGAACGAGCGCCCGGATGGCAGAAGAGACACGAGCAAAAATGTCTTTTTGAACCGGAACGTTTTCCAAACGCGTTCTGTCCGTTTACGTCATAATTGCTGAATATCTCACGGCGCGTCATGTAGCGGAGGCCGCGCTCGCTCGCTCGGACTGCGCTGCTGCTGGGCGGGGAGGGGAACGAGCAGACGCCCGCCGGAGCTTCCATTAAAAGCGTCGGGAATATTCACGCATCCTTAAAGCTGGATTGTGGATTTTACGCGTGGATTGAGGTAAATTTCCCTCTGATGGGGTTCGGCTCGCTCTGGTGTCTCTGATGTCACCGGTTTTAGCCGCTGACAGGTGCAGACAGATTATATTTCTCTGATAGTGATAGTAAAGCACCTCCGTTCATTCATAATCTCTCGTTTGCTGAGCCTGCAGTGAGGATTTCACGAGGATATACATTATATTTAATTGCTTTGTGTTCACAAACATGCATTTATCACTTTTGAACGGTCATTCATCAGTGCTGCATGTCTTATCTTGGGTCTTGATTGTTCCTCTGTAGCATTTGTTCATCATTAAGATCATTCATTGTTTGGTCTGATCTGGATCACGATCTGGATGTGAGTTGGTGTGTCTAGGCCTGTTTTGGGCTGCTTTGGGGTTTGGACAGTCACTGTATTACATTGTAGGTTTTACAATGACTGCAAACTGTCTTTATTCAAAGGCTGGGCTGAGTACTGTGGTAGTACCATGGTACAATGATGGTATTTACCATGGTACACCACAGTCAAAGAGGATTCATATGTCAGATGTGCAGCAGTACTTGTTGACAGTGAAATATGTTTTGTGCAAGCTGACTATTTTAGGCTAAATCAAGTATGTACATATATATATATATATATATATATATATATTTGTACCATGGTAAATACCATTACATGCACCATTATATTGTATTATATTATATTTTTTATAGTATATAAAGTGAGAGTGCTAAAGGTAAAAGTGTATTTATTGCTTTCAGCCAAAATCGGATATTATTATTATTATTATTATTATTATTATGTGCGCTTGAAGAGTTTACTTGCAAAAACAGATAACTCAGTTTTTTAACGATTTCATTGTGCATTCCCAATTCATCTCAATCAAACTGCAGTTGGGTTATTTTAAAGTAAAAATAACAAAAAAATAAATACAGCTAACTAACACAATAAAGCATAAAAAAACATTGTTTGATAATTAAAAAAACGGAGTTATCTGTTTTTGCAAATAAACTCTTCACTTGTTTCCACCTGTTTTTATATTTAAAATAATTTTTGACATCTTCTAGTCATGATATAGACATATTGTTAGATCATGGCACACATTCAGCCATTTAAGAGCATCATTTTTATTTATTTGTTTGTTTGGTTGTTTGTTTTTTACCTCATTATAGGATCCTTTTGTCACTTTCCCAGCTTACTTTTTAACAGCAGAAATTCTGGAATATTTTTACTAGTTAAAATAACCCTTTTCTATTTGAATATATTTTAAAATGTAATTTATTCCTTTGATTTCAAAGATTAATTTTTTAGCATCATTACTCCAGTCACATGATCCTTCTTTCTAGCAATCATTCTAATATTCTGATTTGTTGCTCAAAAAACATTTATTATTATTATTATGTTGAAAACAGCTGACTAGAATTTTTTCAGGTTTCTTTGATGAATAGAAAGTTAAGAAGAACAACATTTATCTAAAATAGAAGTCTTTTGTAACATTAAAAATGTTTTGATCAATTTAAAGCATGATTGCTGAATAAAAGTATTCATTTCTATAATTTCTTTCCCAGAAACATTATACTGACTCCAAGCTTTTGAATGTTATAGTGTATAATGTTACAAAAGCTTTTTATTTCAGATAAATGCAGATCTTTGGATCTTTCTATTCATCAAAGAATCCTAAAAAAATTTACAACTGTTTTAAATATTGATAATTATAATAAAAATGTTTCTTGAACAACAAATCACCACATTAGCATGATTTCTGAAGGATCATGTGACACTGAAGACTGGAGTAATGATGCTGAAAATTCAGCTTTGATCACAGAAATACATTACATTTAAAAATATATTCAAATAGAAAGCAGTTATTTTAAATAGTAAAAATATTTCACAATATTACTGCTTTTGCTGTATTTTGGATTAAATAAATGGTTGTGTAAATAGTTATTTATATTTCACTTCCTTAGACAAAATAGTGTAGGTTTTTACAATTTCATCCCAAAAGTTTGTTAATGGCCCTAAATGCAGGATGAGTCATCAATATTTGGGTCTGTTTACCTAAATTTTAAATGTGTAAATATTAAATGTGTGTATCCCGAAGATTTATTTTAGCATATAGATGACTTCAAAGCAACTTCATAAGCAACAAAACTGCAATTTCGATTTAACAAGTCATTAAGATTTTAAGAATTTAATTTCTACTTGTATAATATTTGCATAGTGACCGTGACTCAAGCTTCAAAATGGACCAAAAAGCACCATAAAAGTAGACCATATGATATTTAATATATATTCAAAATCCTCTGAACTCATACTATTGCTTTATGAGTAATAGAAGACAAAATTAAGCATTAGTTTTACGCATGCTTCACCATTTTTATCATACAGTATGTAAAAGAGCAGCATTGACATTCAGCAGGATAACTCCTGTTTGCTTAAGATGTTTTCAGTAACTCTTGACCACATGCCTGTGTGTTTAGGATGGATGTAGGTGCGCTTGCAGGTGGGGACGGTGTCCCGAGAAGAGCGGATTCGGTTGAGGGTGGACTTGAAATCGTGCCGCTGGAAATGTACGACTCGGCCCGAGCCAAGATAGAAGCAAACCTCCGCTGGTTGTTTGCTAAAGCCTATGGTGAAGGTGAGTGCATCTCTTTTCTGCAGTCCCTCACTTGCAAAAGCGACGCTTCTTGAATTTCAGTGTTATGATATTTATAGGTTCCTCCAAGGTTCCACAAAACCATAGAAGTACCAAGTCCAAAAAAAACTTTTGGTATTTATTTCTTAATTTGTGTTAGGAACCAATAACTTTGCACATATTTTTAATATGAAATGCTCTTAACGAAAGGAATATTAAAATAGTTTTGTGCATGTCATCTTGAGTTGTGCTCTCATTTATACAGTATATTATATATTATTTAAAAAAAGAGAACCTTTTACTTAAATTGCTGTTTGTGAAAATAAAAAATTATATTTGGGAAAATTCTACTCACTATATAGACTTGCAGTTTAAATCAATAGTTGGGCTATTACTTACAATTTAAAAAATACCATATAGCAATTTATGCAAATATTATTACATAAAAGTTCATTGTAGACGCAAGTTTGATTAAAAAGACACCATATAGCAATTTGCGCAAATATTATTACATAAAAAATATAAATGCAATTTCGATTTAAAAAAACACCTACAGTAGTTTATGCAAATATTATCACATAAAAATGTAATTATAGCTGCATTTTTGATTAAAAAAAAAATAAAATAAAGAAAATTATACAAATATTATTAAGTGATAAATAAATTGTAGTTCTTATAGTCTTCCTGTACAGTCAGTCATGCATTTTTTATTTTATTTTATTTTATTTTATTTTTGAATGAATAAATGTGTGTGTGTGTGTGTGTGTGTATATATGTATTTACAGTATGTGTATATATATATATATATATATATAATGTGTGTATATATATATATATATATATATATATATATATATATATATATATATATATATATATATATATATATATATATATATATATATACATGCTACCAGTCAAAAGTTTTTTGAACATTAAGATTTTAAATGTTTTTAAAGAAGTGCTCTCCAAGATTGCATTTTTTTCTTTTTTAATTAACTAATTTTATTTTTATTTATTTATTTATTTTTAATTTATTTCTGTGATCAAAGCTAAATTTTCAGCATCATTACTCCAGTCTTTAGTGTCACAAGATCCTTCAGAAATCATCCTATGTGCTGATTTGCTGTTCAAGAAACATTTTATAGAAATTATAGAAAATAAAGCTTTTATTTAGCTAGGATGCTTTAAATTGATCACAAGTGATGATAAAGACATTTATAATGTTACAAAAGATTTCTATTTAAAATACATGCTGTCTGTCTGAACTTTCTTTCTTTTCTTTCATTGAAACCTGAAAAAAAAAATATATAATAATAAAATAATAAAAAATGTTTTTTTGAACAGCAAATCAGAATATTAAAATGATTTCTGAAAGATCATGTGACTGGAGTAACGATGCTAAAAATACAGCTATAAAATCACAGGAATAAATTAGATTTTAAAATGCATTCAAATAGAAAGCAGTTATTTGAAAAAGTAAAAATATTTCACAATATTACTGCTTTTGCTGTATTTTGGATCAAATAAATGCAGGCTTAGAGAGCAAAAGAGACTTATTTAAAAAACATTAAAGATACTACTATCCAAAAACTTTTGACTGGTAGTGTATTCCTTATTGCTGTACACTGTGTTCCAGGCAGACACATTTTTGTTTTGGCCTATGACATCTATTAAAGTGCTTCTTTTGGATGCTGGCAGTGAGATGGCATGGAGAAATAGTTCTGAAGTGGCATAAGTTGTGTGTGTGTTTGGATGTTTGTGCATCTGTAGCTTCTTAGTCAGCAATTTTCACAGTCCACAGCGACCACAGCTCTACTGACCACAAGAGAGCTTTGAAAATGACCGGATGTCCTCCTAGTGCTCTTGAGTTGAGCAGACCCACTGGAATAAATAATTGTGATTGATGCAGGAACATTTTTGCTGGTGAAACTCACTGTGTGTTTGATAGGCAGGAGGAAGGTGATGATGATGATGATGATGATGATGGTGGTGTGTGTTTTCTTCTACAAGAGTGTCCTGAGTCTAATCAGGGGACAGAAATAACAGCGTCTGTTACATCACAAAGCCTACAGACTGAAATAGCTGTGTGTGATTGTGGGAGAGCACCGGTGTGTGAACGTGCAGTGTCTTCTGCTAACATATGTCACGTTTGTAACCCTGAATGGTGCTGATTTCTTTAGAACAACAACAAAAAACTTTCTTCTTATAGACCATTATATGAAATCAGTCTCTGTTTAGACTAAAGGTAAATATAACAGATGCATTGAAATAGAAAAGGCAGATATAACCAATATATGTATTTGTATGTTACACTATTTTATTTTATTTTTTTTAATTTTCAGTCTAGGCAAAGATTTGAATGCCATATCGAGTCAAGTTTATTTATATAGTTCACATTTTTTTATGATACAATATTTAAAAGCAGCTTTACAGAAAATGAGGATGCTCATATTTATAATATTCTACTGTCTTAATGCGTTTTAGTTGCATTTAGCAGGTTAGAGTTGATCAATAACAAATATTAAAAGTATAATAATATATAATAAATTCTGCACGTAAGTAATTGTAATGGAAGCAAAAGAATCAGTGAGAACAAGAGATTTGCTGTATATTTTATGTTGTTTTATCTTGCTTTTTATTGTTTTTTTAATGTTTTACATTTATAATATATGTGCAGTGCAACTTCATATAAAGAGCTGAGCAATAATATAGTTACATTTTGTGGCCAAAAATAAAAAATCAGGCAGTTGAGATTTGCTATTTAGTATTTTATATGTGAGTTTACTGTATGTATGCATACGAAGTTTAGTATATAAAATATTAATATTATTAATGTAGATAGCTAATGTACACTACTAGTCGAAAGATTTTATTATTTTTTTTAAAGAAGTCTCTTCTGCTCACCAAGCCTGCATTTATTTGATCCAAAGTACAGTAAAAACTTAAAAAAACAGTAAATATTTTTGCTATTTAAAATAACAATTTTATATTTGAATATATTTTAAAATGTAATTTATTCCTGTGGTTTCAAAGCTGAATTTTTAGCATCATTACTCCAGTCACATGATCCTTCAGAAATCATTCTAATATTTTGATTTAACATTTATTATTATTATTATGCTGAAAACAGCTGAATATAATTTTTTCAGGTTTCTTTGATGAATAGAAAGTTCAGAAGAACAGCATTTATCTGAAATAGAAATCTTTTGTAATATTATAAATGTCTTTATCATCACTTTTAAACAATTTCAAGCATCCTTGCTGAATAAAAGTATTTATTTCTATAATTCTAATTTTGACTGGTAGTGTAATGTTTCAGAAAATATGTAATGTTTGTCTGATTTCATGTATGAATCTTTATATAGATTATTTTGATAACTTGGAAATTTGAAATGAGCTTTGTCATTATTGCTTATAGATCCATATTGATCTGTAAAATTTGTTTGACCTTGACGACCTCATGCATATGAATGAGGGAACCAGATCTAAATGAACCGCGCTCATTTGCCTAATGTTTTATATTCATAATATATGTGCAATTCATTATCTGTGTTTGAAATCCCATGCACACTGTCACACTTGCTAACACAGCTTTTAAATAATGTGCATTTCCTTTTAAATCAACAAATCTGAATGTAAAAGTTCAGTTGCATGCACTTGCAATATTTCAGAGTAATGTTGAGTAATGGTATTTGACTGATTGTCCTTTCTCTGAGATATTCAAGGTCTCAAACCTGAACCTGCCTCTTCAGCTTAAGCAAAGATAAAGACTATTTGATGTGAAATTGCGGGTTTATGTGGAGTTTTGCTCTGAAGCTCTTTGTCCAGTGTTGAAGGTGTGGTCAGATGTCATCATGAGGGAAACCCTCTGTGTGTGTGACCCATTTCTGACTGTCAGCCTTCATTTATTAATGAGAAGTAGTATGCACATACACGCATGTGCACACACACACACACAGGAACCTGTCTGTTGTGTGTGTAAGTCTTTTTTAATGATTATGTTAATCATAAAAAAGATTCATTTGATAAATGATTTATTTTAGATATTATTGTGATTATTACTATTAATATTATTATAATATACAGAGTATATGTAGTATTATCTTAGTTTAATATTGTACAATAAAAATGTTTTTTTTATTTTGTAATTTTATGTATACAGAATTTATTTATTTATTTATTATTATTATTGTTATTATTATTATTATTATTATTATTATTATTATTATTATTAATTATATACAGAGTATATGTAATATTATCTTAGTTTAATATTATACAATAAAGATGTTTTTTTGTAATTTTATGTATACAGAAATTATTATTATTATTATTATTATTATTATTATTATTATAAATATTATATTTGTGTATTATTAAAATATAAAAATATATTTCTTTGTTATATAATCTTGGGATCTTGCTGTATATACAGAATATATTTAATATTTAATAGTTAATCATACATTATTATTATTATTATTATTATTATTATTATCATACAATATTATATTTATTATTATAAAATAAAAATATAGTTTTTTGTTATACAATCTTTGGATCTTGCTGTATATACAGAATATATTTAATATTTAATCATTCATTATTTTTATAATTATTATTATTATTATTATTATTAATACAATTATTAACAATGTATTAAAATATTAATACATATTTTCAGAAATATTTAAGAATGTTCCAGAATTTATTTTAAAATTATAGTTGAAATTAAAATTATACTTCATATTTTTAAAAATATTTAAGGGATGTCTTCATTGCAAACGTCTTCATTGCAAAAGATGAAACGTGTGGTTGAGTGTATCTTAAAAGAAACTGCATGGTAATCTGAATGGTGCTGTAAGACATTTTTAATAGAGTTTGCTCTATGCAAACAGTGCAGATTCACTGATTTTAACAGGAACAGTGTTTTGCAAAGAGTTAAAATGCTGTGGAAAATTACAAAGAAAAATACACTCGGTTATGTAGACAAACTTAATGTTTTACTTTTTGCTGCAGTGTAGTTGGATGTCATCATATGTTGACCAGTTACAGTTTCAGAGTGACAAGTCCAGTTTTCCGGTTTGATTTTAAACAAATCCGTCTCTTTCCACAGCCTCAAAACGAATCTCACACATTCCCATCCTTCAAACGCCCCACCAGAGTTGTATTTCTTTAGTGTTGTCTATGTAGGATTTGTAAAACGCACACTTGTATACGTGCACAAACACACACACAGACACATCTCATCAGGGGTTATTAGACAGTCGGCCACTGTAATCTTCCCCAGGCTTTAATCTGACTGGTTGACCTTTGACCTCCTAATGTAACGAAACCTCAGAATGACCCTTGGTGGAGTGGGAAAATATACAAACAAACAAAAAATCATTCTAAAAAGAGAAAAATAGACAATTAAAAAAAAAAGAAAAAAAAGTGGCGTTTGACTTACACTGATAATCAACACTGTTTTCCACCTGCTGTGCTGTCAGCATTAACTAAAGCTGCTTATCATCTTGACCACGCTCTCTTCTCACGTCTGAATCAAACACACGAGGTCAAACACGCCAACAAATGAAATAAACATTGTCTCGTCGCTTAGCCGCATTAGCTTAGCAGTTAGCTATAATTAGCCTAGCGTGAAAGACATGAATGTGTAATCACATTGAGACGCCTGATGTTGTGTCTGTGAATGTGTTTGTTTTGGTTGTGTCTGATTCGGCTAGCAAGATGTTAGCCATTTTAATCTCAAAATCACCTTTTGTTTTTGGTCTATATAACATCTCCATATCTTTGCCTTAGAATCTTTTTCATACAGTCTTTATACAATTTTTCCAATCTGATTTTTTCAATACTCCACTTACAATTTATTAATAGCTAGAGGTCACATTTGACCTGAAATGTAAAAAAACAAAAAAAAAAACAAAAAAAACAATTAGAACAATTTAAATAAGTTTTTCTATATTGTTTTATATTTTTATGATCTTATTTATATTTTTAATAAGTATTTTTTTATGTTTTTGAAGTATTTTTTCTATATTTTTTCTGTATTTAAAAAAAGTATTTTCTAAAATAATTTAAAAAATTATTTTTGTGTGTTTGTTTATACACACAGAAACAAATTATATTTATTATTTAATTATTTTACATTTTAATCTAACTATTCAAATATCAACATGTATTGATTTTTTTTTTTGTAATAAAATTTTACTTTTATAATAATTTATTTTTTATTCTTAAAGTAATTTTTCTAAAATAATTAACATTTACACAGAGACAAATCCTATTTATTATCTAATAATTTACATTTTAATCTAATTAGTAAAATATAAATATGCACTGATATTTTTAGGTAAAGTTTTAGGTTTTTTGTGTGTGTGAAATAATAATAATAATAGTAATAATAATAATAATAATAATAATAATAATAATAATAATAATTATTATTATTATTATTATTATTATTATTATTATTTTATTTTATTTTGTTATTTTAAAAAAATCTATATAGATTTTAATTGCAGTTATTTTAGTGCTTCAACTAAATGAAAATGAGAAATATTTTCTTGGCAACTAACTGAAATAAAATAAGTTTAATTATACACTTAAAATTTCATTTAAAATATTTTTTTTTAAATGATTTTAGTTAAGTTAACAATAACAAGCTTAATTTTAAAATATTATAATTACTAATATTCATAAAAAAATATTAAATAGAATTATATATATGAGTGTGCACCACTAAATCACTAAAACTTTACGTAAAATTAAAATGGAAACAAAAGAATATAAAAATAAAATATAATTCAAAATCTTAACAAAAATCTCAATTCATGTTGATATTTTAATAATTAATTATAAATGATTAATGAATGATTAATTATAAAATAATTACATAATAAATAGAATAGGATATAAACACACATTTTAGAAAAAAACATTTTTTATACATAGAAAAAAAAAATAACTAAAAAAAAAAAATATATATATATATATTTTTTTATATATATCATATTTTATTATAAAAATAATACAAAATATTTTAAAAAGTAAATAAAAATAGAAAATAATATAGAAATAACATATATTAACAAGTCAGTAGGGTTACACTGGTTGTATCAGGTTGTTATAAATCTGTATTTTTGTATAGTTTTTGTGTATTTTTGTATAACTCTCTCTCTCTTTGTGTGTGTGTCTGTCAGAGCACATCCCGACGGACCTGCGAGACCCGTTCTACACGGATCAGTACTGCGTGGAGCACATAAAGCCTCCGGTGCTGTCGCTGCTGCTCTCCTCAGAGCTGTACTGCAGGGTGTGCGGGCTGCTGCTGAAGGGCGACCAGGCGTCTGCGCTCACCTCTCATCAGGCCGTCATCCAGACACTCGCACGCCGTGGGATATGTGTCAGAGAAGCAGACGACACGCCTGTCTCCCACGACGACCTCTCCTCCACCCCCATTAAGATGGTACGATTTACACCTTTGACTTCTTACCTGCTGAGGTTACAGTGTGTGTCTCATAGAGCGCAACAGTCCACTTCCTGAAGTAAAGTCCCATTCGTTTTTTTGAAGAAGTCTCTTCTGCTCATCAAGGCTGCATTTAGTTAATCAAAAATAGAGAAAAGAAACAATAATATTGTGAAATATTATTACAATTTAAAATAGCTTTTTTTTATTTTAACACTCTTTAAAATATAATTTATTTCTGTGATCAAAGCTGAATTTTTAGCATCATCACTCCAGTCTTAAGTGTCACATGATCCCTCAGAAATCATTATAATATGCTGATTTATTGATTTATTAGCAATGCTGGAAACAGTTCTGCTGCTTAATAGTTTTTGGAACCTGTGATACTTTTTTCAGATTCTTTGATTAAAAATCTAAAAAGAACATTTATTTTCAAAATAGAAATCTTTTTTAACAAGATAAGTCTTTATTATCACTTTTTATCAATTTAACATTCTTGCGGAATAAAAGTGTTTTGTAAATTTTTTTTTTTTTTTTTTTTTTTTTTTTTTTTTCAAATTTTTAAATGGTCATAGAAGGGATTTCTTTGAATAAATGCTATTTTTGAAACCTTTTATTAATCAAAGAATCTTGAAAAAAAAAATAAATAAATAACTGGCTCCAAAAAAGATATTAAGCACCACAACTGTTTCCAGCACTGATAATAAATCTGCATATTCGAATAATTTCTGAAGAATCAAGTGACACTGAAGACTGGAGTAATGATGCTGAAAATTCAGCTTTGCATCACAAGAATAAATTCTATTTTAAAGAATATTAAAATTGAAAACCACTATTTTAAATTGCAAAAAATATCTCACTATATTACTGTTTTTTTCAGTAATTTAAATCAGTTGTTAGGATAGGACAATATTTGGTCGAGATACAACTATTTGAAAATCTGGAATCTGATGGTGCCAAAAAAAAAAAAAAAAAATCAAAATATTAAGCAAATCGCCTTTACAGCTGTCCAAATGAAGTTCTTAGCAATGCATATTACTAATCAAAAATTCAGTTTTGATTTTTTTTATTGTTTGAAGAAACAATAAAAATGTACTGACCCCAAACTTTTGAACGGTAGTGTATATGAAAATGAGAAAGGCAAGGCAACTAGCTGAAATAAAATAACTAAAATTAAAATTATACCTAAAATTATATAGACATTCCAAAAAAAAAACTAAGGAAAAAAACCTCCATAAACTTCAACTAAAAATAAATTGATAACAGAAAATATAAAAATAAAAATTAGTTCAAAATAATGAAAACTATAACAGTCTTAATTATACTCAAATATATACTCAAGCTACTTAAATATGATATATTATTAATATAATATAATTAAAAAAAAAATGTTTAAATGTAAACAAAAAATTTAAATGGTGCTTTGGCAAATGACTAAAATAAATGTTTAAGTTGAAATACTAAAATTACTTCAAAAAGTTACATAAAAAAAGTCAGAAATATAGAACGAAAAAAATTATAAAAAAGACAAAAGCACATAAATTACTAAAAATACGAAAAAAAAATACAATTAAATTATAGCTATTTCAACATATTAATAAATTACACACACACACACACATATATATATATATATATATATATATATATATATATATATATATATATATATATATATATATATATATATAGTAATAAACTATATATTGTAAATGTATTTTAATTTAAAATAACACATACATGTCTACATATAATATAGTAATATAGTATATGCCTATATATATATATATATATAATTATTATTGTACATTATTATTACGCTGTCATTTTTATGTAATTACATAATTCACAATGATTTATTAGAGAAGTAGTTATTCATATTTTTCCTGAAATGAGAGATTTTAATATTGTGATTCATCAGTTAGAAATCTCTGTAGAGAAAATAGATGGAGAAAAACACTTCCTAAAGCAAGGCTGCTAAAAGTGAGCGGTCACTGTTGGGCTCTGTTGTTTATCTGTGTGTGTGTGTGTGATTTGTAGAGGTGTATCTGAGGACAGAACTGAGGCACAGTATGACCATCTGTTCAAAACCTGCTGGGGTGATGGAGCGCCGCGGCCAGACGAGAGAGTGTGTGTGTGTGTGTGTGTGTGTGTCTGTGTGTGTTTATAGGCCAGTGGAAACATCCATAGTGTTTCTCTAATGGACTAACACACACCCAAACACAGTCTATTTTATTTAGTTTCCATTCGCTAACTTTCAAAATGATTATATTTATGAGATGAGCATCATTTACTCTACATTTTGTCGTTCTAGCAATAAGAGAGAAAGAAATATGATATTTTATTTACTCCATATTAATCAAATGAATCTCTTGAGCAGGGAGGTTTGTTTCCTCTGTCTGTGTTTATGTACTTGTGTAGAGTGTGTTTCTGGACTCGTCTCCCGTCGCTTTCTGCTGTGGCTTCTATTCTTCTGCCGGTTCTTTGACAAACACACACACACACACACACACACACACACAGAGTTCCTGCAGCGTGACTCAGAGCCGTGTGTGTTTATGAGCGTCAGTGAGGCTGCAGCGCTGATGTTCTCCTAATATGGTTGAATCTGTTGAGTCATTCATCTTGTTGGGAGATTCTCTAAACTTCCCTCTATGTTTGGAATGGATTTACTACTAATACTACTCACATTACTTGTACTGCTCACAGTATTTTTTTTATCCATAGGCTGTATGTATGCTGTGCAAAGTATGCTAGATTCCTGTACATATTCAGACCACTTTAGCATTATAAATGCAAATTATAAATTATAAATAATTAGTTTATAAATGCAAAATAATCTAGGGATGCACATTGACACCATATTGGTTATCAGTCATTCATTCATTCATTTTTTTATTTCTTATGTATTTATTTATTTATTTTAGTTTTGTTTGAGATATTTGATTAGACTGCCAAAACTTACAATATTTTTACAGAACATTTTATCCATCTTAAAATATCTATATTATTTGGTGAGATGATAACTGATGCCACTCTCTGATTTAATATACATGTAATGAGGTTATGTGATGTAAAAGTAAAAAAAAAAAATTAAATATTGTAATATTTGACAATAAATCATATATTGTTCATATATTTTGTATAATATAAAAAATTAATATCAAATTTTTTATATAATATAATAAACCTCATTACATTATTTAAAATGCATGTAATGAGGTTATGTGATCTCACAGTACAATAAATGGTAAATATTATAATATTTAACAATAAACTATATATTGTTCATATTTTTAAAATAATATAATAAATTAATATCTAAATATCTAAATTTTTATATAATATAATAAACCTCATTAAATGATTTAACATACACGAAATGAGGTTATGTGATGTCACAGTAAAATAAATGGTAAATATAATATTTAACAATAAACTACATTGTTCATATATGTTTATATAATATAATAAATTAATCTTAAAATTTTTATATAAGGTAATAAACCTCATTACATTATTTAAAATACACGCAATGAGGTTATGTGATGTCACAGTAAAATAAATAGTAAATATAATATTTAACAATAAACTATATATTGTTCATATATTTTTATATAATATAAGAAATTAATATTAAAATTTTTCTATAATATAATAAACCTCATTACATGATTAAAAATGCATGTAATGAGGTTATGTGATGTCACAGTAAAATAAATAGTAAATATAATATTTAACAATAAACTATATATTGTTCATATATTTTTATATAATATAAGAAATTAATATTAAAATTTTTCTATAATATAATAAACCTCATTACATGATTAAAAATGCATGTAATGAGGTTATGTGATGTCACAGTAAAATAAATATTAAATATTATAATATTTAACTAAATTGTAAAAAATATAAAAAATAAAATATTAAAAATTACATCAAATATTGTTAGAAAATATGTAGATATTAAATATATTATTAAAATATACTGTTATAATGTACTACTATAAATCTATAAAAAAAAGTATTATAATATTCCATCATTTTTTTTTAATGCACATTTTTTAAATTTACTTTTTATTTACATTTATTCTGACCAAATTCACTGAAACAGTATTATTTTAGTATAATTAATATATTATTATATTTATTAATATGTTGAATTAGCTTTTATTTTTATTTTCTTTTTTCCAAATTTTTTTGTCATTTTTTGTTTTAGTAATTTTGTCATGTGCTTTTGTCAACTAATTATTATTATTATTATTATTATTATTTATTTATTTATTTATTTATTTATTTATTTATTTTATTTTAAAAGTTAACTTTAAACTATTTAACATTTGTTTACATTTTTTTAATGTAAATTTTTGTAATATTTGTATTTTAGCTTATTTTAGCTTCAATTATTAATAAAAGGTTTAGTTAACAATAATAGCACTGCTTCCCAGCATGTTACTGTTTGAAATTATTGCATTCTGCCTTGTTTCAAATACTATGTTTAATAGTATGTACTGTCTAGTGTTTTAGTGTTGTGAATATAGGCTTTCCTCATCTTATTTATACACAGAATTGTGTGTTGAGTTGTATTGTTTTGTGTTTGTGTGTGTAGAGTTCTCATATCCCGCTGATCGACGCTCTGATGATTGCGTATACGGTGGAGATGATGGCTATAGACAGAGTCGTGGCGAGTGTCAAACGTTTCTCCACTTTCTGCGCCTCTAAAGAGCTTCCCTTCGACATGGAGGACGCCATGCTGTTCTGGATCAACAAGGTCAGTGTTTTATTCCTTTCATGAGGAGATTTGAGTTCAAATATAATGTTGGTAAAGGTTTCTTGCAGCAAATATGTTAGAATTTAGTTTTTCACTCTTGTTTTCATCCTCTCTGAGACTTAGAAGTAAACAGGTTATTTTTGCTACTGTACCTTTTAGATGTTTAATAGATTTTTTTATAATTAAAGAAACAGAAATTATACTGTACAAACTCTTGGTGAAGATCATCTAAACAAAGCACCCTAAGATTAAGCAAAATGAACGATTTAGAAATGATTTATAAAGATTTTTAAGTTTCAAGGTTAAAAAGGTATAAATAGCATTATGATTTTTCTTTTTTCAGGATTCTTTGATGAATAGAAAGTTCAAATGAACAGTTTCTGTAACATGAGCATCTTTAATGTCCCTTTGATCAATAAACATAAATGAAAATAAATGAATTAAATAAATGAAAATAAAATGACAAAAAAAAATAAAGAATATATATATATATATATATATATATATATATATATATATATATATATATATATAACAGAAATAAATAAAAATAATAAAAAATATGAAAATAAAATAAAAATAATTATTTCAGCTAGTTGCCAACACTTCTCATTTTAATTAAAACAAAACTGAGAAGAAAAACTAAAACCTAAAACTAAAAAAAAGTTATTTAAAAATAAACAAAAATATGAAAATAAAATAAAAATTTCAGCTAATTGTCAACATTTCTTATTTTAATTAAAACTAAAATTGAAAGGAAAATTTATAGTGTGACATTAAAACTAAAACCTAAAAACAAAAAAAGTTATTTAAAAATAAACAAAAATATGAAAATAAAAATAAAATTATTATTTCAGGTAAATGCCGACATTTCTCATTTTAATTAAAACTAAAACTGAAACGAAAATGTATAGTGTGACATTAAAACTAAAACCTAAAAGCAAAAAAGTTATTTAAAAATAAAAATATGAAAATAAAATTAAAAAATATATTTTTTTCAGCTAGTTGCCAACATTTTAATTTTAACAATTTAATTAAAACAAAACTGAAAAGAAAATGTATAGTGTGAAACTGAAACTAAAACCATAAAACTAAAAAAATGTGTTATTTAAAAATAAACAAAAATATGAAAATAAAATAAAAAATAATTATTTCAGGTAGTTGCCAAGATTTCTCATTTTAATTAAAGCAAAACTGAAAAGAAAATGTATAGTGTGACATTAAAACTAAAACCTAAAAGCAAAAAAGTTATTTAAAAATAAAAATATGAAAATAAAATTCAAAAAAATATTTTTTCAGCTAGTTGCCAACATTTGTCATTTTAATTAAAACAAAACTGAAAAGAAAATGTATAGTGTGAAACTGAAACTAAAACCTTAAAACAAAAAAAAAAGTGTTATTTAAAAATAAACAAAAATATAAAAATAAAATTAAAAATAATTATTTCATGTAGTTGCCAAGATTTCTAGTTTTAATTAAAACTAAAACTGAAATAGAAATGAATAAAAAAAAAAAAAAGATATAAAAACCCCAGAAATTATTAAACATGTCAATAACACAAAAAAAATACTATACTAAAATTAAAATAAAACAGAAAATATAACAATAAATAGAAATTAAACCTCATTAATTAAATCACCAAAAAATGTCATATTGTTTTAATGAATATTTTTCTTTATTATTATTACCAGTCAAAACAAACAGATTTGAATAGTTCAATTGTTAGTGGAGTAAAATTACCAAACTAAATTTTTAGAAAAATCAGGATATATTCCTTAGACATATTGGAAGTGTTAGTATAGTAGCAAATAATATCTTACTAGGTCTCATCTTATCTCATCAAAATAAAGTCATTTTTGTAGTTTGGTTTGAATAAATGATCCAGGATTTTGATTATGTTTACATAGTGCATCAAACTCTTTTATTACAGGTTGACGTTTGGTCTTTCAAGTGTGCTAATCTGTGTGTTTGCGTTCTGCAGGTGATTCTGAAGACGAGAGATCTCTCCGAGAAGGAGCTCAAGATGAAACAGCCGCTGATGGATTCGCCGTGCCATCAAAAGGTCTGACCAATCACGAGTCTCGAAACCGACCAATAGTAGAGCAGCACCCAGGGCGTTAGCATGCAGGCCTGTGTTCTCCTCGTCGATTGGCTGAATCACTCGCTGTGCATTTACTACACGGTTTAACCCTGTTCTCTGATCAGATTGCGGTTACTTAGATCTGATCGTTGTCTTCTCCCTCCACCTCTTTCTCTGCTCCACGTTTAACCTTTATGCTCTTCCTGTTTGTCTCTCTCGTCCCGCCCCTTCCTGTCGGATAGTCTCCCTCAAAATGGTACTGGAAGCTCGTGCCTGTAAGTGCCACAGCGCCCCCTGCGTCCGTCACGTCACGCCGCGGGAAAAGTGTGTGTGTGTCATTGTGCATCTCATGCTTTCATCCGTCTGTCCGTGTTTCTCTTTCTCTGTTGTTTTGTCTCTGTGTGTCTCAGCCTGATCTCATGAACGCTTTGGCCCATTGCATGCTGGAGCCGGTGGAGTTCTCTCGTGTGGTACAGTACTCATGCTCTCTCACATACGCATACTAGACGACCCAAACCCAGTGCTTTTGTGTTTTAGCAATTACAAAAAAAAAAACCTGATGCAGATCTGAGTCCTTTTAGGTCTTAAATCAACTAGCAGATGTCGAACACATACATCACTCTTCCATGCATCCATCTGTCCTTTCATGCATCCACACATTCAATCATTCTAAAATTATATATTATATACAATTTTATATATTTGTAATTTTTTAAATTATTTTATTTTATTTTATTTTTATTTATTTTATTTTATTTCATTTTATTTTAAAATTTAGTTTGTATGTACTAATTATAGCAATTGTAACTGTACTTATTTTAATTGCATATATGTTTGTACACACATAATACAAATACTTGTATTTGTACGTCATGGTTGTGTTTGTTGTACTGTCTTAAATATATGCATATTTTAATTAAATAGTGTCAAATAAAATAAAAGGTAATTAAATAGTAAAAAATAGTAAACTAAAGCTAAAAGTATTAATAACTTTTTTTTTTAATTGAAATAAAGTTGAAATTTGAAATAAAATAAAATATAAATATTGAATTTGATGTACTAAAATTAGTAAAACAAAAACTGAAATAAAAATAAATTAAAGCTAAAAAAATATAATAATAAAAATGGTAAAATCACATACCAAAATTAACTAAGATTTAAACTAAAACAAAAACTGTACATAAAAAAAGCTTATTCAAAATCTTAATAAATACTATAATAGTATATAAATACAAATAAATAAATAAATAAATACTTCACTCTTCCATGCATCCATCTGCCTTTTAATGCACCCACACATTCAATCATTCTAAAATTATATATTATTATATACAGTTTATTTTATTTTATTTTATTGTAACTGCACTAATTTTAATTGCATATATGTTTGTACACACATAATACAAATACTTGTATTTGTACATCATGGTTGTATTTGTTGTACTGTCTTAAATATATGCATATTTCAATTAAAAAGTGTAAAATAAAATAAAAGGTAATTAAATAGTAAAATATCACTATTTTAGTATATACTTACTGTATATAAACTAAAACTAAAAGTATTAATAACTGTTTTTTTTTCATTGAAATAAAGTTGAAATAATATAAAGTAAAATATAAATATTGAATTTGAAGTACTAAAATTGCTAAAACAAAAGCTGAAATAAAAATAAATTGAAGCTAAAAAGAAATAATAAAAATGGTAAAATCACATACCAAAATTGACTAAGATTTAAACTAAAACAAAAACTGTACATAAATGCTTATTCAAAATATTAATAAATAGTATAATAGTGTATAAATAATTAAAAATAAAATAATTGACTCTTTTATGTATCTGTCTGCATCCATTTTAATTTTAGTTAATTTTAACATTTTTTTTGTGTTATTGAGATGTTTAGTTGTTTGTTTGTTTTGTTTTTTTAATACATTTTTATTTCAGTTTTAGTTTTAATTAAAATGAGAAATCTTGGCAACTAGCTGAAATAATTTTTATTTTCATATTTTTGTTTATTTTTAAATAACAATAATGTTTTTTGTTTGTTTTAGTTTCACACTATATATTTTCTTTTAGTTTTAATTAAAATGAGAAATGTTGGCAACTAGGTGAAAAAATAATTTTTAATTTTATTTTTATGTTTTGGTTTATTTTTAAATAACCAATGTTTTCTTTTTTAGTTTTTATGTTTTAGTTTCACTATACATTTTCCTTTCAGTTTTAGTTTTAATTAAAATGTGAAATATTGGCAACTACTTGAAATACTTGAATTGTAAAGTATCTGTACATCATAGTTGTGTTTGTTGTACTGCCTTAAATATATGCATATTTTAATTAAATAAAGTCAAATAAAATAAAATGTAATTAAATAATAAAATAATTATATTTTAGTATATATTTACTGTATATAAACTAAAACTAAAAGTATTAATAATTGTATTTTTTTATTAAAATAAAGCTGAAACAAGACCATATAAATGTTGAATTTAAAGTACTAAAATAAATAAAAACTGAAATAAAAGCAAATTAAAGCTGAAAAGAAATATAAAAAAGTAATAAAAATGGCAAAATCACATACCAGAATTTACTCAGATTTAAAAATGCTTATTCAAAATATTAATAAACACTATAGTAGTATATAAATAAATACATATTTCACTCTTTCATGGATCCTCACATCGAATCATTCGAAATTTATATATTATATAAAATTATATATATTTTTGTTTTATTTTAAGATTTTTTTTAATGTACTAATTTTAACTGTACACACACATATATATTTACATTTACTCATTTTTATCATTTATGTGTTATTTTAGTATCATTGAGATACTATTAAAATTATTTATTTTTATGTTTTCCATTTTCATTTTAATTTTAGTATTTTTGTTTTGTATGTTTGTTTTATTTTGTATTTGTAAGTAGTTTTCATTCGTTTTTAGTTATTTTAGCGAATTAAGTTAAACTAAATGAAAATATGAAATGTTGCCATGACTAGTTCAAATATTTTTTTTATTATTTAATTTAATTTAAGGTTTATTTTATTTCAGGTAGTGAAAATGTCTTGTATGGTTTTAGTTTAATTTCAGTTTTAGTTACAAAATATTAACCGTATTTTGAGAGAAATTCATAGACGTGTAAAAAGCCACACGTCACACATTACATTCCACACATATGGAGTAATTTTGCATGAAAATATAACATTTTTATTTGTTCTCGCAAAATGAAAATTCTGTCATCATGTCGTAAGCATGCTTGGGCTTGGGCAGAAGGCAAGATTTTCAGTTAATAATCACAAAAACAAATTTCATTTCAGTCTGTTCCTCACAGATATCATGTGTCTCATGAAGACTTGAAATGTCATGAAATGTCCAGTATGGAAACGAGAACCAAAACACATTTTCGGAGTGAGATAAGGGTGATTAAATGATGACAGGATTTTCATTTATGAGTGAACTGTCATATTTAAAGTGAGAGTGTGAGAGACTGCATACGTCTGATCTGTGTTAGATGCTTTATAAGTCCCTGCCTGCTCTCTCTCAGGTACGGTACCGTAGAGAACACCTGTCCGGCCGGCCGTTCCCACACCTGGCTGTGATGGAGGACCTGATGAAGGATGTTTGTGATGGAGCGGCTCTTCTAGCGGTCATTCACTTCTACTGCCCCGAATACATGAGGCTAGATGGTATATATACACACACAATGGGCCACAAATGAGCAGAAAAATCCTGACAGTTCATTCTTATGTAAATTGTTGCAATCAATTCAACTCTTTGTTACTTCGTAACAATATAAATGTCTTTTCTGCTGTTCTTTTTCTGTTAGATATTTGTCTGAAGGAGGTGCCGTCTCTGTCGGACAGTGTTTATAACATCCATCTGCTGCGGGAGTTTTCTAACGAATACCTGAACAGGTGTTTTTACCTGCACACTGAAGATCTGCTCTACGGCCCACCGGTGCTGAAGGTCAGTACCGAAATATGTTTCATATACATTAAAAAAAAAGAGGGAAACCAAATGCAAATAATAAGGTAGCACTGCATGAATTCTTCAGTTGAAACAGTCCCAGAATGCATTGCTCCAAGCTCAGTGAAAACAAATCTACTTAACACTTTTGAACTGTCATGCTTAAAAAAAAAAAGTAATTATTAAAAATAAGTATTAATAATAATAATAATAATAATAATAATAATAATAAAAAAAGTATTTGTACATAATGGTCATATTTGTTATGCTGCTTTTAATATATGCATATTTATAATTAAATAAAGTCAAATAAAATTAAATACAATTAAATAATAAAATAATAAAAAAATAAAATAAAACGGCAAAAGCACATACTAAAATTATAAGATTTAAACTCAAACAAAAACTTTAAAAAAAGTTATTTTAATAAATACTATAATAGTATATAATAAATAATAATAATAATAATAATAAATGTAATAATAATAACAATATTAATAATAATAATAATAATAATAATAATAATAATAATAATAATAATAATAAAATAATAAAAAGTATGTGTACATAATGGTCATATTTGTTATGCTGCTTTTAATATATGCATTTTTATAATTAAATAAAGTCAAATAAAATAAAATTAAATTAAATAATAAAATAATTCTATATCAGTATATATTACTGTATATAAACTAAAACTAAAAGTATTATTAAAGTAATACTTTAATAATAAAAGTATTATTAAAGTATTAATCATTTTTAATTGAAATAAAGCTGAAATAAAATAAAATACAAATATTGAATTTGAAGTAATAAAATTACTAATATAAAAATGTTATATAGTAATAAATACTTATAAATAAAGTCAAATAGAAATATAAAAAATAATAATAAAATGGCAAAAGCACATACTAAAATTATAAGATTTAAACTAAAACAAAAACGGAAAAAAATTTTTTTTAATAAATACTATAATAGCATATAAATAAATACAAAATAAATTGTTAATCTAATTAATCAAATTAAATTGTTAAGTACTTGTACATCAAGTCGTATTTGTTGTACTGCCTTTAATATATGCAAATTTTAATTAAATAATGTCAAATAAAATTAAATTAAATTAAATAATAAAGGAATGTTTTATATTTAGTATATATTGACTGTATAT
Source organism: Cirrhinus mrigala (assembly GCA_036247105.1). Classification (NCBI taxonomy): domain Eukaryota; kingdom Metazoa; phylum Chordata; class Actinopteri; order Cypriniformes; family Cyprinidae; genus Cirrhinus; species Cirrhinus mrigala. The sequence goes on from CM070027.1 coordinate 28,960,491, forward strand.
CAACTAAAAAGTATTAATAATTATTTTTTAACTGAAATAAAGCTTAAATAAAATACAAATATTTAATTTGAAGTACTAAAATTACTAATGTAATAAATTGTATATACTAATAAATACTAATAAATAAATTGTCAAATAGAAATACAAAAAGAATAATAAAATGGCAAAAGCACATACTAAAATTACTAAAATTCTAAAAAGCTAAAAAATAACAAATAAATGCTTTTTCAAAATATTAAGAAATACTAAAAAGTAAAAATACAATAAATTGTTAATCTAATTAATCAAATTAAATGGGTAAAGTATTTGTACATCATGGCTGTATTTGTTGTACTGCGTGTATATGCAGATTTTAATTAAAATCAAAGAAAATAGGATTTAATTAAATACTACAAAAATTCTATTTTAGTATACACTTACTCTATTATAGTAAAAATGTTTAATTACCTTTGAGAAATTCTCTGCACTTCAGTCTTTGACTTGTTCTTGTTCCTCCAGCATAACGTGATGGTTTTCATTGCTGAGCTCTTCTGGTGGTTTGAAGTAGTGAAGCCGGACTTCGTAAAGCCAAGAGACCTTCAAGAAATTAAAGATGGTAAGAACCAGGTCTTAAAAGCTTGCTACTTTTCTGATGAGCACTTTGTTTTGGTCCATCTCATGATTCATTGACTTATTATTATGCTGTGCTGTGATTGACATCCCATTACTCCAATGTGACAGTGAGAGCGTCTCTTCAGCCAAAGAGTTCCCGCCCCCATGTGCCCATATCCAATGCCACCAAGCGAAGCTTCTTAACTCCCTCCCCTTCAGCCGACTCACTGGCGACAGCTACCACTCCTGATGGCTGTATGCGCTATTACTTGCACCCCGAGGAGTCCCTGTCTGTGTAAGTCTCTTTGACGTACCTAATGATCTGTCGCACACTGCAGTACATATTTTACGATTGTTTTATAAAACCGATATTTAATTTCAGAGCAAACAGAAGCCCCTCCCACAGCCCCTCCCACCCGCTCCTCCCACTGCGGCAGAGACAGCAGAAGCCCACTCAGGGGGAGGAGAATTCAGGTAATCAAACTTTCAGCACAATATTGCATTTAAATCAATGAAATTGATTAAATTGATCAGCTGCCACTCTTTTATCTTTTATCTGTTTTGTCATTCTGTGAGCAGAGCTCAGGAACAGATCAAACTCTTTGTCCCGAATGGATGGACTCATGCTCGGAGCACAGTTTGCCTGGACAGAACGGAAACAAAGGTTAGGGTCAGGACAAACGTTTTAACAACTATCACTAAACCTATTAAAGTCTTTTTTTATTATTATTATTTTTGGAATATTTAGCTTTATTTCAAAATATTTTATAATATTTTATATAGTGCTGTCAAATTGATTAATCAATTAATTAATAATAAATGATTAATCGGAATTAATCGGATCCAGAAGTTTGTGTACACATAACATATGTGCGTGTGATGTGTATATTCATATGAACATATAAATATATACACATACAGTACATGTATATATTTAAGGAATAAACTTAAAATATATATACGTTTATATAATATAAGTCATATGTATGTATATGTGTGTGTGTGTGTGTGTGTGTATATATATGTGTGTATATGAAGTACATAAATTACTAAAAATAAAAATCATATTAAATCCAAATACAAATATTACAAAGGTTAGGTTCAGGTCAAATGTTTTAACTATAACTAAAACTACAAAAATTTTTAATATTACTGGTAGTAGTAGTAGTAGTAGTAGTAGTAGTAGTAGTATTGTTTAACTTGGCTTTATTTCAGTTTTTTTGTAGTATTTATTGGAATATTTAGCTTTATTTAAAAATATTAAATTAAATTAAATTAAATTAAATATTAGATGAGAAACTTATTAATATATGTAATTAAAATTTTGAATTCTTGTTCTGGTAACTAACTGAAATAAAATAAGTTGAAGATAAAGTACTAAAATTACTAAAAATAAAACTGAATTTAAAGCCAAATACAAATATTACAAAGATTAGGGTCAGGTCAAATGTTTTAACTATAAGTAAAACTATTGAAATCTTTTATTATTATTATTATTATTATTATTATTATTATTATTATTATTATTATTATTATTGTTTAACTCGGCTTTATTTCAGTTTTGTTTTTGTTTTTTTTTTTTGTAATATTTATTGGAATATTTAGCTTTATTTTACAAAATTAAATTAAAAAATTAAATTAAATTAAATATTAGATGAGAAACCTATTAAATATATATAATTAACATTTTTAATTCTTGTTCTGGTAACTAACTGAGATAAAATAAGTTAAAGATAAAGTACTAAAATTACTAAAAATAAAACTGATATTAAGACAAATACAAATATCAAAAAAAAAAACTAAAAAAAAAAGACAAAAACAACAAAAATTACTAAAACTTAAACTGAAAATAAAATGACAATGTACAAATAAATGCTAATTCAAAATAAATATTATAATAGTATATAAATAATTAATTAGTTATGGAAAGATTTATAAAAATATATTATGGTGTGAGTAATCTTGTGAAATAGTAATGGTAAAAAAAAAAAAAACAATTGTTATTCTTGGTGAAAATTATATAAAAAAAAAAGGAATTACTTACTTTTATTTCTATGTTAATGTCTATTTATTTGGAAAGCCAGTAAATTAAATACAAATGAAACTTGCTTTATCTCTTACATACTATCTCATATATCTAAATCTCTATCTCTCTTGTTTCCTCAGGCCCATCTCTCAGATGGAAATGGATTGGGAGCGCGTATGTGGCGATAACATCAGCTTGGCTCGATCCATCAGCAAGGACAGTTTAGCTTCCAACGTCATCTCCATCACTCCACGACACCGCGTTAACGGCCAGCCCCTCCCCCAGACACGTCACTATGACAACCAGGAGGAAGAGGAGGAGCTTCTGGCTGTGATTAACCCAGAGGGTGCGTCTGCATCCAGAGACGCCCGAGCAGAGAGTTTCTTCTTGGAACCATTGCAACCAGCGGTTCTACGACCAAATAAGGAGAAAACGGGCGTGAGTAAGTGGGAGGAGAGTGGAGAGGGGCGGAGTCAAGGACGACGGGGGGCGTACACGCCCACAGAATGCACTCTCAACCGGACGTTTACTCCAATCGGTAGCGTAGAGCAAGCAAGCTCTCGAGGGCAGTCTCCCGGAAGCTTCTTCTTGCATGACGACGCGGAATGCGTGCGGGACAGTCCGCTAGGAGGTTGGGAAGACATCGCGACGGATTCGGAGTTTGAGGAAGAGGATGAAATAGAGGTTCAGGAGCAAGAGCTTTCCAAAGAGGGGAGGAAATTCATTGGGCTCGCAGAGGAAGAGGAGTCGGCGAAGCTGCGTGAGGATGTTTGCTTGCGCGAACGGGACGATAAAGAAGGCGCAAGTGGGCGGGCAAGTCCTTGCCCTAGCATGCTATCGCAGGCTAGCAGCACGTCAACCGGTACTGGCCGCATGACGAGTTTTGCCGAACGCCGTAGACACAGAGTCGGATTCCCCGATGGTTGCTACAGCACCGGAAGCTCGCAAACAACCACTCCCGACGGATCCGAAAGCGTGCAATTTCCTTCGGACGCGAGTCCGGGAACCCCAGGTGGTCGGCCTGGTCTCGCTTCCGAACTCGTGCACCTTCGCATGCAGCTGGAGGAGAAACGGCGTGCTATTGAAATGCAGAAAAAGAAAATGGAGAACCTTTCGGCTCGGCAACGACAGCAGCTGGGAAAAGCGGCGTTTTTGCATGTGGTTAAAAAGGGGAGGAGTGACACACTGCCACACCCACTCAAAACGGAAATTGCGTTTAAAGGGAAAGCGCTTGCGAAGGACGACTTGTGCGTCGAGGTTCTGAAAGCCCAAGGAAAAGACACGGAGTGTAAGGAAACGCCGGTAGATGAGGATAAGGACAATCGTTTGAGTGTAACAGCAGGGGGCGGGGCTTCGGACGACGTGGGCGGAGAACCAGATCTCAGCGAACATAGCCGCTCCATCGAGCTCCTGAACGAAGCTATCGGAGCGATACAGCAGCAAATGATGCAACTGTCTCTCCAGCAGGATTTGCTTATGAAACAAACCATCCAATCTCCACAGGAAGCCAAACCGAGCACTGTGCCCCCCTCAAACGAACAACCCGAGACGAAGTCGCGCCTCTCCGTCCAGTTCACCGAAACCCTTTCCACCGCGACCAAACGTCCTCCCAGGCTCAGCTCGAGTCGTGCGCCTCGGACCAAACCTAGCGAGCTCAAACTGAGCAAAGATGCAAACAGTCGTCCGGCGGCGAAAGCAAGCACTCCGACACCGGGCGGCAGGACCCCCCGGGCTGAGAATGAGGAAGAAGGAGGGGCTAAAGAGGGTGGGCGGGGCTTGAAAGGAATTATTCGCAATACTACGTTTAGACTGCACGATTCTGCAAACCGACGCGCTGACAGTCTCGAGTCGCCCCAAACTGAACTACCCATGGTGGAAGCGTCGCCTGACGATCTGACCCAGGAGCGGAGCGAGTCTGGCGGCTCCGGAAAGGAGAATGTTCCAGTTCCGGTTCTGTCTGAGGAAAACAGAACGAAAGCACAGCTGATTGAAGTGGACTTATCTGACCTGGCTGAACCGACGGAAGCTAGCGCAGAACCTGATGGGGAACAGAAATCCGGATTGGGCTTCTTCTTTAAGGTACCAGAGGATTTTATGATTATTTGTATATTTTTAAAATCTATTATTATAATATGATTCTACCTACACTGCAGTCCAAAAGTTTGGAATCAGTAAAATTTGTTATGTATGTTTGTTTGTTTGTTTGTTTATTCATTTATTTATTTACTTTTTTTAAGAATTCTCTTATGCTCTAAAAGGTTGCATTTACTTGATCAAAAATACAGAAAAAAATATTGGGAAATATTATTACAGTTTAAAATAATGGTTTTCTATTTTAATATATATTAATATATTTTAAAATGTAATTTATTCCTGTGATGCAAAGCTGATTTTTCATCAGCCACTACTGCGGTCTTCAGTGTCACATGACCCTTCAGAAATCATTCTAATTTGCTGATTTATTACTTTTATTATCTGTGTTGGAAACAGTTGTGCTGCTTAATATTTTTTGTAACCTGTGATTCATTTTTCAGGATTCTTTGATGAATAATAAGTTCTTTAAAAGAACAACATTTATTTCAAATAGAAATATTTTCTAACAATATAAGTCTTTGCTATCACTTTTTATCAATTTAACACAACCTTGGTGAATAAAAATGTATACTTTTTTACATACTAAAAAAAAAGAATAAAAGTGTACTGATCACAAACTATTAAATGGTAGTTTATATTGTTACAAAAGATTTATATTTTTAAAAAATACTGTTCTTTTTAACTTTTTATTAATTAAAGAATCCTGAAAAAAGTATCACAGGTTCCAAAAAAATATTAAGCAGCGCAACTGTTTCCAACACTGATAATAAATCAGCATATCCGATTTTCTGAAGGATCATGTAACACTGAGGACTGAAGTAATGATGCTGAAAATTCAGCTTTGCATCACAGGAATAAATTACATGTTAAAATATTTTCACCTAGAAAACAGTTATTTTACATTGAAAGAATATTTCACAATATTACTGTTTTTTTGTTTGTTTGTTTTTCCTAAATAAGTGCAGCCTCAATAAGTATAAGAAACGTCTTTAAAAAAAACATTAAAAATCTTACTGTTCCCAAACTTTTGAATGGCAGTGTATCTATCTGTTATATTGCATTGTAAAAAAAAAAAAAAAAAAAATTCTAATTATAGTACAATATAATTATAATACATAATATCATATAATTTTAATAGAGAATTATATTGTTATAAAATAATTTATTTTTTAATAAAATAATAATTTTCTACTCTAGTTTTCTAATCTATTTTTACAGTATATATATATATATATATAAGTTATATATATATATATATATATAAGTTATAAGTTATATATATATAAGTTTTTAATCTATTATTATAATATGATTTATCTGTTTTTGTTGTGATGCATTATGAAATATATTCTAATTATATTTAGAAATGGCATTTAATGTGATGTTTCTTTTCAGTTATTTATAGTTAGTTTTGTTTGTTTGTTTGGTTGGTTGTTTATTAATTTTTATTAAGAAATAAAACTTTTCATTATTTATTGAACATCTATGTCTTTTATCATTTTTGTACTGCTAGCATTTCATAAGAGCCATGAGAATGTGAAAAGGCACCAGTGAGTGATCAATAATAAAATTCATGTTTTTAATTTAAAAAAATCACAGTATAAAATTGTGAATGTAAATGATTTTGTTTACAATTGCAAATGATTTTCTCTTTTAATTACTTGAATAAATAAGATTTTTTTTATTGATGTATCATTTGTTAGGAAAGGACAATATTTGTCGAGATGCAACTATTTAAAAATCTGAGGGTGCAAAAAAATCAAAATATTGAGAAAATCGCCTTTAAAGTTGTCCAAATGAAGTTCTTAGCAATGCATATTACTAATCATTAAGTTTTGATATATATCTACGGTAGGAAATTAAAACCAATGTCTCCATTTTCCCTTTCTGTATGTAGGATGATCAGAAAGCAGAGGACGAGCTGGCTAAGAAAAGGGCGGCGTTCCTCCTCAAACAGCAGCGTAAGGCAGAAGAGGCGCGAATACGTAAGCAGCAGCTGGAGGCCGAGTCAGAGCTCAAACGAGATGAAGCCAGGTATCGGACACGGTCGATTCAGTTTGTCTTTGTGTAAGTAAATACTGTAGAAGGGCTGCAGCAGATGCAATTTATGTATTTGTGTTTGTTCATGTCAGACGAAAAGCTGAGGAAGAGCGTGTGCGTAAAGAGGAAGAAAAGGCTCGGAGGGAGCTGATCAAACAGGAGTATCTGCGCAGGAAGCAGCAAGAACTTCTAGAGGAGCAGGGTGTGACCAAACCACGCCCACGTAACAGGAGGCCACGCCCTAAATCACTGCATCGTGCTGAATCTTCCTGTTCTGCTCGTAAGATTTACTTTTAAAGCACCCTAATTTTAACTTGACATGCATTCGTTTGCGCATCTGTACATGCTACATTTGATTTTAACGTCACATTTTCTCTCTCCAGCGGTTAGTCTCTGTTCTGCTCCCTCCGGATCATCTCTCTCATTGGCGTCTGCTGCTACTGAAGGTGACAGTGTGGCGTCAGGAGGGGCCAGTTCACACAGGTGAGCAGGAACAGGGCATTGTCAATGTGCAGCCCACTTTTCTGGACTTAAAGGGATAGGTTTGTGCAGAAATGTTGTCCTCTGCTTACCCTCATATCACTCAAAAAACTGTCATTCCTTTTAAAACGTCCTGTTTTAAACTGTGATTGCATTTTTAGTAGTTCTGATTATCTTCCTGTCATCACATAAATCGCTCCTTTATAATCAACACAACTGTCTATACTGAAAGGAATCATTATATCACATCACACTTTTGAGTTGATGGATACCAACTAGCTATATCACAGCTGCTCTAAATAATTTTTATTTATTTTCCATTAAATGTATTTATTTATTTTTTTTATTAATTTATACATTTTAGTTTATATTTATTTATTTTGCCGCATCACACTGTGAGTTGACGGATATCAACAAGCTATTTCAGAGCTGCTACTTTTTATTTATTTCTAATTAATTTATTTATTTATAAGTAAAAATGTTTTTATTTTTAATTTATTTATTTTGAATTCATTTACGTATTTTCATTCATATGTATATTTTCTTTAACTTATGCATTTTTGTTTATATTTATTTATTTATTTTGTCATCACACTGTGAGTTGACGGATATTGACTAGCTGTTTTTAATTTATTCATGAATTTTAATTTATTTATTTTTGATTCATTTAAGTCTTTTATTCATATATTTATGTTAATGCATTTTAGTTTATATTTATTTTCTCACACCACACTGTGAGTTGATGGATATTGACTAGCTATTTCAGAGCTACTTCATTTTAATTTATTCTAATTCATTTATTTTAAAATAATTTTCTTATTTTTGATGTAATTCTCTATTTTTATTTATTTTTAATTTATGTTTTCATTCATATAATAATTTTTTATTAATATATGCATTTTAGTTTACATTTATTTATTTAGTCAAATGACACTGTGTTTTTTACTTAATTTTAATTTATTTATTTTCAAATAATAATATTCTAATTTTTATGCATTTTCATGCATATATATTTTTTATTAATTTATGCATTTTAGTTTATATTTATTTATTTTGTCACATCACACTGTGAGTTGACGGATATCGACTTGCTATGTCAGAGCTACTTCATTTTAATTGATTTCTAATTAGTTAATTTATTTTTAAATAAATTTCTTATTTAAAATGTATTTATGTATTTTTATTTATTTATTTTAAATATATTTATGTATTTTAATTTATATACTTTTATTCATTTACTTTATTTAGTGAAATATTAGTTTTGTTTAATGTATTGTAGTTTAGAATATTAATTAATTTATTTATTTATTTACCGCCAACTCAGTGCATTATTGGTCACATGCAGTGTAGACAAGTGTGACATTGTTGGATATAATTTCTGAAAATTCTGTAGGGGGGAATCGGTGGAATCTTTTCCTATACTGAGCCGAAATGCAAGCAGGAACATGGAACGAGACTGGGACAACGGCTCAACGGCCTCATCCATCACATCTGTAGCAGAATACAATGGTGAGAGACATATTTTACAGCTCTTTTTGAATGCATTTAAAGTAATACCAAATTATTTATTTGTTTACCCATATCAAAGCATTTCATTGGCTCAGCATTTCTCCCCTTTCTGTCCTCAGGGCCCAGATTATTTAAGGAGCCTAGTGCGAAGTCCAACAAACCGATCATCCAGAATGCCATCGCTCACTGCTGCCTCGCAGGAAAAGTCAACGAAGCCCAGAAAAACGCCATTCTGGAGGTCAGTGCGGTTTCTATCAACATGCTTTAGTATCAAGACAGTACTGCATAAAAAACATTATATATATTGTATAACTATTTGTTGGCGTAATTCTACAGGAGATCGAGCGGTGCGAATCCAACCACCTGATAATCCTTTTCCGTGATGGTGGATGTCAGTTCAGGGCTCTGTATATATATTCCCCCGAAACCGAGGAGATCGTCAAGCTCAAAGGCACAGGGCCGCGTGCCATCAGCCGCAAAATGATCGACAGACTCTACAAATACAGCTCAGACCGCAAGCAGTTCACCGTCATCCCTGCCAAGTCTGTATCGGTCAGCGTAGACGCTCTCACCATCCACAGCCACCTGTGGCAGGCCAAACGGCCAAGCACGTCAAAGAGAAAATGATCCCGCTTCCTACTGGCTCGTCGGAACGATCCACTGCTTTCTGATTGGCTCACAGCCTCTAAAACTGCCGTTTTGCTAATGAGCAGGCCTCCTAATATCCTACTGGTCCATTCCTACTGGACTTCTGCTTTCCTATTGGCTCACCAGCTGCCGCACTGAGGAAGTTCAAAGTGGGTGGAGCTTAATGTTTGATTGACAGAGTTAATGAATGTGTTTTAGGATTACGTCATTGTTCAGTGTTGTTTTTTTTTTAGGCAGGAATCTGCATGTGACACTTTTCTGTTTGATTTTACCATAGTATTAATTTACACACGAACAAAGGACGACACTCCCACTACTTGAACTATGAATTACGGGCACGTGCGAATGTGTGTGTACGAGCGCGTCCGGTTTTTTGCATTTCTCATACCTCTCCATATGCTGCTGTTCATACGTGACACTCACTTTAGCGGTGCAATGCAATGAACACGTGACAAGGGATCTGAGTGTGTGTGTGTGTGTGTGTGTGTGTGTGTGTGTGTGTGTGTGTGTGTAGATGTTGACCCTCTTCATGGTTTTAAAATGTTTTATCATGAAGTGCTTCTGTATTATCCATCTTTTCTTTTCTTCCTGTATTCACGCTGGCTGCTGACAGTATTAATGTACTTCCTAATTTGTCACTAAAGAATCAGATTGTCATTGAAACACATTGCCACTGATTGTGTATGATTGTGTGTGTGTGTGTGTTCAGTAAAGAATGTATGCACTCCAGGGACTCCTGTGAGCAGGGCTTTCTGTTGTATATGTTTGGATTGTACAAAACTTTGCTTTAACTTTTCTTTATTAGCCTATTATTTACCATATATTTATTTTAAGGAAGAACACTGAAATTTAATAAATTATACAACCAAAATAATGTCTTGCATATTTTTGGGGGGCCGCAAACTGATCAAGAATGTAAGTTTTTGGTCTATTGTGTCAATGCAGCCAACATTTTGATTTTTTTCCTCTATTTCGTCGACGAAAATGACCAAACAAAGCAGAACCGTTGTGAATCCCAGCCAGAGCGTTTTTTAACGAATCGTTTGAGTCAGTGATTCAATAACAAAGCGGTTATTTTGCTTCGTTCATGAATGAATCAGTCTTTTCGAACGAATCGGCTGAATGACTGATTCTATGATTCACTTATTAAAAATGTCACCATCTACTAGCCGTTTTAGTTTCATATGTAATAGAATAATTTTGTTGTCATAACATTATTTAAGCAATTGTACCTGCAGGATATACATTATGTATTTTCATCCGTATAGTATAACTTTAGTTTTAATTAATTAAAAGATTTATAGACAGTATGTAACTTAATTATAAAAAGGGTGCGTTCAACTTAGCTACCTGTTTTAATTAATTAATTGTCATATCTGGTGTTTTAATGACAAGACAAAAGCTCACGATCAAAAACCCTGCTGGTTTTATTCGCGCTTGAGCTAAAACAACATTTACAGCGCAAAATATATGTCAATATTAGAACATTCTTACCTGTAAAGGAGCACCAAAGAATAAGAAAGCATCGACTCACTAAACAGGCAGCATGTTTTTTTGACTTTGTAAATAAATCCGTTTTATTCCGCTCCTGAAGTACATTAAACTAACGTTACGCAAGCTACGAGTTATCACTCGGCTACGCAGAAGCCCCGCCCACAACGCAAAATCAATCAACAACGACCGTCTCCTAGCAACTTTGGAACGTCAGTTGACTTGTGGCGTCAGCGTATAATAACCAACTTTGATAATTCTGATTAATCTCTCGCGGTTCGTTGCTCGTTGCATTGTGTTCTCTTTGCATATCTTGCAGCCAACGCTAGTCGGTTAATTGCTGGATTTCTAGTATTTTTCTCACCGAGTATTATTTTTGTCACTTTTAATTTTTTTCTAGTCAAAGGTAGTTAATAGAGAAATAGAAATGGTACTCTTAACGTTGCTAGGAGTAATTGCTCTAATCCAAAGAGAGCGGAGAAAAGGCAACAACAACTCCGATCAAGAAGAAAATGGAGAACAGAGTGATGTACCACCTGTCAGGAGTTGTGATGGTAAATAATATGTCCATGTTATGAGAAAATGCACTTGTTTTGATGTTTGAAGGTTTTCAAACATTCAAACAGTCAAGTATTCAGAGCCACAGCTGAACTTAAATCACATATCTCATAAACATAAACACATTACATACTTTCAAGTTCATATTTTCATGTGTTTGCACAAAAACTGAAATTCATTATTTCACAAGGGGACTATGAATGAATATTAATTACATTAAGTGATGTTTTAATTCAGTTTAATGACATGACACCTAATATAATGTCTGAAAGAAAGCTGTCAAGATTAATTTAGGATGATCCAATTAATATTCACACACACAGCTCAATGAAATCTAATGTAGGGTCTATCAATGCACATCTTTTAATGTTTGCCTGTTTTTAACTCTCTGGTATTGCTCATCTGGGAGTCAAACTTTTGTTGTTCGTGGTCAGAACTGTTTAATAATTTTAGCGTTGTGAAATGAATGTACCATATTTGATTCCAATAATGTTTTTTTCTTTAAAATTTAGCATTTTGAGTGTATTTCATGTTACTAATTATATTCATATCTGAATTATGGACTAATCTCTGTGTAAAATGTACATATTTTTTTTTTAATTAATCCAGTATTTAAGTTAAAAATAGGGCAAATGTATTTAAAATCCAGTGAATTGGATCAGATTTGTTCCACCTTGTGGAAGAAAATAAAGAAAATCATCTATAATACCATGGTGTAGCCACTAGATGCCTGTGTAGCCATATATATTCAGTGCTGTGTATTCTTTAGTTGTTAAGCAGTGTTTTCAGGCATAATTGCTTATTTTGTCACGCACATTTGTGGGCACTTTTTTCTGCATTGTAGCTGATTTGTAGATTATGCACACAAAAGAATCGCTGTGTTTTCGTATTTTTTCTTATTTCCACTTCATTTCCTATGGTGGTTATTTCTGACTGTGAACAGCGCAAGTGTGACTAATTTTTGGCGGGGGCACATAGCAGCTGCCATAAGGGTCACAGAGTTTTGTACCATTCCAATGAAGTAGTAATTTCCAAACACTAAAATGACCAAACCTCACCAGTGGGTTATACATTTCCCTTTTTTAAAAACACAATGTGCATGGTGCAAGCGAAAAAAAAAAAAACATGCTAGAAAATGTATACATTGACCCAAGAGTTAAAAAAGTAGAAAGTGATGCCTCTCTTCATAATTTACACTTTGTAGTTTATAACAAGCTTAGTTGCAGTAATGTGAGTATTCATTAATATGTATATATAGTATTTAATAAATGTTCTTTTAATGATTATATTCTCCCCTTTAGGTCGAGAAGTCGATGACACAGGTACAGCCTGTGCCACATTCTCTGACTCTGCTGTTGACCTTTCTCCAGCCTCTTTTGGTGCCACGTCCAACATTGATGACGTCCCTCGAGCTACAGCCTGTACCACATCCTGCTGTAGTAGTGACTTCCCTCGAACTACAGTTTGTGCTGTGACCAGCTGTAGTAATGACATTTCTCAAGCTACAGTCTGGGCCGCAACCAGCTGTAGTAATGATTTACCTGAAGCTACAGACTGTGGTGCGACCAGCTGTATTAATGACTTACCTGATGCTACAGTCTGGGCCGCGACCAGCTGTAGTAATGATTTACCTGAAGCTACAGTCTGTGGTGCGACCAGCTGTAGTAATGACTTACCTGATGCTACAGTCTGGGCCGCGACCAGCTGTAGTAATGATTTACCTGAAGCTACAGTCTGTGGTGCGACCAGCTGTAGTAATGACTTACCTGATGCTACAGTCTGGGCCGCGACCAGCTGTAGTAATGGTTTACCTGAAGCTACAGTCTGTGGTGCGACCAGCTGTAGTAATGACTTACCTGATGCTACAGTCTGGGCCGCGACCAGCTGTATTAATGACTTACCTGATGCTACAGTCTGGGCCGCGACCAGCTGTAGTAATGATTTACCTGAAGCTACAGTCTGTGGTGCGACCAGCTGTAGTAATGACTTACCTGATGCTACAGTCTGGGCCGCGACCAGCTGTAGTAATGGTTTACCTGAAGCTACAGTCTGTGGTGCGACCAGCTGTAGTAATGATTTACCTGAAGCTACAGTCTGTGGTGCGACCAGCTGTAGTAATGATTTACCTGAAGCTACAGTCTGTGGCCGCAACCACCTGTATTAATGACTTACCTGATGCTACAGTCTGGGCCACGACCAGCTGTAGTAATGATTTACCTGAAGCTACAGTCTGTGGTGCGACCAGCTGTAGTAATGACTTACCTGATGCTACAGTCTGGGCCGCGACCAGCTGTAGTAATGATTTACCTGATGCTACAGTCTGGGCCGCGACCAGCTGTATTAATGACTTACCTGATGCTACAGTCTGGGCCGCGACCAGCTGTAGTAATGATTTACCTGAAGCTACAGTCTGTGGTGCGACCAGCTGTAGTAATGACTTACCTGATGCTACAGTCTGGGCCGCGACCAGCTGTAGTAATGGTTTACCTGAAGCTACAGTCTGTGGTGCGACCAGCTGTAGTAATGATTTACCTGAAGCTACAGTCTGTGGTGCGACCAGCTGTAGTAATGATTTACCTGATGCTACAGTCTGGGCCGCAACCACCTGTATTAATGACTTACCTGATGCTACAGTCTGGGCCACGACCAGCTGTAGTAATGATTTACCTGAAGCTACAGTCTGTGGTGCGACCAGCTGTAGTAATGACTTACCTGATGCTACAGTCTGGGCCGCGACCAGCTGTAGTAATGATTTACCTGATGCTACAGTCTGGGCCGCGACCAGCTGTAGTAATGACTTACCTGAAGCTACAGTCAGCTGTACTGACGACGTTTTCACTCCGACATCCAAATGTAGTGATGACGTCCCTGTAGAATTGTTTCACGTCTCGTCAAATATAAGTGACGACGTCCCTCCAGATTTATTCTTTGCGGCGTCAAAATGTAGTGATGACGTCCCTCCAGATTTATTTTACGCCACGCCAAAAAGTAATGATTACATCCCTCCAATTTATTTTCACGTCACATCAAAAATAAGTGACGACGTCCCTCAAGATTTATTCTTTGCGTTGTCCAAAAGTAGTGATGACACCCCTCCAGATTCATATTTTGTGGCGTCCAAAAGTAGTGATGACGCCCCTCCAGATTTATTTTTTGCGGCATCCAAAAGTTATGATGACGCCCCTCCAGATTTATTTTTTGCGGCATCAAAAAACAGTGATGACGCTCCTCCAGATTTATTTCACGTCATGCCAGAAAGCAGTGATGACGCCCCTCCAGTTTTATTTTATGTCACGTCTGACTGTAGAGATGTTGCCCCCCAAGCATCAGTCCGTTTTGTGGCTGACTTGAGTGTTGACGTCCCTCAGTCTCCAGTCCATGAAACATTAGACTGTAGAGTCAGAGTCCCCCAAGCTACAGCCTGTACAGCGCCCGACTGTTGTGTTGACGTCCACCAAGCTTCAGTTCGTCAAACACAGGAAACTGCGGCACCTCAGTCAAGCCAGCTACAGAATAATGACACAATTATTAGTAAGTTTGTACCATAACATAATCCAATACACACACTTTAATCAACCATTCAGCTGTTTATGCTTTAAATTGGCTTTAATATGCACTTTGTTTAAGGGTAGTGATAACCAACATGGAAATGAACTTAATTTAAAAGTATTTAAAGTACAGGTTACGTAAATAGTTTTTAGAGACAAAATATTTTTTTAAAGGCACAAATATTCAAAATAGTAACTTAATATAGTTTTTTCTCAATTAGTTCTAGTTTTTAAATAGTTGAAGTGCTGTTACTGATTGACATTTTATGTCCACACCTCTTATTTATTTTTTAACAGACATCAACTCACGCCAGTATGAAATCGGCGAACATCTGGGCGATGGAGGCTTTGGAACCGTTTGTGCAGCCACTCGCTTGGATGATGGCCTACAGGTATCAATTTGCATTTCTTACAAAATTTACCTAGCTAATTTATTTTTGTCCTATTATACCTGTCTCACTGTTTTCTGTGCAAGCACTCATATATTAACTATTTAAAGAACTTGATCTGTTTAGATTTACAAGCTTATAATTTAAATTCATGAAATTGTCCATGTCCGTTCAGGGTTAATGATCAAAATGATGTCAAATCTGCTCAAAAATGAAATGTAAATCTCATATCTCTTTTTTGTTTTGTTTATCAGGTGGCAGTGAAATTTGCTTCTGTCTGGGACACCAAGTTCATCAGCATTGTAAGTAGGCTCCTCTCAGTCACTGTTTTGAATCTCAAACATCTCATATCAACATTAATCACAGACTGTAAATTATTTTTTCAGTAGACAATCTGTTTAAGTCTTATATCCGTCTAACCCATAACAACTGTTTTTCTTCTAGGACGGTGATTCTGAACCTCTTCCACTGGAGGTTGCTTTGCAAATTCTTGCAAACAGAGGCCCCAGGGTTGAGGAAATCATACAGCTTTTGGACTGGCAGGTGGACCCTCACTATTATTTAATGGTCCTAGAGCGGCCCATGCCCTGTCAGTCCTTGTATGACTATTGGAAATGCAACAAGGGAGCTATTAAAGAGGACACGGCACGAACTATAATGCACCAGACAGTATTCGCAGCTCGAATATGCTGCCTGCGTGGAGTGTTGCACCGGGATATCAAGCTGGAAAACCTTCTAATTAACCCGGAGACACTCGAAGTCAAATTGATTGACTTTGGCTGTGGTGCAGTCCTCACAGACGAGGGTTACACATCCTATGCTGGTATGTATGATCCCTCAAAGCTGTAAACTGGGTCTCAAACTCTGGTGATGAGTTGAGGGCCGTTCACACAGAATGAATATCTAGTTAAAACGTTGTGTTAATGAAAATCTCTTTCCTCCAGGCACAAGCGAGTATTGCCCTCCTGAGTATCATGTGAGTGGCATGTACCACGGGGAACCAGCGACAGTGTGGTCACTTGGTATCCTGTTGTATAAGATACTTTTTGGGAAATTTCCAATCAGACGAGAGCTGCACAAGATCAGTGATAAAAGCTGGACCAGAGCTGGCTTCTCGAAAGGTAAGATCTTCAATTCCATTAAAAAATCATTTGAATCATTTGACCGTGGATCAAAGAGATCAGGTGTGAAATTCAAGTTAATAATCAGACGACGTCTGTCTCTCTTTTCTTTCTGCACAGAATGCTGCGACTTCATTCGAGGCTGTCTGCAGATCGACCCAGACCTCCGGCTTGAACTGGCCAAACTGAGTCTCCACGACTGGTTTACGGTAAATATTTTGATTTGAAAGTATTTTTGATTCAGTTTGGTTTAATTATCAGACTGTAGACATTAACTTTCTTACACTAGCTTATGTACTGTCATATAGTCAATCCTCAGGTTGCAGCGCTGTATATTTAGACCTTCTGAAATAATTGTAACTCTTCTTAAACATCCAGTTTTTTACATTAAAAGCGTTGCATCTCTTTGTTGTGCATTTGTTTTCTATGCAGTTTGTGTAATGTATTTTGACACTAAACCTGATTTCTTTTTTTCTTTCAGATCGCAGACAAGAAGAATGACGTCATCACAATAATGGGTTAGTTTGGTATCATAAACCTTAGATACACACACACACACACACTCACACAGTCTTTAATTAGTAGTTCAATGGTTTATGCTTTGCATTGACTTTAACCCTTTAACTGTCACCGTTTACTTTACAAGTTTACTTTACCATATTACAAATAAATCCTAATCTAATCATGACAAACTGTACATCGTTGGAAAGGTCTAAGACTCCTAAATAGATATTTTACCATATTTTTGTGTTAGAAATTATGTAGGAAAACTAATAGATTAATATATGTCAAGAGTGGCACTTAAAAAATCTACATTATAACATGGGTTCTGACCTTTGTCACAAAAGACTTTCTTCATTGCCTTTTTCCGTATCACGCTTTAGATATCATAAGAAATTATAAATCATCTCAAAACTTAAAATTTCAAAA
Source organism: Cirrhinus mrigala (assembly GCA_036247105.1). Lineage (NCBI taxonomy): Eukaryota > Metazoa > Chordata > Actinopteri > Cypriniformes > Cyprinidae > Cirrhinus > Cirrhinus mrigala. The sequence continues at coordinate 28,977,916 of CM070027.1, forward strand.
TTCATCCTTTGGAAGGCATTTTAAAATCACACATTGCATTACCATGGAAAATGTACATCAAAATCATATTACAAAATGTTTTCATTCATGAATTGTACAAATTTAATGCATTTTTATGTCTGTGTTCAAAAATGGGAGTGACGGTTAAAGGGTTAATATGCACTTTGTTTAGGAATAGTTCATAAATAACAAAAATTGACTCATTCAGCTTTCAACAGGATTTCATTTACGTTTATATAAATGTGTGTAAGGTGGGAAAAAATGTAATATTTATCTTTTTATTTATCTTTTAACAGAATTAGATTCATGGCGTTATGAACTCGGCATTCAGCTGGGTGAAGAAGGCTTCGGATCCACTTATGCAGCGTCTCGTTTGAACGATGGCCTACAGGTATCACTTTTCAATGCTTAGAAAATTTAGATAATTATTTTTGTTATGTATTATACTCATAGCTCTGCTCACAAATGAATGTAAATCTTACATCTCTTGTGTTTTGTTGATCAGGTGGCGATAAAATTCGTCCCGACCTGGAACATCAAGTTCATCAGCATTGTAAGCAGGCTGTGCTCTCTCTGTTTCTCCTCTCAGTCACTGTTTTCAATTTCAAACATCTCATAGTAGCATTAACACTCAGTAGACAATCTGTCTTTGTTAATTGTTTAAGTCTTATATCCGTCTAACCCTCATAACAACTGTCTTTCTTCTAGGACGCTTGTTCCAAGCCTCTTCCACTAGAAATCGCACTTTCAATTATGGCAAATGAAGGCCCCAGAGTTCAGGAAATCGTTCAGCTTCTGGACTGGCATGTGGAGCCTGATCACTACGTTATGGTCCTGGAGCGACCCGTTCCCTTTGAGGAACTGAACTGGTTTCTCCTGCAGAACATGGGGACCATTAAAGAGGAAGTGGCCTATGTCATCATGCGCCAGACAATAATTGCAGCTCAAACATGCTGCCGACGTGGAGTGTTGCACCGGGATATCAATCCTGAAAACGTTTTGATCAACCCGGACACACTCAAAGTCAAATTAATGGGCTTTGGCTGTGGTGCAGTCCTCTCCAACTTAGATTACAAGTCCTTTACTGGTATGTATGATCCCTCACAGCTGTAACCTCACATAGTCATTTCTTGCTCAACAATGAATATCTAGATTAATGTTGTGTTAATGGAAATAAAATCTCTTTCCTTCAGGCACAAGAGAATACTGCCCTCCTGAGTTTTTCATGACGGGCAAGTACCACGGGGAACCAGCGACAGTGTGGTCACTTGGGATTCTCCTGTTTGTAATGTTGTGTGGAGATTTCCCACAGCGACGAGACATGTGCAAGATCAAGGATAACACCTGGACCAAAGATGGCCTGTCGGGCGAATGCTGCGATTTTATTCGCCGTTGTCTGCAGATCGATCCGAAGCAGCGGATTGAACTGGAGAATCTCAGTCTCCACGACTGGTTCACGGTAAATACATTTTGATGATTTTGAAGTATATTTTGATTTGTTTTGGTTTAATTATCAGACTAAAGACATTAGTATTCTTATGCTAGCGTTTGCTGCAAGTGACCAATTTTAACGCTGAATGTTTATATCTTTTAATATAGTTTTGGTTATGTTCTTAAATTTACATGGGTTTTTTTTACTTTAAATATGGTGCTTCTCTTTGATGTATTTTATATGTTCTATGTATTTTAAAAGTAAAGCTAATTTCTGTTTTTGTTCCAGAGTGCAGACAAGATGAAATGAGGGGGAAGAAAGAAGGTGGTGTATAATAATGACAGGAATGGCAGGTAAATTATAGGAAGCTCAGCGACGGCCATGACAGACACCCAATGATGTGTCAGGACCCCAGAAAACAGGTTGCAGAAGTGGAGAAATGTAACCTGATGACAAGATCCCAGACCTCAACCGAAAAAAAAAAAATCTAAAAAAAAAAACAAGAAATAACAAACAAACAAACCAAAAAAAAAACTAAAAAAAAAAAAAAATCTACAAAAAAAAAACAATAATAATATAATATAATATAATAATAATATAATATAATATAATATAATAATATATATAACAATATTTAAAAATATAAAAAACAAATCTAAAAAAAACAAACAAACAAACCAAAAAAAAAACTAAAAAAAAAAAAAAATCTAGAAAAAAAAATCAATAATAATATAATATAATATAATATAATATAATATAATATAATATAATAATATATATAACAATATTTAAAAATATAAAAAACAAATCTAAAAAAACCTAAAAAAAAAAAAAAAAAAACTAAAACTAACAAACAAACAAAAAAAAAAAACAAAAAAAAAACCTAAAGAAAAAAAAACTAACAAAACAAAAAGAAAAAAAAAATCTATAATACAATATAATGTAATATAATATAATGTAATAATATATATAACAATGTTTAAAAATATAAAAATAAATCTAAAAAAAACTAAAAAAAAAAACTAAAACTAACAAACAAACAAAAAAAACTAAAAAAAAAACTAAAAAAAAAAAAAATCTAGAAAAAAAAAAATCAATAATAATATAATATAATATAATATATAACAATATTTAAAAATATAAAAAACAAATCTAAAAAATAATAATAAAAATTAAAAAGTAAAACTAACAAACAAACAAAAAAATCAATAATAATAATAATAATAATAATAATAATATATTTTTAATAATATTTTAAATATAAAGCTATTAAAATATTACAAAATCTAAAATATGTATAAATATATAAAGCTATTAAAAATAATAACAAATAAATAAATTAAGTGCTCAACAAAAATTTGTTATATTGAAATATAAAGCTATTAAAAATAATAACAAATAAATAAATTAAGTGCTCAACCCAAAAAATAATAGATTAAAATATAAAGCTATTAAAAATACTAACAATATATAAAAGCTATTAAAATATATAAAGCTATTAACAATAATAACAAACAAATAAAGTGCTCAACAAAAAAAATATTAAAATAGAATTAAAAATAGAATTAAAAATAGATTAAAATATAAAGCTGTTAAAAATACTAACAAAATATTAAAAGCTATTAAAATATATAAAGCTGTTAACAATAATAACACAAATAAAGTGCACAACAAAAAATATTAAAATATAAAGCTATTAAAAATAATAACAAATAAATTAAATATAAAAAGGCGCATAAAAGTATAAAGATATATAAACGGTGCATAAAATTAAATAAAATTTTCTATAACAACAGTATTTTATAATATTTATATAAAGAACTCCCCCCCCCCAAAAGAAAATAAAGATAAAAAAAAATTATATATATATATATATATATATATATATCTACAAAGCTATTAAAAATAATAAATAAAAAATATAAAAAGATGCATAAAAATATAAATAAACAAAAATAATTTATATATAAAAAGAAAAAGAAAAAATACATACATTTTATATAAATTTTTTGTCTGTGTGTGTGTTTTTTGTATATATAGCTGTATATAGTTATTTAAAAGACACATTGTTGCATTTTTGAGGAGTCATATGACATTTAAAAAAATTCTCAATAAGCATATCTCAATCTTAATCTTATTTTACCATATCAGATATTTTAAGAGATGTATTGACTGATTACAGTAGTCAACATTTGAAGTAGATCAAAAAAGTTCAAATCAAAGTTGTCCTAAGACAAGAACGGGTAGTGTTTTGTTTTTAGGACAACTTCTAGGACTGCTGTATATATGTATAGACTAGTGCTGCAAAGGTATTGTAAGATGTACTGTTTACAGAAGCCGAGTGTGAATTTCAGCACAATGCTTTAGTTTTAACAGTCCAAAAGTGAGATCTAAACAGCTAAACATTTTGTATTTGACAATTGTGTTATGATAGAAATGTTAAACCACCAGCAGTAATATCCAGGGATCATGATAAACACAGTTAAAACCACACATAATGGTACATTAATACCATAGTAAAAATATATCTACATGGTTTTATAGGTAGCCTGTTTGTATGAAAAGCAGTAGTCTAAAAACATTCACTATAAATGCACACATGCTATAGCTTAATCACAAATACACACATACTATAATTATACACCATTACTCCTGTAATAAAATTCAGTGTGAATATCCCACATAGGTGCCACAATACCATGGTGCAGTGAGTGTTACTACAGTAAATCCATGGTAAATGATGGTGATGTGTAGATTGAAAAGCCTTCTGACTGTCTCGTTGCACACAGCTTTAAACTAGTTTGAATCACAGAGTCATTTGTGTTCATCGCTGAATTCAAGTGTTTCACACTGGATCTCACAGCGCTGTTTAGTGCTTGCGTGACGGAGCCGTTCACATATCACGTCTTTTGCGCGTTCAAGTTCGTTATTTCAAATGTAGGTGCGCGGCAGCTGCGCTCATTACGGAAGCGACGTGGTCGCGACGCGCTCGGTTTTTCCAGGCGCGTCCATCATAAATGCAAGCATTTGATATTTTATTAATGAAAAATTTAATTAACATTCAGATTTAGACCACAAACAAATTAAAGTTTACCCATAATTGAGAAGTCTGTTATCGTGTTGTTCCAAATCTTTCTGGATTATGTAGGATGTCCAAATGTAGGGCAACGCAGGAAACCTCAGTTGAATGTGCATGATCTTTGAGCCCTTCAATGGCATTGCATAAGAAAACCGTCATGCTGTGGTGTAAATATAACCACATGGGCTCAGGAGTCCTTCAAAAACCTGTGCTGTGGTCAGATGAGTCCACATTTCAACTTGTTTCTGAGAACAATGGACCATCCAGACTTTCATAAGCGACGTGTACAAAAGCAAACATCTGTCACTGACAATGAGGCATATGTTACAGGGCTCTACGTTTACTTTTATCTTTCATGTCAATTAAAAAAAAAAAAAATGTAAGCTTTTTAAAATTTCTAATTAAAACAACAGAATAAGAACAAGTAGAATAACCAATCAAATGAAATCAGTATTAACTAAATTAATTTTAACACAAAAGTGGCTTGTAGGTATATTTTCATATGGTGGCATGAGTGCAATCAAATTAAACTCATGTTAAGATTAATGTTTTAAATATAACATTTTGAATACAGAAATATTAAATTATTTAAATAACTGAAAAGATACTTTAAATATAAAACTAAATCTGCCAGTAGGTGGCAGCAAGTCACTGATTTAATTACTGAATCATTCATTCATTTGATGCGTTCAAATGGCTGATTCATTTTAGGAATGAAGCAAGTGACTGTCTTTGTGAATGGGGAAATTAAATCATTGACTCACTAGGTTCGTTTAAAAATGCATGTTCATTCATAAACAAAACACCGCTGTGTTTGAATGGAGATGCGCAGCGGCTCAGTTGACTTGTTTCAAACTATTTTTGATGACAAAATAGAGCAAAATCAGGCAGTAGTGTTATAGTCAGACAATATAAGTCACATAATATTAACTTCTTGTTTATTTAACTGTTGTATTAACTCAATATCTCATTTACAAACTCCCTTAAAAATCATTAAAAGCTGTCACTCATCTTAGTTCATTGCAATCTCACAAAGTTCCATTATAATCAGCGAAGCTCTCTACACTGCACAGTGAATCTCTTATTTACACTCTCTCTACACTTTGTTAATGAAAGGATTCATGAGATATGTCTGTGATACGTTACTCAACGTTGCAAAAACCCGTAGAAACCTTTGAAGCTCCCCTCAGCACAAACACAAATATGCTGATCGGGTCTCATTTTGCATGTGCTACAACAGCGTGGTTTCGTAGACACAGAGGGGATGTGGTTGATCCATCCAATCTGTGTCAAGTAATTACGTTGCTTGTAGGCAATCAGTTAGTAAGTCAATAGGTGAATTTTTACTGAACATTTTGCATGAACTCGTGTTGTACATACACAGTGGCTGGAAATTGGTTTGTTTTTTCTTACTAAGTGAAGCCCACAAAACCACACACATCCAGTCCCATACATATATCCACATTTGCACATTAGCACACAGGTTTTTGTTTTCCAATCACGTGACTTTCCATTGAATTCTAGTTTCTATACTGAGCTTTTAGTATTTTCTGTTCATTTCCCAGACATCCCACCTTTTGCATATTGATAGTAGCTTCCTGATGTCTTCAAATTATATACAGTATCCCAGAAATCATGTGAGAGAAAGAGAAGGGATTTGTGAAGTGTGATTTCAGGCAAAATGCATTTATTGTTTCCACAGTTTCATGGTATCAAAAGAGTTTTGGCTACACCATCTTGCTTAAACCCATCAGGATGCTTTTTCAGTAGGTTGTTTATGTCTAAATGATCACAAATTGAATTGGATACTGATAAAACATTTACTATAAATATTTGTGATTTATAAATAAATGATAAATTGTGCGACTAAGACTGAAAGTTCTCAGAAGTCAGACGTGTAGAGGTGAGCGTACGTGCGGAGTGTCGAGCATCAGTGTTTTGATTTTGATGTGGGCTACTGGTATGGAAATCCCTCCCATGTTTGAACAGACATAAAAGACAAATGAAACATTGTTTGTTCATTCTTGTTCCATCGCAAGATGCATCTGCAAGTCTCCGTCGCTCTTCAAATTCAAATTCAAATTCAAATTTTATTTGTCACATTCACATACATACACGGTACGACATGAAGTGAAATGTATTGCACGACTGCCCCAACAAATTGACACATTAAGAAACAGTTAAGTAAAACAATTTAAGTAAAAGTAAAACGGCAAAATAGAAGTTGAATATGAAAAATAAGTACAGTATATAAATATAATAATATAATATAATTTAAAAAAGTAAGCTAGCAATAAAATGAAACAGAATAAAAGGAAAATAGATGAATTATATAAATAAATAAATAAATAAAAAGTTAAGAAGTTCTGTGCAGTGCAGTATAAGTGGAAGTGGGTAGGAGGCATACAGGGGATAAATGGTATGTAAATTCCACTCATTTATCCCCGCACAGGCTTCTCCCAACTGCAAATGGGTAGTGCATTTTCTTCTTCTTCTTCTTCTCACTGGAGGTACAGTAAACATACAGCATATTGAAGCAATTTGTGGATCAGAATAAGTCATTGAATTTCTCTTTTTTGTCATTTAAGGATTCTGTCTGGACTGTTATGAATGCGAGAATAAACCAGAAGGTTCTTGTGGAAAATCTACATGTCACAGTGATCATAAGTGTGCAAGTTTAAAGAGGGTTGAATACATTGGTAAGTTGAGTTATAATTTACTGGTACAGACATTTGTGGGCCTCACAAAAATATTTTAATTTATAGCCGATTGAAAGATTTACTTCATTACAATAATTTTAACACTGTAAAGGAAACCTAATTTTATCGAAAATGCTATTTTGCAGTAGTTTTCTTTCTTTTCAGCTGATTGTATTATGGTTTAGGTCCATGCTAATTATTTAAATTTTTCTTTGTTATCGGTAACTCTTATTAGTTCTATATGTGTCTTTTTTCATTTAAATTCTGTAATTCCTTATACTAATTAAACTTTTTTCATTACAAGAAAATAATGCATAGACGAATTAGTAAACTTTACTGTTACAGTTTCTTTATACACTAATAAAAAATACACTAATAACAATTATTAATCAAGAATTTGACACAAATTGGGCTACTTTTACACTTTTCGCACAGGTTGTTTTTTTAGTCTGAGGATTAAACCAAGTGACACCTTTACAAATATATTTACAAATATATGTAACTACGTTAACATTATTAAATTTGACATTTACATATATTACATTTTAACTCATTTTAATTAATAACTAATTAAATTTTTTTTATTTTTTTTAATTCTTTGCTGTTTGGATAGTGGTCAGTGCATTAGTAAAACCAACTGTGCTTGATCATGGAACTCTAAATCTCAAAAACTAAAATATTATTGATTGGGTCAGTTTCAACACCAGTCAAAATTTCTGTGAATATTCACTCCCAGAGTGAACAGGCACAGGTTTAAACATGACACTATGCATGTTTATATAATAATGTAAGAAATAAATTATGATGATCTTAATAGTGTGATTTCCCAGAATTAATTTATGCTGATGTGATGTCTCATTGTTAAAAAGAAGTTGCTATCAAATAGCATTCATTTGTGTCATAACTGACCTCAGTGCATTGTGTATTTTACGCTCTATGAACTGAAGCTGCTCATTCATTTATTAATTTCTCTTTTTTATTTAGCTGGTGCAAAGATCGAATCCATTTCTAGAAGCTGTTCTTCACCAGGTTACTGTAAAAGCTGGTCTATTAGCACAGGTCTCATTAGAAAAACTTATGATGCCAAGTGCTGCACCACCGACTTTTGCAATAGACAATCTCCTCCAGGTATCATTCTTTATTTGACCTTGAATTTAAAACTGCCAACAGTAAAATATATATAATAATAATTATAAAATAAAAGTCATAAATATTTCTAGCAGATTTGAGCTCTCATAACCTCAATGGAAAGACATGTTACACTTGTGATTGGGAGGACTGTTCAAAAATACTGAGTTGTTGGGGGAATGAAGACTACTGCTTCACTTCATACGGTAAAAATATACAGTTGGGGTCAAAAGTTTACAGACACCTTGCAGAATCTGCAAAATATTAATTATTTTACCAAAATAAGAGGCATCATACAAAAAAAATGCATGTTATTTTTTAATTAGTACTTACCTGAATAAGATATTTCACATAAAAGACGTTTACATATAGTCCACGAGAGAAAATAATAGTCAAAAGTTAACATACGCTTGATTAGTAATACACTGTTGTTACCTGAATGATCCACAGCTGTGTTTTTTTTGCTTAGTGATAGTTGTTCATGAGCCCCCTGTTAGCCCTGAACAGTTAAACTGCTGCTGTTTTTCAGAAAAATCCTTCAGGTCCCACAAATTCTTTGGTTTTTCAGCATTTTTGTGTATTTGAACCCTTTCCAACAATGACTGTATGATTTTGAGATCCATCTTTTCACACTGAGGACAACTGATGGACTCATATGCAGCTATTACAGAAGGTTCAAACCAGTGCTTAATTTGAGCAGGATCCTGTTCCGGAAAATCCAGATTTTGGATTTTTGCGTTCTGGTATTTGTTTTCAAAGATCCGGCATTACCATGTGCATTAGATTGTGACAGTGCGTGCCTGTATACGAGATAGCGCAGGTTTATGTGGACGTATTTGGAGGTTATGTGTTGGTCCTCAACCTATTTTTGACCAATCAGCTTTCTTAAGTTCAAAATCGCCCTCATTGATTGGTGCTTACTGCTTCACTCTCTCTCTCCAAATGTGCACTGCTCGCAAAACATTTTGTTTAATGAGCAGCGGAATGTTTAGAGAGAGTGTAATAATACCAGAAATAATACCCAATCAAGTGAAATATTATAATGTATTAAGATTATAAACACTCTAAACATAGCTATATGTTAGTTCCCCTGATTCCAAAACAAATCATTTAAATGTAACGGTATTTAGAAAAGAACCAAAATGAAAATATATATATATAAAGCTAAGAAACTAAAACAAAGCGAAACTGAAAGTACCGGGCGTTGGGCTCATGTACCTCTGTAATTCAGCACAAATCCAAATGTTTCCATATTCGCAATGTATTTGAATGATAAACTATTGTTTATAATGTGAACTGGGCTTTGTACTTGTACGTAATTTGTTTTTGCACACTCAACACTAAAAACAGAATATTTGTGCTTTTGTAAAATAAAGCAAACAAAAAGGATGCACGTTCTGTCATCTCAGTTATAGGCTGTAGTTAGGTTCATGCAGAAACTTGTAAACAATGCTCTTATAGTTGTGGCATCACCGTTTAGTGACGTCATTGAATGTTCCAGGAAAACTGCAGTTGTATTGTCAGTGTGAGTCACAGCCACTTTTAACTGCTGTTTTGGATCCGGCAATTATTAATTTACAGATTAAGCACTGGTTCAAATGCTCACTGATGCTCCAGAAGGAAACACGATGCATTAAGGTATGCCAGGGGGTGAAAGATGTGTACATTTTTCTTATTTTGCCTAAATGTCATATTTTTTTCATTTAGCACTACCTTTCAGAAGCTACAGATGATACTTACATGTTTCCCAGAAGACAAAATAAGTTAAATTTACCCAGATCTTCAAATTCCAAAAGTTTTCACCCCCTGGCTCTTAATGCATTGTGTTTCCTTATGAAACATCAGTGAGTGTTTGAAACTTCTGTAATAGTTGCATATGAGTCCCTCAGTTGTCCTCGGTGTGAAAAGATGGATCTTAAAATCATTGTTGGAAAGGGTTCAAATACACAAAAATGCTAAAAAAAAAAAACAAAAAACAAAAACAAAGAATTTGTGGGACCTCATGAACAACTGTCACTAAACAAAAAAACACAGCTGTGGATCATTCAGGTAACAACACAGTATTAAGAATTAAGTGTATGTAAACTTTTGAACTGGATCATTTTTATAAATTCACCTATTATTTTCTCTTGTAGACTATATGTAAATGTCTTTTATGTGAAATATTCAGGTCAGTAAAAGAAAACATACAAAGCATTTTGTATGATCCTTCCTATTTTGGTAAAATAATTAACATTTTGCAGATTGTGCAAGGTGTATATAAACTTTTGACCTTAATTGTACTAATGAATTTTTTTTTTGAATTTTGCATAAACTATATATACTGACTGTAGCCCAATTTCAATTTGGCATATCAAAACTTCTGTTTCTTTCTTTTTACAGAACCTTCGTCTTCAGATAATTCAGATCCTCCAGTGACTTTCAAAGGATGTGCATCTAAGTCTGTCTGTGATAGCCCAGAATTACCTGTAGATGGTTATAGGGACGCCATATGTTGTTCAGGGGATCTGTGTAACAGTGCTCAGAGTGTCACTCAGAGCTTCCTGTTCCTCTGCTGTTTTCTGCTCTCCTTCATCCTGCTGCACTGAATCCAGCAGCACAGTGTAGTACAGTGTATTAGCAAATTCTGAAATCATTTGCTTATCTTTGAAGTCGTGATGTTAGAAATATATAGATTTAAGCATGAAATGTTGAAAATGTAAAAAAAAAAAGTTTATTTAAATATTAAAAACAATTATTCTAATCATTTATTTACTTTTTTATTTTTTTATCAGAACCATAGCAAACGGCTATGATAATTATTCAAAGAAAGAAGATCAGCAGTATGCATGTCCAGACATGAAGCTTTATCGATATTAAAACCAGTTACTTACCTTCATATCATGAATAAAATATAATATGATTTTGGTTATTAAAGAGAGCAGCCCTTACGCACATTACTTTACGCAAGACAAAGTGTAAGCTATATATACAGATCATAAACGCAAATTAAAGAAAAATATACACTTACATGCACACTCTGCTCACTGCAGAAGTCAGACTTGTAGAGGTGAGTGTTTGTGAAGGGGGTCGAGCGTCAGTGTCTTGTTTTTTGATGTGGAATACTGGTGTGCAAAACCCTCCCATATTTGAGCAGACAAAAGATGCATTGTCTGTTCATGCTTGTTTCATCACAAGATGCATCTGAGAGTCTCCATTGTTCTTCTTTTCATTCTTCTCACTGGAGGTACAAAAAAACATATTTAATATACACATTTAATATATTTTGTACATACGAATGTCACTGAATATCTTTTTCTGTCTCTTTGTGATTTAAGGGTTCTCTCTGGTCTGTTATGATTGCCAGGATCAACCAGAAGGTCCTTGTGAAAAACAGATGACATGCGATAATGAACAAAGCATGTGTGCAAGTAAAAGTATATTTGAATATCACGAATATTATGGTAAGTGCAGATTTACTGTTTTAATTTACTGGTACTGCTAGAGTAAACCTTAGTACGTGACACACAGCATGTTTTTTACCAAGTGATTTTTTTCCCTTTTTTTCTTGTCAAAAGTCCTGAAAACTAGAGTTTTGGTATTAGATGCATATCAGTCGACATTATTTGAGGAACAGCATAACATACCAAACAACATTAACTTCCTCAAACTAGTTCATATCTTTGACCCATTTAAGAAGTATGGTGGTGGTACTTCACTGCAAATGTATCAAGACTGCCTTGGTTTCAAAAGTATATTAACATACTAATAAAAAAAAAATATATATATATAATGTGACGAGTCGGCTGCCTCCCCCCTAACTATCAGCTTCACCCCGTCGGTAATCGCCGCCCTTCACCAGGCTCCCGACGGGAGTGGGCGTGTGGGAGGAGGAGGGGCGCCGAAACATCCAGGTCTGGCGGCGTGTGATGAGGCACACCTGATGTGAATGAAGCCTCATCACCGCCGCTGTTAAAATGCCGAGCGCGCCTCTCCTCAGGAGACCGGTCTCTTCCCCGTGCATGCACGCTGGTGTCCTCGTGGGTCCAGGAAGGGGTGAAGAGGGAACCAGCGCCGCCGAAGGACGAGCTGCCGGACCCCGCGGGTCCGGATGAGGACCGCACCCGTGACGGCTGACGGGCCAGGTTGCCGGGCCGTTTCATCCCCCAGAAGTGCCGCAGAGGTGGAGGAGGACGATGCCGCTAGAGAAGCCGCCGCCCCTCGCACCCCGGACCTGAGCGGGGAGCGCGTGCGGCCGCCGGACTCCGCCCCTTACCTGGACCCTTCCCTTTTGGAACACTACCCCTCCTTCACGGAACCCCGTCACTTCGAGGACACCAGATCCCCCTTTTGTTTTGGACACTTTTTCCCCCTTTTTGGACACTTTGTTTTATTGTTTAATAAAAGCCTCTCCGAGGCCTGACGTCACGCCCCCTGTGTCTGTCGCTTTGCTCCGCCCCCGTGACAATATATATATATAGTGATAAGTGATGACAGCAGTCTATTTATGCATGTCATGATGAATATCATTTATGGCTCTTTACATATTCAATAATATCTAATAAGTTTGAACAACAAAAAACATTTTCATAAAGTGAAATTAAATAAAATATCAAAGTAAATGAAAAACTGAAACTAAATGAAACTAACAACAGTTATTGAAAAGCTGAAATAAAATAATAATTATCAAAAATACATATTCCTTTTATAATAATTACATTTTTACATTTATACACAAGCTGTCTCGTTTCCGTTAATTCTTTACTCAAAGACAACGACCTGAACTGCACCCTGGCACCGCATTAAATTTACTGCATCCGTACGGCAAAATTATTTATTTTCTCATGTAACACAACAAGTGAAATAAAAATTAGGCTTTCTAAGATGGTGCTTTGAAGAAAAACAGACAAGCAGCGAAACAGAAAAAAAACATGAGAAAGCGCATTCTTTCGGTAAACAATACAAAACTTTTGCCTACGCCTTGTGAACAATCTGCCAGGCCGTTTTGAACAAATGTGCATAAACTACATGCTTATAATTCTTTATAATGAAAAGAACATTTAAGTATGCCTTTACTGTTAAATGTGACTGTCTTTGCAGTATATATACGTGGCTGTTGGTCCTTTATAGCAGCATTAAAAATAAAACTTTTAAAATAAAATTATATATGAAAGCGAGCAACGAGCGCTCCCTATTAGTTGTCATTCACTTCAGCTGCAGCGTGAATGGCTATAACGCGTAATGCCGCTATTGAATTTTGTTAGGCCTAGTTATTATTTATGCACATTTGTTCACCGAAAAGTAAGCAATACAGTAAAGCAATTAGATAAAAGATCTAATATAAACAAATTACATTTATTAAATATAAATATTAAATATTACAACTTTATTGCTTTTAATTATGATAATGTAAAAGCAACTTGTGTAGATTTTTGGAGTAAAAAGGCTTTTGTATACTTTTACCATCTAATCAATCACAGCTTGCTTTAATTTTGTGTCGCTAAGGTTAAATTTAGTCTTTCTTTGGACTGCACTCTGGAAGTGATCTGTTAATTCTGCTAAAACTGAAACTAAACTATATAAAATCTAAATAGAAATGTGTTCACAAATAAAAACTAAACTAAAACTAACAAAATTATTAATAAAACTAATAAAAACTAAACTAAATTTTATCACAAATTTCAAAACGATAAAATAAAACAAATTTAAAAATGCAAAACTATAATAACCTTGCTTGCTTCAAATGTTGAAATAATACAATCAAATCAAACTTCGAATGGCTATATATATACACTACCGTTCAAAATTTTGGGGTCAGTACATTTTTATTGTTTCTTTTTTTTTTTTTTTTTTTTTTTAAGAAATTAATACTTTTATTCACCAAGGATGTATTAAGTTAATAATTAAAAGTTTATTAAAAGTTAATAATAAATAATTTACATTGTTATAAAATATTTATATTTCGAATAAACACTGTACTTTTTAAACTTGTTATTCATGAAAGAATCCTGAAAAAAAAAATTACAGGTTCCAAAAAATATTTGGCAGCACAACTGTTGATATTATCCGACATTGATCATTCTAATAATAAATCCGCATATTAGAATGATTTCTGAAGGATCATGTGACACTTAAGACTGGAGTAACAGCTGATAAAAATTCAGCTTTTCATCACAGGAATAAATTCTATTTTAAAGTATGTTAAAATAAAAAACATTATTTTATATTGTAAAAACATTTTGCAATATTACTGTTTTTTTTTCTATATTTTTAATCAAATAAATGCAGCCTTGATGAGCATAAGAGACTACTTTAAAGACTATTACAAGTCTTACTGACCCCAAACTTTTGAACGGTAGTGTATATATATATATATATATATATATATATAATTTTTATTATTTATTTATTTTTTTGTTTATTAAATATGTTTAGTTTACCACAACTAAAAAGAGGGTTGAGTCCTCTTTAAATTTCAAGTACAATTCAATTCACCCACTTATTTCTTTGCTTAATTTACATGCTGAACCTGGGTTGGAGCTCTTAATTTTGACCTCTCAAAGTGCACCAGATAGATGAATTTATTATTAAAATAAACTAGTGGTGTCAAAATTAGCATTAACGCAGGCGATTAATTTTTCTCATTTTAACGCATTAAAAATATTTAACGCAATTAATGCAGGTGTGGGGCTAGGTTTGGTCACCCCACCCACAACCACTAAAGAACTGTGTTTATTTTAATACAGAACTTAATAACGAGCACATCAAACGGGAGACTTTCTTGCTGAAGGGCATAGATAGATATATGACAGTTATAATGGTTTTATGTGAAGATTGTTTTAAGTTCGCTTAAATTAAAAGTCTAATATATGTTGAATTGAAAGCTCTCAATTATACTGTAATGTTTAATGGTTAAATATTAGGAAAAAAATTCATAGAGACATCAGTTGGTATCAGTGATATCTGCCTTCAGTTATAAAAAAGATGTGATTAAACAAATATCAAAAATTTACTTCTTTTATGTTGTTTCTACATTAATTTGAAGTTTGATTGTGAAATTATTGCAAAATAAAAGTATAATTAAAAATTGTAATGTTAGGTGGGATTAATCGCGAAAAATGTGATTAAATAGTTAATTTTTTAAATTGTTTGACACCACTAAAATGCAATGTGGTTTTCCCTAGAGAGACCTGTGGGAAACACTGCTCAGTATATTATGTATTTTATGCATTATAAAGCAGAGCTGCTCGTTGATTCATATTTATGTATTATTAAGATGACTTCAGGGAGACCACTGGGACAAGCTGTGCAATTCTAGGTGAATGCGAATCTTGGTCCTTCAGAACAGGCAAATGGAGCAAATCAGTTTCTGTCGAGTGCTGCGACACCGACTTGTGCAATAAACAAGCTTCTCCAGGTATCATCCTTTATTTGATACAAATGAATCAAGTGGGTAGGAATAGTTACTTTTTATTGCAAAATTTGCATCTGCAAAATTCTTTTCATTTGTCTTCTTTTCTGCTTACTTGTCTGCGAAAGTGATGTGTGAGATGCATTCAAAATGCATGTGTATATTAGATGGAAATGGTAAATGCATCTCATCTAACTTTTGAGTAAATCACAAAAAGTGAACTTTAATACAGGATAATGTATATAATTGGGTGTCAGGGAGCCGCTGTCAATATGCGAGAGACTCCCGGTCCTTCCGGCAGAGGTGGGATGGTTCAGCTCTATTTCTAGGTGTTCAATCAAATAAGCGCTGTCTAAATAATCTTTGTATTGATTATACACACATAGTTCAGATTTTTTCGCTTCCTTTGAAACTAGATACTCTTTGTAATTTTCTCTGGAATGGCTGTTTTTGTAAAATTACATGTTACATTTTCTAAAATAAAAATCAAAGGTTGTTTCCTTCGCAGATTTTTTCCTTAATTATCTTGGTTTTTTCGATCTCCATGAGAGGAGATGTTTCACGTGTTATGAGGAGGACTGCTCACAAACAGTGAGATGTGAAAGGGATGACTACTGCTTCACTGCAAATGGTAAGAATAAAAATAGCAGAAGATTAAAGAAATGTTTTGACATTTTTTCTCATCAGTGCACCTTTGTACCTCTGTATTACCATAAAGCATGATGTAAAAATTAGGTCTAATTTATTATTCAATTTATTATTCAGTACAGTAAATTCCCTAAAGACAAGGCCGGTTTTTACTGTTTTTGCCATGTCACCTCTACTTGTTTTTTTATTTATGGCTTCAGTTTTCTTTCTTTTCTCTAGGAAATCAATATAAATCACAGAATGTAAAAGGATGTGCCTCTGGACACATCTGTGATAATCCGCTAAAATGGAAAGAACTTGGTGAAAACATCACATGTTGTTGGGGGAACCTGTGTAACGGTGCTCAGAGTGTCACTCAGAGCTTCCTGTTCCTTTGCTGTTCTCTGCTCTCCTTCATCCTGCTGCACTGAAAGAATCTGAAATGGCCACAATTTAATACAATGCTTTAAAAAATAAAAAAGAAAGGATAATTTTTAACAATTTTGAAAAAAATAGAACAAAAAAACGTTTTGGTCCCACTTCGTGTATTCAAATAATTATAATATTAATAATAATAAAAAAAACAATATTTTATAATTATTGAGTATGATAATTATGGTAAGACAGAAATAAATCAACTAATGCTTTTGCAATAGTGTGTCATTATACAGTAATTGTGCAACAATATTAAACATTACAGTTATTGGAGGATAGTAGATATTTAATATGTAGTTATTAAATAAAAGGGTGATTTGTTCACATTTTTGAAATACAACATGACTATAATAGAATAATTTAAGACATTTAGCAGATGCTCTTGTGCAGAGACTTATAAGAAACCAAGTGTGTTTTTCTTAGTCAGCAAAAACCACAAAACCACAGACACACATTACCATTATGAGAACAGTACATAGGCACACTGGATTTTATACTGAGCTATTGATATTTACTAATCCTAATCTAACCACTGAACCGATCCCTTACTAAAAATGTTATGCATTTTTACATTTTTTATAAAACTTTGTTTAGTATGTTTATTTAGTCATTTGAATTTACGGAGGCAGTCGTCATAATGTAGCAAACCCAAATACGTGTGTAAGTAGGTCAGACCAGTGCATATTTCACACATAAGCATCCACATTCGATTTTAAACACACAGGTGTTTGTAGTTGGACTTTCCATTGACTTCTGTAGTTTTTAATGATTAATTAGCAGGCATATTTAGCATTTAATCTATGTTTACTTATTTCATAAGCAGTGGCATTTAGACATTTGGTTGCCACAGTCTTACTTTACAACATAGAATGTTATAAACTGGGAAAAAAAACAATCCAATGCTCTCCAATGACTTTGTATTGTGGGAAGCTGCCTCCTTGTCATTTCTGACATATAACAAAAAACAGAACAATGTTTAAAAGCTGTTATGTGATACAGTATACAGTAAACAAGCTAAAAAACCCAGAACTGTTTTTGTAAGCTGTTGACCCAAAAAACAACATTTAAGGACACAAAAGTAGAGCGCAACATGTCATATTACTCTGAGAACTACGCCCACTAGAGGGAATCTTAATCAGTGACAGTAAACATTCATTATTTTTAACCATGTCAAAGGATCCAACTGAATGGCCCAACGTGAAATACCCTGACATCTACAACTATTTGTTACCTTAAACGCTCATTTTTTGGGTCAACAGCTTATAAAAACGTTATGTGTTTTTACTTTACTGTAGTTCTGTTTACTGTACACCTTGTCACAAAGCAGCTTTTAGACATTGTTCTGTTTTTTGTTAGAAGTCAGAAATTACAAGGAAGCAGCTTCCTGTAATACAAAGTCAATGGAGAGCATTGGATTGTTTCCCCCCAGTGTGGGCATGGCCTAAATATGTTCTGTCTCTATTACTGTAGTCATACTGTTGATATGAGATTACCCTGACAGCACACGTACATCTCGGAAGACGTATTTTTGAGTGTTTTCTCATCTGCAATATGCTATAGGACGTTTCCTATCAGATATCAAATAGACATCTATTAGAAGTCTTTAAGGTGTTTATGGTTTAGAATGCATGTAAAACTGACATCTTACAGACATCTGTCAGATGTCTGTACACAGCAGATGCTTTCCAGATTAAGTGATCTTTAGCAGACATCCCAGATAGCCCACATACGTCTGCAAGATATCTGTTAAAGATCACTTGATCTGGAAAGCATCTGCTGTGTACAAGCATCTGCTGTGTACCCTGATTGCACATATATATCTCAGAGACATCTATTTGACATCTGCATTTACATCTGGAAGATGCATTTTTTAGTATTTTCTCATCTGCAATATGCTATAGGACATGTACTATAAAATATCAAATAGACGTCTATTAGATGTCTCTAAGATGTTTATGATTTAGAATGTATGCAAAACTGACATCTTACAGACTTCTGTCAGATGTTTGTACACAGCAGATGCTTTCCAGATCAAGTGATCTTTAACAGACATTCCAGATAGCCCACATACGTCTGCAAGACGTCTGTTAAAGATCACTTGATCTGGAAACCATCTATGTACCCTGATAGCACACGTACATCTCGGAGACGTCTATTTGACGTATCCATTTACATCTGCAAGACGTATTTTTTTAGTGTTTTCTCATTTGCAATACGCTATATCAAATAGATGTCTGTTAGATGTCTTTAAGATGTTTATGATTTAGAATGTAAAACTGACATCTTACAGACATCTGTCAGATGTTTGTACACAGTAGATGCTTTCCAGATTAAGTGATCTTTAGCAGCTTTTAACAGGAATCCCAGATAGCCCAGATACGTCTGCAAGACGTCTGTTAAAGATCACTTGATCTGGAAAGCATCTGCTGTGTACAAACATCTGACAGACGTCTGTAAGATGTCAGTTTTACATACA
Source organism: Cirrhinus mrigala (assembly GCA_036247105.1). Lineage (NCBI taxonomy): Eukaryota > Metazoa > Chordata > Actinopteri > Cypriniformes > Cyprinidae > Cirrhinus > Cirrhinus mrigala. The sequence goes on from CM070027.1 coordinate 28,997,182, forward strand.
TTCTAAATCATAAACATCTTAAAGACATCTAATAGACATCTATTTGACATCTGATTGGAAACACCCAATAGATGTATTGCAGATGAGCACACACTCTGAAAAAAGCATTCACTATAATATAATGAAAATATTTGTAATTTCTAAGTTACTGTGGTTTGAATGCGTGACTGAGACAGTAATTTTGCAGCATGATGCAGCCTTTGCTCACTGCAGAAGACAGATGTGCAGAAGTGAGTGTATGAAGGAAGTAGGAAGTAGGAAACAGTAAAGCATCTGTGTCTTGTTTTTGATGCGGTCTACTGGTGCCTGTTCATTGTAGTTCCGCTACAAGATGCATCTGGAAGTCTCCATTGTTGTTGTTTTCATTCTTCTCACTGGAGGTACAGAAAAAATACAGCTTATTGAAAATATGTGTGGGTGTGAATAGGTCATTGAATGTCTTTCTCTGTCTTTTTGTCATTTAAGGATTCTCTCTGATCTGTTATGATTGCCAATCAGGTCAGCATTGTTCACGGACACGGAGATGTACTGGCAAATGCATAAGCACAAAAACAGTAGACTACTTTGGTGAGTTGAGTACGATGAAGTGCACTTTTACTGTTAATATAAAGTTGTTGAACTCACATTTATTTTTTGATGTTTTTTATTCATCATAATTTAATGGTAGAATGTATATAAAAGCATAAGGGAATTTTTATAAGTCATGTAACTAGTCACCATTTCTTATTTCAATATTTCAACTAGTTAATTTTGCAGTAAATGAACTTTCCACATATGCTCTCAATTAATATGAGGTCATAAAAATGTCATACCAACAAGATGTCAACCCAAAGTGTCTCAGTTTCCCATTTAAGTGATATGGTACTTTTTTCCAATATTGCAATATTATTGTGATAGGACCACATAGGGAAATGGCAGATGATAAGCAACGGGAACGCGCAAAGATCCCAATCCGTATTAAGTACAAACACGCTACATGCCCCGGCGCAGGTATAGTGCTACTTTCATCTTTATAGTCTGTTTATTCACATTGCATGGTGATGACAAAATGAAAATACATATGTATTTGCATGTGAACATTTATAGGAATTTTTGGTATTTATGTATTGATTTTCTGCATTTTTACAATTTTAAAACTTTTAAAGTAAAAAGTAAAAAAAAAAATATTTATGTGTCATTTTTACAAATGAGGACGTTCCTATGTAAGGGAAGGGTTATGTAAGGAGACATCCAAACTGCTATTTTCTATAAAATGAAAAGGGATGGTGACTTACACCAACAAGCTCCGAAAAAACATTGTAAATGTATCATTACAGTAATCCATTATTCATGTTCTATATTCCAAGTCTTCTGAAACCTTTTGTTTCTGAAAAACAATTACTGTTGTGCAGTGAACAGTCTGAAATGTAAACATTTGACTGGCTTCAAATAAAAAAGGAAAATGACAAATATTTGCTTTTGCTAGAAAATGATTTCAGTGCTATAACTACATAAGATGCTATAACTACATGATTCATTAATTATTTTAAACATTCCCTCAGTCACCATTTTTGGAGGATTCTGCATGAAATTGACATTTTCACATTATTTATCAGTAGCTTTCCCTGTGTAAGTGCAACCAGCTTTGTTGATTGACATGAGCGTCTTACCTCAGACCTGCCTGAAATCAGCTGTAACAGCCCGACCTCCATTGTTTCGATGCCGGAGCAGGGATGTAAGTTAGACAAGAATATCTCAGATTGAGCGATTGAGGTGTTGTGTTGCTGGATGCAATAATGAACATAGTGTTTGTCATTTACTCCCGACATCTCCCGAGCCGGTGAAGATGCAGTAGATTACGTTTGTTTGTGAATAGAATGCGCCTCCTAATCTACATATATCCGTCTATGTTTGCGTGAATCATTCATGATCCAGCTTCACTTACAGCAGAAGTGAGAATAAGGGTTTTTTTTTTTTATGAATCTTTGCGATCGCCTTTCCGGCTAAACGCAGCTAAAGTAAACACTCTCCACAGAGAGAAGAGAGGGGCGGGGCGAGCAGAGCTCATTAACATTTAAAGCAGCCTCGACCAGAACAGGATGAATTTGGCAGAGCTGATTTTGGCAAGGTAAAAAGGGTGTTGTTTTACACTACCACTGACAATTTTTAACCAAAGTATATTATAGACTTTTCATTAAGACCCTAAAGAATCATATCAACTTGTGGAAAATGGGCATCCGATGACCCCTTTAAGAAAATCGCCTTCAAAGTTGTCCAAATGAAGTTCTTAGCAAGGCATATTACTAATCAAAAATTAAGTTTTGATATATTTACAGTAGGAAATTTACAAATTATCTTCATGGAACATGATCTTTACTTAATATCCTAATGATTTTTGGCATAAAAGAAAATTTGATAATTTTGACCCATGCAATGTATTTTTGCCTATTGCTATAAATATACCTGTGCTACTTAAGACTGGTTTTGTTGTCCAGGATTACATATAAGTCTTAATACCTAGGGTTCCCTTTGAAAAAATCTAAAATATTATTTTTGTAATATGAGGGGCTGTTATATGATGTGTATTACAAAGTATTTTTTCAATTCAATTCAATTCAAATTTATTTGTATAGCGCTTTTCACGATGCATATCGTTGCAAAGCAGCTTTACACCAAATTGACATTTTTACAATATATGTAGTAGTAGCTTGATGTACATATGGTAGAGATGTGTGGTAAAGATCAATTAATGACGTAATCAAACAGACAAAGAACACTATAAATTAGTAGCAGAATTCGGTAGTGCTGTATGTTTTCAGGGTTGGCATCATCTGAAGTCCTCTGTGGGGTTGGCATCATCTCTTCTTAAGTGTTCTGGATCCACACTGGAGCTTGTGAATTCCTAGTTACCATGGGATGTCAATCCCATGGCAAAAACAGAGAACAAATAGGAACATAATTAGCGTAGCTGCTGTTCAAACTAAGAAAAGGAAGGTTTGTTAAACCAGAGCTAAAAGATTAAAATGAACATTTGATCAGATATAGCTGCAGAAAAAGTTTATGAGATGCATTATTTGAATGCTTGGCTAAAAAGATGTGTCTTTAATCTAGATTTAAACCGAGAGAGTGTGTCTGAACCCCGAACGTTATCAGGAAGGCTGTTCCAGAGTTTGGGTGCCAAATGTGAAAAAGCTCTACCTCCTTTAGTGGACTTTGCTATCCTAGGTACTACCAACAGTCTAGAGTTTTGTGACCTTAGGGAGCGTGATGGATTGTAGCGTGGTAGAAGACTAGTTAGGTACGCAGGAGCTAAACCGTTAAGTGCCTTATAGGTAAGAAGTGCTATTTTGTAGCTGATGCGGAATCTAATTTTTTCTCTTCACTTCTGTAGACATGACCCATCTAGCTGTTGAAGAGATGAATAAAGCACTATTTAAATAGTATTTGGTGTTCATTTGTGTCAAGACTCATAATTCATGACCTCATGAACTCATGACCTCAGTGTATAATGTATTTTATGCAGTATGAACCAGAGCTGGTCATTTATTCATTTCTCTTTTTTATGCAGGTGCACAGGAGGAAACCGAGTCTAGAGGGTGTGCTAGTTCACCTGATTGTAAAAGCTGGTCTGTTGGCACAGGCTGCTGGATAAGAGAATATATTTACAAGTGCTGTGACACAGACTACTGCAATCGTGATTCAGGTATCATCCTTTATTTTACCATGAAATAGGTGATAATCAGTGAGTGACCAGGGTTTAGGGCTAATTATCGGTCTTAACCTTTTGGGTGTATTTAATTATAAAACTCTTTATAATCTATAATAACATTAAACTTATTTCATATTTTCTTCTCGGATATTAAGAAAGGCATATTAAGATATTAAGACAAAGCTACAAATATGGCCAAATTAAAGGTTATAATGAAAGCATCATTAATGGCACCCTGTGTTTAATAAAAAAAATATGTATATTGATTAGTAAAATGAAAGAATCATTTAATTAAAAAAAAAGAGAGAATTATTAGTCTCTCATTGGTGTCACACCCCTGTGGACTGTTTTTTGTGGTTTCCCCTTATGTATGCCCTTATTTGGTCATTCCTGTTCCGTTTCCAATTATGATGTCATTGTCTAATCTATCACACCTGTCCTCGTCTGATTAGTCTGTGTATTTAAGTTTGGTTCTGTTCCCCGTGTGTTTGTCGGTTCTTAAAGTCTTATGTGTTGTTTTCGTGTGGATTCACTGCTGTTTCTGTTCGTTCCCTGTTCCAGTTGTGGATTATTTAATAAAGTGTATGTTTCGGATCTCCTCATTCCTCCTCCTCATTCCCGCACACGACGCCCGTGACAATTGGACAATTAGCTAAGTCCTCAAAACACTTCTATGTTTAGTGGCACAGTATTGCATGATTTGTAGATTATATTTAATAGTTTACACTTTGCATAAACGTTTGCAATTAGTTTTGAAAAGGTAACATTACATTCTTATGGACTCTACACTTACATTTCTTTTTGGGAGCACTTGTGCTCCTACTTTAAATGTATGTAAAAAATTAAATGTATGTAAAAAAAATTTACATGACAAAAATTTTAATAAAACAAATTAAATTGAAATAATAAAATACAATCAGGAGGAATAAGTAACGAGTCAAATGAAATCAGCAACAACAATTCATCTTTGCATGGCTGAAAAGAGCACAAATGTGGCATTAAGGAATATTTACAGATATTCAAACAGCTGATTCATTAATGAACGAAGTAAGTGACTCTCTTTATGAGTGGGTCATTGAATCATTGACTCGCTAGATTTCTTCAAAAACGCAGATTCATTCATTAACGAAATTCATTAAAAGTGCTGTGTTTGCTTGAAGATGGAACTATTTTGTAACTATTTCTGTTGATAAAATAGAGCACAATCAGACAACAGTGTTCCTAAAATGGAAGTCACTTAATATTAACTTTTTGTATAAAATTAATAATGTATAAAACTGTTGTATGAATTCAATTTCAATTATGCAAATTTGCTTTATAATCATTAAAAACTGTCACTTATTGTGATCTCAGAAATATACATTTTAATTAATGAAGCTCTCTACACTGCATACTGAATCTGTTATTTACATTGTCTCTACACTTTGTTTGTTATAATGAATGACAAAAACTGCAGGATGCGCAATGATAGAGAAGCATTTCTGTTGGCTGCATTCTGCAGGTATTGTGGCCAATCACAAAAGACGGCATTGCGCAGCAAAACATAGACACAAATATTCTGCTGCACTTTTAGTCTGTATTGCTTATGTTTATATGCAGAACTAGGATCACTTTTGTATCCTTTTGAATAGTTAAAAGATAGCAGTCACTTTAAATTTCAAATAAAGTACCATATAACATACATTTTGAAATGCCATCTTCGGTAAATCTTGCAAAAATGGCAGCATTTGCTCTAAAATTAGACTGGGACGGGTTATTTCTAAGAAATATTTCTTGCAGGTTCGTTGTCTCAAAACCTTAATGGAAAGAGATGTTACACTTGTGACGAGGAGGAGTGCTCAAAAACAGTTAGTTGTTGGGGGAATGAAGACTACTGCTTTACTGCATATGGTAAGTTTAATAATAAAATGTTTTTTTTTTTCCTCAGAGGTTTTATTCGTTTTTTTATTCTTGTTTATATATATATATATATATATTCAATGAACTCAGTTTCTTTTTTCATTTTTTTTTTTTTACAGAACCTTCTTCACATGAGTTAGTGGCTACAAAAGGATGTGCATCTAAATCTGCCTGTGATCAGAAGCCAGGAGAGATTTTGGGACTTAATGGGAACATCATATGTTGTGAAGGCAACCTGTGTAACGCTGTTCAGAGCGTCACTCAGACCTTCATGGATAACGGCATTAAGAGTGTCAATCAGAGCTTAATGTATAACAGTGTTAAGAGTGTCAATAAGAGCTTCATGCATAACGGCGTTAAGAGTGTCACTCACAGCTTCCTGTTCCTCTGCTGTTCTCTGCTCTCCTTCATCCTGCTGCACTGAATCCAGCAGTCAAGCTTCAGTGTTCCAGCCGAATTAAACAGATTAACACAATCTGTATACTCTAAAAAAAAAAATAGTGGGTCATTCTATAATTGTGGGTACATCTCATGTACGTGAAGTATATTTGTAATATATTTTCAACAGTTTAAAGCCCCAATGCTTAATTTTCTAGTACACAATTATATTTTTTTCCAATCACACTACTATATGTTGAAAAAGCCATATCTTTTGTTCAAAAATGATGTTCATATCACATACAACCCTGGTATTCAGCTGTCCGATTTTGTAAAGTTGCTCATTCTACTCTGCATTTAAGCATTAAAATTACCTCAAATGTAAATTAATTCCATAGTTTTGCCTTCAGTTAGATTAGGTTATCAAGACATTTGGGTGTGCACTTTAAAAACAATAAGTGTTTATTGTGATATAACTTGTTTTATTGTGTCCGAAAAACCACTGTCAGCTAAGTTAGCTACTAGAACCCCCCCCCCCCCCCCAAAAGGAATGGTTTGTCCCATTCTTGCATAATTTGCACAGTATGATGCTATTTCCTCTAGAAGCATTTCCTCATGAAACATTAGAAGTTATGTTCTCTCTCGTTCCCCTAATATTGGTTAAACTAGCAAACCTGTGTCAAGAGTGGATTAATTGACTCTCAACAGTGTTACACAAGTATTACTGCTGCAAATTTTAAGACGACAGTTAAAATAAAACGTATGTTTTTTTGTTTTTTTTTTGTACAGGCCCAAAACACTACAAATGTCAACTAAGTTACCTGTCAACTGTGTTACCCAGTAAAGGTAACATGGTGGACAGTAGCAAACAGAGATGGTATTTTATGCACATATTCCTACAGATCACCTTTATTTATATAGCACTTCATCTGATATAGATTGTTTCAAAGCAGCTATGTAAGGTCATGTTTGGGTTTTTGTGAAAAAGGAAACATTTTTCTTCACATTGTCAAATTCTAAATGTACCCCTAATTATAGAATGACCCATACAACTGCGTTTGCCCTTTAACACTTTCCACTGACTCCTGTTGTTTCTGTTGTTTACATTTTATTAAGAATTATTATTTTTAATTATAAAGTTGTTTTCAAATAGGTACCACCGGCTGCTTCCCACAATATAGGTGATTTCAAGTTTTACTATATCTTTCGGGGGATGTTTGATTTCCACAGTTGAGAAAAAAGTGATGTTTCATATGGAACAGACCTTAACAGACTTAACTGATTTTAACTGTTGTACCTAAACTGCAGCCTCTCAAATTTTTCATGTTCTATTAATTAAATGGAAAAAAAAAAAAAAACTTTCCGGTAAACAAGAAAAAAACCTGAGTCTGTATATTTAGTTTTTCCTGAGCACATGGCAGCAGAGAGTCTACTTGCAAACCAGACTTGCGTGTACATTTGATATTAATGTTAAATCATATTACATTTATATTTATATATATTTTTACCTTACCTTTGTTTCTTTTTACGAAAAATGTGTGTGTGTGGTTTCATGGTTTTAGAGAATTTTTGGTCACTTTTCCTGCTGTCCAACCTGCTGAAATGAGCAAAACAAGCCTGGATTTTTCAGCAGGTTGCTCACTGTCTAAACACCTACATCTACTATAACATAATGAATTGGCACAAATTGGCCGTGATTGCTGAAAAGAAAGTTGCTATTAAAATAGATTTCATTTTTGTCATTAACTAACCTCAGTATATGTTTTCTTTTTTTACATTACAATGAAGAGCTGCTCATTAATTGATAGTTTTGTATGATTAAGGTGAAGTGACCACTGCTACAGGTTGTGCAATGCCAAATGAATGTGACTCATTTTCTGTCCAGTGCTTTGACAACGACTTGTGCAATGAACAAGATGACTCGTGCATCAGCCAATACCCAGGTATATGCTACAGCATGCTCTAAAAATGACTGTTATGAAGTCTCAGAAATTTGGCTAAAATTCTGTCATGATGAATAACATTTATGGCTCTTTACATATTCAATAATGTCTAATAAGTTTGAACAACAAAATATGAAACATCCTTGGGCTGCTGAGCTCACTATATATGTTTTCTTTTTTACATTACAATCAGGAGCTGCTCATTAATTCATAGTTTTATATTTGGCTGAAATTCTGTCAAAATTATCTTTCATCTTCATCTGCAAATGTGCCAACGCTGCTTTGGTTTTAGAAGCATACTAATATACTTCTTTAAGCGATGACTGCAGTTAAAAGACGTCTGTTAAAGATCACTTGATATGAAAAGCATCTGCTGTGTACAAATATCTGACAGACCTCTGTAAGATGTCAGTTTACATACATTCTAAATCATAAACATTTTTAAGACATCTAATAGATGTCTATTTGAAGAAGTCTATTGATGTCTGTTAAGGAAACGTCCAACAGACATATTGCAGATGAGCAAACACTCTAAAAAATCTTGCAGATGTAAATGCAGACGTCAAAGAGACGTCTCCGTGATGTACGTGTGCTATCAGGGATCATGCAAATGTATGTGTGCTATCTGGGTAGCTTTACTTTTTTACATTAAGTAATGCTTTTTCATTTTTTTTCGTTCTTCTAAAATGTTCTATTATTGAAATAAAAAGCTTCTCGGCTGTTAAAACGCTACTGATGCTGTATTTAGAGTCTCCTGACAGCAGATGGCAGCAGAGTACATTTGATAACGTGAATGTTAGTTAAATCATATAAATAAATAAAAAATACACTTCAAAACAAAATAAAACTTAGATATTCACTTTACCATATTATTAACTGCTCTTTCACTTTGTTGGTTCTCATTTCAAGCTACGAGCTTTACCGACCAAGGATTTCAGCATGCCCTACACCAGGCTACTGAAAAGAGAAGCAAATTAATCGCTGCAATTCAAAAAACATGGTCTCCAGGCAGCGAAACACGGATTTGCAGTAATCATTTCATGTTAATATGTTGAATTGTGCAGTAAAATCATATCCTATATATTATATTATAGTATATCGTATTGACAAGTCATCAACTAAATATTTGCCTTCTTAAATTCTGCATAACTTTATGTTTTTAAATAAACACTGACAAAAACTATATATGTTTTTCAGCTGGATGATAAAATCACAGGGGTTTAGACCAACCTATTTTGTATTTACAAAATGAGTTCACAGGCATATTTGTTTTTTTTTTTTTTTTCCCCGGTGTCAAAATCAGACACATATAAGTGTTAGAAAACAGGATTCCTGGCTGCATTAATATCCATGGACCACTGGATATTCGTTCAGTTGTTAAAGTCTGAACACTTACACAACATCGTCAAGTAAGTAACTTTAACAAATGTTACAGTATCAACTGTTGTTGTCCGCTTGTAAAAAAGTGGCAACCTCCCGGTCTCCCTCTTGAAGCCAACAAGGAAGTGACTGAAACTGCAATTCATTGACTGGCCGCTAGAGGCTGGCTGCCAAAGGGAGTAAATCCCATAGACTCACAGCAGAAAAAAATATGTTTACAGCCTGGTTCAAAAAGTGGTTTTGGTCTATATAGCTAATTTTGCCCTTCATGTCAACTCTGAGGGGGGTGAATTTTTTTTATAACTCATCCGTTTAATTTATATTAAGCCTTAAAGTTCTGCATAATTTAGGGCGTGGCCACTTAAGTGACAGGTGGATTGCCGCTGCTGCCACCACCGTCGCGCTCGGCGGGCGTAGTTTCAGCAACCAGCTCCACCCACGTCCCACCTATTTGCCCATTTTCGATTATCCGGGAGTGACGTGCAGTGACGCGATTCCAAGATGGCGACGGTCGACTCCCGCCCACTAAGAGCTTCAAAAATGCTCTTCGGAAACCTACGGGTGACGTCACGGACACTACGTCCATGTTTCTTACAGTCTATGGTAAAAACATAGTTTTATCAGTCATCATGAAACCTCTCCACCCGGGTCCTACTCGCACACCGCTCAGAGCGGGTTTCGAACTCGGGTCTCCGGCATAGGAGACGGACGCACTAACAAAGCGGCTAAAGGCTGCAATCTCTGGAGTCTCTTGAGATCAGGGAAGTGAGGTTTACCTGCGCAGCACTTATTTGCTGGCCTCCGTTACAATTATCCGTGTTTTGCCATTATATCGCGATTTCTACAGTTCAGTGAGGCTCTGGCTGGTGTGACTGCGTGGGGGCGGGGCTAATTTACATATTCATAGATTCGCGTATAGTAAATGAGGCAAGGGGGGGTGGAGTTACATTCAAGGCATGAGGAAATAATTTTCACACAAAAAAAAACATTTAAATATGTCATTTTGATGATCAAAGATCAGTTTTAAGGGATAAAAAATTTGACTACAGGGGGACTCTAAGAGCATCATTTTAGGTTCAGCAACCTTAGATTAAACAGATTATCGTTTGTTTTTACTCGCGTTTTCGCATTTTCCCTATTAAATCCATTCATGCTGAAGGCTCTTTTGCCACTCAGTCCGGCTGAGGGGGTGTGTCCTGGCAGGAAAGTGACGTCAATGCATAACCTCTATAGGCTTAGTAGTCCTGAAGACATTGATTAGTTTTTTCAGGTGTGTTTGATTAGGGTTGGAGCTAAACTCTGCAAGACAGCAGCTCTCTAGGACTGAACTTGCCTACCCCTGACCTTCACACTGTTCTTCAGCTACTCTCGAGTCAGCGACGTCCACTTCAGATCCTCCACAACCCCTTGCCTGTCCTGTCACAGCTACTGAGTCCACCTCTGAACTTTCTATCTGCTCTGTCATAGCCGAATAGGCCATCTCTGACCTCGCTTTCTGCCATGTAATGCCACGGAAGTCATCCCTGAACGCTCTGCCTGTCCTGTTATGGCCAATGGTACGGTGGCCGAGAGAGCTCAACGCGATGCAACTTAAGAAAACACATGCAAACAGAAAAAAACGACAACAAATTAAGAAAACATCTTCATCAGTTGGACAACACAGGCACTGCAAATCCTCACAACGCAAACACAAATACGGAAACACGCTGCAAATTCACACAACACAACCAAACACACAAACGCGCTGCAAACAGCACAGACCACAACAAAAATGTTTCAGGGGGACCTCAAAAAGTGACAAACCCAGCTGGGACCTGAATTTTGACCTGATTTTAACCATTAATGAAGCATTGTAGTTTTTTTTTTTTGTGAACTTTGAACGTTATATTTATTTGCATATATTTATTTGCAATTAAGTTAATAACGTTTCACAGTTAAGTGTGTAATTCGTCAGATTAGTCTAATAATATTCAAAAGACCAATGAATCGTATAATCAGGATGTTAAACAAAAAACTCACCTTTTAGTTTACAGACAACACCTCTCTGACCAAAAGCCACTGAACAAATAATCAGGTCTAGATATTGAATATTTATTTTTTTATTGCCCTTATGCTATTTCATTTTGGACTGACTTTAAAATAGACATAACAAAGAAATTAAGCAAACCCCTTAATTTAGATTTTCATATTTTATTGTTTTCAAAATCCCTCTTTTTCTGATAAACAGGTTTATAACATAAATCTCTTAATTATCTTAGCAAAGTTTTATATTCACAAGTCAAAAGTAAGTCAAAAGAAACCATTATATATTACATTTTGTAACACTAATCTTAAAATTTTACCTTGAAACCCTCTCTAATATGAGATCTCAAAATAAGAAGCTCATAAAAACAAAAATTTTTTTAAAGCTTTTCAAATTTATGTAACTGCCCTGGAATTTCCTTTTTTTCTTTTTTTTTTTTTCTTTTGGTATGTTTGTGTTCATTTTGTGTGTTTTCTCTTTCTGGTGTTATTTATTTATTTTTTTGCAGTTGAATTTGCAATTTGAAATGTGCAATATTGCCTTGTTTTTTCGATGATGAAACTGAATAAAAATAATAATAATAATAATAATAATAATAATAATAGTAATAATAATAATAATAATCAGGTCCCAGCTGGGTTTGTCACTTTTTGAGGTCCCCCTGAAACATTTCCGTTGTGGTCCGTGCTATTTGCAGCTTGTTTGTATGTTTAGCTGTGTTGTGAGAATTTGCAGCGCGTTTCCGTATTTGTGTTTGCGTTGTGAGGATTTGCAGCGCCTGTGTTGTCAAACTGATGAAGATGTTTTCTTAATTTGTTGTCGTTTTTTTCTGTTTGCATGTGTTTTGTTAAGTTGCATCGCGTTGAGCTCTCTCGGCCACCGTACAAGGGGGCGGTTTATAACCTTTTTGTGCTGTCCACTGTGATGGTCCTCTGCCTTTGTGGTTCCCAGTTCCATCAGCTCCTCCCTGGTGGTTTTCTGCTTCACTGTGAGGATCTCCAGTCTCGTCTGCTCCGCCCTGGTCACTTGCTCCTCCAGCTCCACCTCGGCTCTGCATTCCTTCCTTAGTTTAACAACCTTTTTCTATGATCTGTCTCATTTCGCCTTCGTACCCAGCATATCAGCTGTAAAACAGCCTGGCTCACTAAGCTTTCAGGTGGTATGGTTTCATGGTTTTAGACCAGTTTTGGCCACATTTCCTGCTGTCCAACCAGCTCAAACCAGCAAACCATGTCAGCATTGTTTTATTAGCAGGTTGTTTATTGTCTAAATCAGACATGTCAAACTCAAGGCCCGCGGGCCACATCCGGCCCGCGATAAAATTATATGTGGCCCGCGAGACAATTTCACATGTCTATTATTAATGGCCCGCTGATTAATATTATTAATACAAATCCCATAATGCACAACAAAAGTTACCGTGCGGTCATGACCTCTAATCACCAAGCAACAGATCGCAGCATCAGCCCCTCCTCCCTGCTGCGCTGTTGTCATAGCCTCATCGGTGTTCAGTGGTTTAGTGCTTAAAATATCTCCGAAAGAAATGGCCAAACGAAAAGTAGACTTTGAAAACAGGGGTTTTCAAGAACGCTGGGAGGCAGAGTATATGTTTGTTGACATTGGAGGTAAACCTGTATGCCTTGTTTGCGGTGGTAATGTGGCCGTAAATAAAGAATATAACATAAGACGGCACTATGAGACGAAACACGAGGACAAGTACAAAGACCTCAACATACAGCAGAAGCAACAGAAGGTCGAAGAGCTTAAAAAGAGTCTAGTGTCACAGCAGACTATGTTTAAAAAAGCAAAATCGCAAAGTGAAGCTGTCGTGAAAGCTAGTTATATAGTGGCAGAAGAGATCGCAAAATCTGCCCGGCCATTTACCGAAGGAGAGTTTTTGAAGAGCTGCATGGTTAAAGTGTGCGATGTCGTGTGTCCAGACAAAAAACAAGCATTTTTAAATGTAAGCCTAAGCAGAAATACCATTGCTGATCGGGTGTGTGATCTTGCCACTGATTTACAGGGACAGTTGATAGAAAAGGGAAAAGACTTCATTGCATACTCCCTTGCTGTGGATGAGAGCGCTGACACGACTGACACTGCACAGCTGGCAGTCTTCATCCGTGGAGTGGACTCCAGCTTATGCGTTACAGAAGAACTTTTGGGCATTAAGTCAATGCATGGCACAACCACAGGAAAAGACATATTTGAAGAAGTATCTAAATGTGTAAATGACATGAAACTGCCCTGGGACAAACTCACGGGACTGACGACTGACGGAGCGCCCGCAATGTGCGGGGAAAAGAGTGGACTAGTTGGAAGGATGCGGGAGAAGATGCAGAGGGAGAATTGCACATGTGAGCTGACAGTTTATCACTGCATTATCCACCAAGAATCGCTGTGCGGTAAAGCCCTTAAGATGGAACATGTAATGAGCACTGTGACACAGACAGTTAACTTTATAAGAGCCCGAGCCTTAAATCACCGCCAATTTCAGTCTTTTCTGGAGGAAATACAGTCGGAACTTGGTGACGTACCCTATCACACAGAGGTGCGATGGCTAAGTAGAGAAAAAGTTCTCAACAGATTTTTTGAGTTGCGTGAGGAAATCTGCCAGTTCATGGAAAGTAAAGGAAAAGACTCCACAGTTATCCGGGATGAAAAGTGGTTACACGAGTTAGCATTTCTGTGTGACATAACTAAGCATCTAACTGCACTAAACCTCCAGCTGCAGGGACGGAACCGTGTGATCACGGACATGTATGATGCAGTGAAAGCTTTTCAAGCCAAGCTACGCCTGTGGGAGATTCAGATGCAGCAAGGAAATTTATGTCACTTTCCGTGTTGCCAAACAATTACAAGCCAGGCCTCCAACGCCGCATTTCCAAATGCGCATTTTGCTGATAAACTGAGCACGCTGCGCGCTGAGTTCACGCGACGCTTTGCGGACTTTGAAGCGCAGAAATTTAATTTAGAACTGTTCAGTAATCCATTTGCAGTTGACGCTGAAAAAGCACCAGCAAACATTCAGATGGAGCTGATAGAAGTCCAGTGTAACAGCATACGCAAGGCAAAGTATGACACTGTGGGGCCCGCACAGTTCCCCAGCTTCATTCCCGAAACGATGCCTCAACTTCGCTTGCAAGCTGCTCGAATGCTCTGCATGTTTGGTAGTACGTATTTGTGTGAGCAACTTTTTTCTTTGATGAAGATGAACAAAAACGCACACAGAAGCCGTCTCACTGATGAACACCTCCACTCCACTCTAAGAGTTTCCACAGCTCAGAACCTAACCCCAAACATTAATGAACTTGTAGCCAAGAAAAGATGCCAAACATCCCACAAGGACAAAATGACATAAAAAAGAAAAGAAAATATTTTTGTTATTTGTTTATTTATTTTTATTTTTTTGCACCTTTTCCTGAAATCAAAATACAGTTTTATTTGCAAGATTTGCACAATTTTCACAAGCTTGTTTATATCTGAAATGTCCTCTTTTTGAAAATTATTTGAACAAAATAATTTTATTATTTTTTATTTAATTTATTTTATAAAATGTATTATTTTATTATTTAATTTGTGTTATTGAGAATATTTACAGTATTCTGGTTGTTCAAATTCAGATTTCTGATTAAACAAAAAGTGATTTTAGTCTGTTCAATAAAATGTTAACCTGTTTGGCCCGTGACTTACACTGTGTTTTAAATTTTGGCCCCTTCTCTGATTGAGTTTGACACCCCTGGTCTAAATGGTCATTGGTAAAACATTCACTGTAATTTTATGGAAATATTTGTGACTTCTAAACAAATGTTAAGTTGCTGTGCTTTGAATGTGTGACTGAGTCAGTGATTTTGCAGCATGATGCAGCATTTGTTCACTGCAGAAGTCAAACGTGTAGAGGTGAGTGTTTGTGAAGGGGGTTGAGCATCAATGGCTTGTTTTTGATGTGGGCTACTGGTGTGGAAAACCCTCCCATTTTTGAGCAGACATAAAAGACAAATGAAACACTGTCTGTTCATTGTTGTTCTGCTACAAGATGCATCTGCAAGTCTCCATTGTTGTTGTTTTCATTCTTCGCACTGGAGGTACAGTAAACATACAGCTTATTGAAAATATGAGTGGGTGTGAATAGGTCATTGAATGTCTCTCTCTCTCTCTCTGTCTTTTTGTCATTTAAGGATTCTCTCTGGAATGTTATGTATGCCAGCCAGGTCAGCCATGTCCAGCACAGAGTTGTTATGGAAAATGCATAAGCACAAAAACAGTAGACTACTTTGGTGAGTTGAGTACAATGAAGTGCACTTTTACCGTTACTATTTAGTTGTTGAACTCGCATATAGGTTTTTTTTATTCATCACAATTAAATGATACAATGTATATGAAAGCATAAAGGAATTTTTATAAGTCATGTAACTGGTCACCATATCTTATTTCAGTATTTTAACTACTTAATTTTGCAGTAAATGGACTTTCCACATATGCTCTCAAATAATATGAGGTCATAAAAAAATGTCATACCAACAAGATGTCAACCCAAAGTGTCCCAGTTTCCCATTTAAGTGATATGATGTTTTTTTCTAATATTGCCTTTAATTGTGATAGGACCACATAGGGGAAAGGCAGATAATGAGCAACAGGAACGCGCAAGGATCCCAATCCGTATTAAGTACAAACACGCTACATGCCCCAACACAGGTACGGTGCTACTTTCATCTTTATAGTCTGTTTATTCACATCTCATGGTGATGACAAAATGAAAATACATTTACGTTTACATGTATTTATGTTTTCTGCATTTTTACAATGTAAAACCTTTAAAAGTAAAACTGCATTTATATGTCATTTTTACAAATGAGGACGTTCCTATGTAAGGGAAGGGTTATGTAAGGAGACGTCCACACTGCTCTTTTCTATAAAATGAAAAGGGATGGTGACTTACGCCAACAAGCTCCAAAAAACCATTGTAAATGTATCATTACAGTAGTCCATATAATTCATGTTCTATATTCCAAGTCTTCTGAAAACTTTTGTTTCTGAAAAACAATTACCTTTGTGTGGTGAACAGTCTGAAATGTAAACACTTGACTGGCTATAAATTAAAAAAAAAAGCAAATATTTGCATTTGCTAGAAAACAGTTTTAATACTTTCTGAATGTTTAGAAAAAAACAAGTGGTCTTATATTACATATATTACACAAATTAAGGAAAATTATTTTCAGGACATTTTGTCTACAAGCTTAATACAAGCTTTTGTCTACTCTTAATACTCTTTATTACGCATTATACGCATTATTTTGATTACATAGAACGGTTGCACTCGGTGAGCTACTGGCACTACCTATTGCTATTTTTACTGCAACACAACTTGGAAAATCTTTTTGTAAAGTTCATTAATATTTTTCTATACCTGTAAATAAAGGAAAGTAATTATATTATGCAAGTTTTAATGGATAACTTGACAAATGTAACACAAAAAAGTAAGGTACAGAGTTTATCTTGTTCATTGACTATTTATTGGATTTAACTAGGAAAACGTGAAGCTAAAAGTTCTGTAAGATCATCTAACAGGCTAAGATACTGCAGTTATGTTCTAAACATTACTTTGTGTCTACGTCAAGCACGCCAAAGCGGGGGGCATTCGCGGGCCATGCCCCCTGTCCATCCTCAGCCCTCCTTGCTAAACGTGAAAGATGAATAAAGCACTATGTAAATAGTGTTCTGTGTTCATTTGTGTCACCTCAGTGTATAATATTTTATGCAGCATGAACCAGAGCTGCTCGTTTATTCATTTCTCTTTTTTATGCAGGTGCAAAGCAGGAAACTAAATTGTCTAAAGGGTGTGCTTATTCACCTGATTGTAAAAGCTGGTCTGTTGGCACAGGCTGCTGGGTAAGAGAATATATGAATGAGTGCTGTGACACAGACTACTGCAATCGTGATTCAGGTATAATCCTTTATTTGACCATGAACCAAGCATAATTAAAGGAATACAGTACCAGTAACTTTGTTATATTGTTGTGCATCACTATAAACTGGTACAGCATGATTTAGTGATCATGAGTGAGTGGCCAGAGTTTAGGGCTGATTATTGGTCTATGATTACTCTACTTCTCAAAACTTACTCACCCCTATGTCATCCAAGATGTTCATGTCTTTCTTGTCTTTCAGAGAAAAAGAAATTAGGGATTTTGTGGAAAACATTCCAGGATTATTCTCCATATAATGGACTTCAACGGATTAATAGTTAAAAATTTCAATTTCAGGAGCAATATCAATTTTCAGTTTCAGTGCAGCCTCAAAGGGCTCTAAACAATCCCAGACAAAAGTCTCTTATCTAGTGAAGCGATCGGTTATTTTCTAAAAAATGCACAGTTTGTATACTTTTTAACCTCAAATGCTCATCTTGTCTAGCTCTGCGAAGCGCATGTGTACTCTGTGTAATCCAGCTCAATACAGTTAGGATACGTCGAGAAACTCCCATCTCATTTTCTACTCCAACTTTAAAATCAACCTGCAGAAGTACCGACCCAGTGTTTACCAAGTGAACATGCAAAGAAGGTCAAACACTGTTTACAAAAAAAAGGTAAAATAGCGATGAAGTTTGAAGTTGGAGGAAAAAATGAGATGGGACTTTTTCAACATTCCCTAACTGTATTGACCTGGATTAAACAGAATATGCATGCACATCACAGAGCATTTGAGGTTAAAAAGTATACTTTTTTTTTTTTTTTTTTAGGAAATAACCAATTGTTTCAGTAGATAAGACCTTATTCCTCGGCTGGGGTCATGTAGAGCCTTTGAAGCTACATTAAAACTGCATTTTTAACCTTAAGTCCATTGAAGTCTACTATATGGAGAATAATTCTGGAATGTTTTCCTCAAAAACCTTAATTTCTTTCGTCTGAAGAAAGAAAGACATAATTTTTTTTAGATGATATGGGGGTGATTAATTTATCAGGAAATTTTTATTCTGGAAGTGAACCAATCCATTAAAGGAACACTCCACTTTTTTTGGCAATAGGTTCATTTTCCAACTCCCCTAGAGTTAAACAGTTGAGTTTTACTGTTTTCGAATCCATTCAGCCGATCTCCGGGTCTGACGGTAGCACTTTTAGGACAAAAAATGAAAAGTTGCCATTTTCTAGGTCGATATGGCTAGGAACTATACTCTCATTTTGGAACTTTGCTGCCATACCATGGGTGCAGCAGGCGCAATGATATTACGCAGCCGTCAACTCTGCAACTTGGTTGTGGCTAGAAGGGATAAAACGCCGACCGGAAACTAACAATGAAATGATCTGTTCTACCTATTGGATTGTTTTTTTTTTTTTACGTCTACACCTACCCCAAACCTAAACTTAGCCCTTACTATAATACAAAAACAGTTTTATTGTTGTACAGTGTGACAAAAATAACGTTTATTGTGCGCATGCCCAGTAGCTTGAGATGTATCCCTTCTAGCCTTAACCTTGCAACTCTGCTTCTACACAAATTTAGTGCCGGTCACTTTCAGGCGCTGTGTAATATCATTGTGCCTGCTGCACCCATGGTACAGCAGCAAAGTTCCTTGATTATTACGCTGGAATGAGAGTATAGTTCCTAGCCATATCAGCCTAGAAAATTGCAACTTTTAATTTTCCGTCAGTCTTAGTACACGATGTGACTACAGAAAAGTCAAGTTTTAAATAGGAAAAATGTCGTCATTATATATGGTAATTTTTGAGTGAGATGCTATCGGTCTAATCGGATTCAATGATCTATGCCAAGCTATGCTAAAAGTGCTACCGCAAGACCCAGAGATCGGCTGAATGGATTCAAAAACGGTAAAACTCAACTGTTTAACTCTAGGGGAGTTGGAAAATGAGCCTATTTTCAAAAAAAGTGGAGTGTTCCTTTAAGGCTGTATTTATGAAAGTGTGTTGTTTCCCCAGTACCATGTAATATACATTTTGAAATGCCATCTCTGGTAAATCCTGCAAAATTGGCAGCGTTTGCTCTAAAATTAGACTGGGACAGGTAATGTTATATCTCAAAAATATTTCTTGCAGGTTCGTTGTCTCAAAACCCCAATGGAAAGAGATGTTACACTTGTGACGAGGAGGACTGCTCAAAAACAGTTAGTTGTTGGGGGAATGAAGACTACTGCTTTACTGCATATGGTAAGAATTTAATATTAAAAATGTTTTAAAAGTTTCTTTCCCTCAGAGATGTTATTCATTTTTTAATTCTTTATATATATATATATATATATATCATTTGATGGACTCAGTTTCTGTTTTCATTTTTTATCAGAACCTTCTCATCAGTTAGTGGCTACAAAAGGCTGTGCATCTAAATCTGCCTGTGATCAGGAGCAAGGAGAGATTTTAGGACTTAATGGGAACATCATATGTTGTGAAGGGAACCTGTGTAACGGTGCTCAGAGTGTCACTCAGAGCTTCCTGTTCCTCTGCTGTTCTCTGCTCTCCTTCATCCTGAATAAATGAATCCACTGTTCCTGTCAACTTAAATGGATTAACTCAATCTATATTCTCTGAAATGTCTTTAAAAACAATGACATTTTGAAACTATCTGCATAAATATTCAACCTGATTATTCATCTTCATATCATTAAAATATAATTTTGATTATTAAATAAGAAAGGATCAGTGAAAGTCTGTATTTCTCTTGCAGAACAAGATCGAAGCGCACATTATTCTGCTCAATAGCTAATGTAAACTGACAATACACACTTATGAGCGCAGATCAGATGCTGCTTGTGCAAAAAAAGCGATTGTGCTAGTTAGACTGCTGTTGCTAGGCAATCACTTCAAGTAAAGAGATGAATTGCATGTAAAGAGCACCCCAAATGACCACACGAACTTGCCATACATATGCAGTGGTAGGAGATCGGTTGAGCTTTTCTTACTAAGTGAAGCCCACAAAACCACACACACAATCTTCACAAAAACACACACAAATGTCCAGACCACATATATATCTACATTTGCACTTTAGCACACACGGTTTTGTTTTTCAATCATGGGACTTTCTGTTGACTCATATAGGTTCTATACTGAGCGTTTGATATGTTCTCTCCACTACCTGGACATCCCACCTCTCCTGGAAGAGTCTCATGCGTGTTGATAGTGGCTCACTGACTCCGCAAAAGATATGCACAGCACAATATCCCGTAAATTAAGCAAGAGGAAAAGAAAGGATTCATAATACCTGTCCAAGTGTGTTTAAAATGTGTTTAAATTTAAAGTCTGTGACATCCCAAGCTAACGGTCGGCCATCAGTAGTGTTGAAAATCAGTCTCACTGGTCAGGTGGACTGGTTTCTTAGTTTTGAAGATGTTTTAGCCACTTTTCCTGCTGTCTAACATGCTAAAATGAGCAAAATGATTTGTGAAATGATCACAGGTTTAATATAGTGCAATGAAAATATTTGTGACTTGTAATTAAAGGATAACTCCACTTTCAGAACAAAAATTTACAAATAATTTACTCACCCCCTTGTCATCTAAGATGTTCATGTCTTTCTTTCTTCAGTCGTAAAGAAATTATGTTTTTTAAGGAAAACATTTCTGCATTTTTCTCCATATAATGGACTTCTATGGTGCCCCGAGTTTGAACTTCCAAAATGCAGTTTAAATGCGGCTTCAAACGATCCAAAATGCAGCTGTAAACGATCCCAGCTGAGAAAGAAGAGTCTTATCTAGTGTAACAATTGGTTATTTTAATTAAAATAATACAATTTATTTACTTTTTAATGCCAAATGCTCGTCTTGTCTCACTCTGCCTGAACTGTTTTTCGTTCATGACAGTTAGGGTATGTCGAAAAACTCCCATCTCATGCTCTCCCTCAACTTCAAAATCATCCTATATTGCTGTTTTACCTTTTTTGTTAAGGGTGTTTGATCTTCTTTGCATGTTCACTTTGCAAAGACTGGGTTGGTACTTCTGCAGTGATGTAGGATGATTTTGAAGTGATTTTTGAAGTTGAGGGAGAAAATATGATTGGAGTTTTTCAACATACTCTAACTGTCTTGAGTCAGAATGCACAGAGTTCTGGGAGAAAAAGGCAAGATGAGCGATTGAGATTAAAAAGTATTTAAATTGTATTTTTTAAATGAAAATAACTGATCAATTAGCTAGATAAGACCCTTCTTCCTCGGCTGGGATTGTTTGAAGCCGCATTTAAACTGCATTTTGGAAGTTCAAAATCGGGGCACCATATCAGTCCATTATATGGAGAAAAATGCAGAAATGTTTTCCTTAAAAAACAGGATTTCTTTACGAATAAAAAAAGGAAGACATGAACATCTTGGATGACAAGGGGGTGAGTACATTATATGTGAATCTTTGTTTTAGAAGTGGACTTCTCCTGTAAATAATACATTGTTGTGGTTTGAATGTGTGATTCAGAATGTGAAAGTTCTAGCATTTTCTCACTGCAGGAGTCCGTCTTGTAGAGGTGAGCGTGTGTAGGAAGTAGTTGAGCATCAGTGTCTTGTTTTTGATGTGGGATACAGACAGCCAGTGACAAAAGACAAAAACCCACCCATTTTTAAGCAGACATAAAAGATAAATGAAACATTGTTTGTTCATTCTTGGTCCGTCACAAGATGCATCTGCGGGTCTCTGTCATTCTTCTTTTTATTCTTCTCACTGGAGGTACAGTAAACATACAGCATATTTAATATATTTTGTGATGTAAATGCAGATACGCTGAATGAGTCTCTGCCTTTTTCATTTAAGGATTCTCTCTGGACTGTTATAAATGCCAGGATCAAAAAGGAGGTCCTTGTACAGAATCGACATGTTACGAGGAAGCTGCCCAGTGTGTAAGTTTAAAGAGAGTACATTACATTGGTAAGTTGAGTATGATGAAGTGCACTGGTACAAGCATTTGTTGGACTCACATTTGTCACAATACCCAGCATCTTACTTCCTAATTTTTTTTAACCAAATAATATTTTTGCCTTTTTTTCATCAGGTTCCCTGAAATATTAGATAGAACTTGCTGTATGAACCAGAGCTGCTCATTATTCATTTTTCTTTTTTATTTAGGTGGCACAAAGGTGGAATCCATTTCTAAAAGCTGTTCTGAGCCATTTCAGTGTAAAAACTGGTCTGTCAGCACAGGCAGCTGGAGAACGAATTATGCTGTCCAGTGCTGTGACACTGACTTTTGCAATGAACAAGATGCTCCAGGTATTGTCTTTGATTTGGCCTTTTTGATTATCAGCAGTCTAATTAAAGTTTATGCTACAGGTCAAGTGTTTGCTTTATGTAACTGTTAGATATTGTTGTGCATCACTATAAACTGTCTAAACTAATCATAGCTGTTTGGTAAGTAGCTTCCAGGCTGATTTTTGGGCTCTCATTAAGAAAAAAGTGATTCTTTATGGAATGCTTATGTATAATAAATCTGACAAAATGTGCAGTTGTTCTGCTAAATGTAGACAGCTTATGTTGCTTGATTGCAATGTTATGTTTTATGATTAATAACTAAAACATTTCTTGCAGTTTTGAGCTCCCATAACACCAATGGAAAACTATGCTACACATGTGATTGGGAAAGCTGTTCAGAAATACTGAGCTGTTGGGGGAATGAAGACTACTGCTTCACTTCAAAAGGTAAACATTTGCTAATGAAAGTTTGTAGTAGTTTAAGTAAAAACCTCTACGCATTATTTGAACTTTAGCAAAAATGCTTACAGGTCAGGGAGGTGTTACAAAGGGATGTGCATCCAAATCTGCCTGTGATAAAGAGTATGGACGGAATATAGTATATTATGAGGACATCACATGTTGTTCAGGGGATCTGTGTAACAGTGCTCAGAGTGTCACTCAGAGCTTCCTGTTCCTCTGCTGCTCTCTGCTCTCCTTCATCCTGCTGCACTGAATCCAGCAGCTCTTCACATTCTATGGCATGCAGAGGGATAATCATTGGCATACAAGCAATAGGGAAAACTGCATTTTGAGGTAATCAGTCCTCACAGTCACACAGCCTGTTAGGAGCTTTAAATTCTATCAAAGTGTGAGAATTAACCTGCGTTAGTTTATGAATTAGCCATTGATTGTTAAAAATGCTGGTTATTTTTTAAGTTGTTATATGTGTAAGTTCTTAAAATTTCATGCACGGATCACAATGACGGTGTTGTGTGAACAACAGCATTCACACCCATACAGTGGTGTTCAGTAGGGTCACATCTGTTATTCCAAGTCTAATTTAAACCTTAAAATAAAGTTTGAAAAACAATTTATAAAAAATGCTTCAGAAATATTTAAGATTCTGCACTATTTGTATGATAATCAAATACAGATCTTTATCTGATGATTATATGCTGTATAAATACAGCATGTATTTAAAAAAGCGGTGGTGGGAGGGGCTTACTGGCACAGTGGTTAACCAGAAAAATTCAAATTGGCACTTTATGTACAAAAGGTGTGCCTGTTTCCCTGTTCTACAGCAATGATCCTCAAATCAGCCACGTCAGTTGTAGTCGTGATGTAAGATGTGTTTTCATTTAAGCATGGAAATGCACTGAATGTTTAAAAATGTGTATTAAAATAATAATTTTAAAAAACATATATATATTTGTAATTATTTCATCATCAAGACCACATATGTTATGATAGAATAGAATAGAAATTCATGTCCAGACATGAAGCCCCAATGCTGCAGTCCAGATAAACACAACCTGCATTCTTTAAAGTAATGCTTTTGAAAACGATGACATTTTGAAAAGACTCAATCTTCAGATTAATTATTATTATTAGAAATTATTATAATTATTTATCTTTCTATCGTGAATATATTACAAATTAAATCAGAAAGAATCAGTCAAAGTCTGCTTTTCCATTGCAGAACAAGAGGGGAAAAAGTCTATTACAGTCTATTGCAGGGGTGGCAAACTCCAGTCCTGGAGAGCCGCAGCCCTGCAGAGTTCAGCTCCAACCCTAATAAAATCTCACCTGCTTGTAGTTTCCTAGTAACCCTTCACACCTTGATTAGCTTGTTCAGGTGTGTTTGATTAAGGTTGAAGCAAAACTCTGCAGGACTGCGGCTCTCCAGGACCGAGGTTCGCCACGACTGGTCTATTGCATAGAATATAGGTTCCACTTCAGATGGGGGAACACTATTCACTATTAACTAGTTGCTTAGTAGCATGTATATTACTAGCATATTGGCTGTTTATTAGTATTTACAAAGCACATATCAATGCCTTGTTCAGCATGACTATATATCCAAGCTTAACAAGTTAACAAAACTTGGGAGACTAATCATGAAGGAAAAAAAAACTGACTACGAACATAGCACAGGAAACACTTAAAGATAAAAGTCCAACAAGACACAGGGAACATGTGTAATGAGCAGGACTCGTAGGAAGCGTGTAAGATCCAATTGCGAGCTTTTATTAACAGATCGTAGTCAAGACAGGCAGGGTCGATAACCAAACAAACAGTAATATTCAGGGCAAGGCGAGAACGTAAATCCAATAATCAGGCAGAGTCCAAAACCAGAGAGAGCAGTCCGAAAAGTAACAAATAAACAAGAAGATGAAACTAGACAAAACTATGGCAATGAACGAGGCAAAACTGTGGCAAAAACAAAGATAAAACTATGATAAGAAACCAAACCGTGATAATCAAAAAACAAGGCAATAAAACAGGAAAACGCTTGGTAGAGTCCGCTATAGCAAAACAATACTTCACGAGGGCCTGTTTGTAAATGGCCTCCTTTTAAGGCCACCAAACAGGAAGCTACCAGCGAAGCAACAGAGGGAGCAGCAACAGTCAGTCAGTGGGTGAGGGCTCCCTCTGCTGGCGTGGCGTTACAGAATCCCCCCCCCAGGAGTGACTCCTGGCACTCAAACAACAACAGTCCAGGAGGGTGGGGGAACAGAGGCAAAACAGGGGGTTGGACGGAGGGCCAGGTCCATGTAGAGGAGGTGGGCCTGGATCGTGGAGCAGGGACAGACAGTGAAGCACTGGAGGACCTGGACCATGGAGCAGTGGCAGACAGTGGAACCCTGGAGGGCCTGGGCCGTGGAGCAATGGCAGACTGTGAAATACTGGAGCAGGGAGAGCCGGTAGCCATGGCGGGGCAGGCAGAGCAGGCAGCCATTGCAGGGCAGGCAGAGCAAACAGGAGCAGAGATATCCATAGTGGAACTAGTGACATCCACAGCAGAGCGGTGTGTTCACGGACGATTTCCTTGGCCGTGGCGTGACAGGCAGAGAGTTCATAATAGGCCTTCTTGGCTGTGACATGACAGGCGGAGAGTTCACGATTGGCCTTCTTGACCGTGACATGACAGGCGGAGGGTTCGTGATAGGCCTCCTTGGTCGTGACAGGACAGAGAGAGAGTTCATAGGAGGACGCCGCCCCCTTGAAGCGTGGCTTGGAGACAGCGACCATCTTGTGGAGTGGCTCTGGGATGGCGGCCATCTTGTGAACTGGCTTGGGGGTGGTGGCCATTTTGTGGACTGGCTCAGGGACGGCAGCCATCTTGTGGACTGGCTCTGGGAAGGCGGCCATCTTGTGCACTGGTTCTGGGATGGCGGCCATCTTGTGGACTGGCCTGGAGATAGCAGCCATCTTGTGAGCTGGTTGTAGGAGGGCAGCCATGACAGGTGCAGACTCTGGACGGGCAGGCTTGGCGTGAGAAGGCCCTGGAGCGGCAGGCATGGCGTGAGCAGGCCGTGGCTTGGCAGACGTGACGCGAGCAGACCTTGGCTTGGTGGATGTGACTTGAGCAGGCTGTGACTTGGCAGACGTGATGTTAGCAGACCTTGGCTTGGTGGATGTGACTTGAGCAGGCTGTGACTTGGCAGACGTGATGTTAGCAGACCTTGGCTTGGTGGATGTGACTTGAGCAGACTTTGGAGCAGGAGACGTGACATGAGCTGGTTGTGGTGTGGTGGTTACTGCAGGATTGCGGGGTCCCTCGTCCGCAATCCCGACAGTAAAGGGTGAGCCGCTTAACCGGAGTGCAAAATCTATGTAATTTTCAAGAGTCCAATGTGGGGTATTGCGTGGCATCAAATATGAAATGTCCTTACGTAAACCAAAATGGAAAAGATCTTTAAGAGATGTGTCATTGAAGTTCACCTGATAGCACAGTTCACAGAAGTCGGTTACGTAGTCCTCTATAGGACGGTTTCCTTGTTGGAGATTGATGAGACGATCTGCAGGGTCCATGGTGATCTGTGTTGAAAGCTGCTGGATCTTTGGGTGGCGAAGTATTCTGTAATGAGCAGGACTCGTAGGAAGCGTGTAAGATCCAATTGCGAGCTTTTATTAACAGATCGTAGTCAAGACAGGCAGGGTCGATAACCAAACAAACAGTAATATCCAGGCAAGGCGAGAGCGTAAATCCAATAAACAGGCAGAGTCCAAAACCAGAGAGAGCAGTCCGAAAAGTAACAAATAAACAAGGAAATGAAACTAGACAAAACTGTGGCAAAAACAAAGATAAAACTATGATAAGAAACCAAACCGTGATAATCAAAAAAAAAAAAACAAAAAAAAAAACAGGGCAATAAAACAGGAAAACGCTTGGTAGAGTCCACTATAGCAAAACAATACTTCGCAAGGGCCTGTTTGTAAATGGCCTCCTTTTAAGGCCACCAAACAGGAAGTTACCAACGAAGCAGCAGAGGGAGCAGCAACAGTCAGTCAGTGGGTGAGGGCTCCCTCTGCTGGCGTGGCGTTACAACATGAAGCGCATCCAAACCATACATACGGCCACATTTGCTTTTTAACACTTTCCATTGACTTTCTGTTGTTTCTAATGTTCAGTTTACATTAGGAATGATTATTTTTTTATGTTCATTAAGTCATTTTCTCATAGAACCTCTAGCTTCTTCTCACAATACAGATGATTTCAAGTTTTACTATATAATATACTATAATATACTGAAATATATACTGATATAACATATTACATTTCTATTTACAGCTAAATAAAACATACCTTATCTTTGTTTCTTTTTATCAAAAAGGTGTTTTTAAACCATAATTTGTACAGTTTGTGAGTCGGTGTGTGTGGTCTTGGTATCCCCTATGTTATAGGGACCAAATGGCTAGCAATGAAAAAATATTTAGTAGAGCATAAGTTGTAGACTACTTGAAGTGCATTTTTACTGTTACTATTTAGTTATTGAACTTTCATTTTCATTTTTTTAATCATCAGAATTTAATGATAAAATCTATATGAAAGCATAAGGGAATTTTTTATGTCAAATAACTTGTCATCATTTCTTATTTTCTGTATTTTTTTTTCTTCACTAGTTAATTCTATCATGAATGAACTTTCCACATTACATATGCTTTCAATTAATATGAGGTCATAAAACGTTAATCAGAAGTCAAATAATTATTTTTTAATAGATTGCAAAATGTTAAAATATCTTACAAGGAATGTCATACCAGCAAGGTCTCAGTTTCCCATTTGGGAGATACAGTGCTTTTTTTCCACAATATTGTCTTTTACTGTGATAAGACTATATAGGGAATAATTGGCAGAGACATGCCCTGGCGAAGTGCTACTTCATATTTATTGCCTGATTATTCACATTTTCACATTATTCACATTATTCACATTATTGCACTATATATATACTTCACCACAGTGTGGATGTGGCTGTTTAACCTGAACAAATAAAACTAATTACATTCACTGCGTCATATTATTAAAGATATGATTCTGAGTCTCTCATCAAATGGTTGAATTAAGTTATTTAATTGTAAATGTAATAGGTTCAGGTGCATGTGTAAACCTCTTTTTAATGCAAACATTAGATATTTAATTAATAAACACTTAATTAACTTAATTGAAAAGTCTGTTGTGTCATAATCTTTTTTCTTCCGTGGGTTAGATTTCATCTGCTCTTTTCCATAAAATAAAAATGAACAGTGACTTATGCCAACAAGCTTAAAAAAAAAACAGTGCAGCTGTCATATTACAGTAGTTCGAATGATGTGATCACTCGTGTACTATTGGCTGCTACTTTAGGTCTTTTGAAACCTTTTGTTCCTGAAAAAGAATGGTGAACAGTCTGAAATGTAAACACTTGACTGGCTTCAAATAAAAAAGGAAAAATGACAAATATTTGTATTTGCTAGAAAACTATTTTAATGTTTTCTGAATGTTAAAAAACAAGTGGGCTTATATTATATACTGTATATATATTTTATTATATATATTTTATCCTAAAAATTATTTTCAGGACATTTTGTTTGCAATATGCTGTAACATAAATCTTATTGCCAAAGCATCTTTCTCTGTGGATAGTCAGTTAAAACAAACTGTGTCTTCTGAAAAAGTAATTCTGTATTAAAATGTTATTGCAGACATTTCACCAGTCATCATTTTTGGAGAATTCTTAACAGCATGAAATAGACATTTTCCCATTATTTATCAGTATAGCTTTCTGTGTGTAATTGCAATAATATGCATAATTAAGTGAATACAGTACTTGTTATATATTGTTGTGCATCACTATAAACTGGTACAGCATGATTTAGTTTAGGGCTGATTATTGGTCCAAAGGCTGCATTTATGCATTAATATATGTGTATATATTTAATATTAATATATTATACATTAATTTATATTCTTTGAAAATGACATTTTGAAAGAAATTGCAAAATGTAATCTTCATATTGCAAAATATGATTTTGATTATTAAATAAGAAGGGATCAGTGAAAGTCTGTATTTCTCTTGCAGAACAAAAACAAAGCACACATTATTCTGCGCAATAGCCAGTGTAAACTGACAATATACACTTAGGAGACCGTAGATCAGATGCTGCTTGTGCAATAAATTAATTGTTCTAGTTAGACTGCTGTTGCTAGGCAGTCAAATAAAATAAACAGGTGAATTTTGCGTACCTGACTTCTGTGTGTAAAGAGCAATCCAAATTACCGCAGGAGATCGGTTTGGTTTTTACCGCAGAAACATCTTCACACAAACAAACAGATATCCGGACCACATATATATCCACATTTGCACCTTAGCCCACAGGTTTTTGTTTTTTAATCATGGGACTTACCATTTTTCTTATAGCTTCTATACTAATCGTTTGATGTTTTCTGTCCACTACCAAAATATCCCACCTCTCCCAAAAGGTCCGGGAGTCTCACATGTTTTGGTGAATGTCGGGCTACCATTGAGCTTCAGTCTCACTGGTCAGGTTATCTGGTTTCATGATGCAACCTTATATTTATCTATGTATGTATGTATGTATGTATTTATTGTCTAAATGATAACAAATGTAATGTAATATAATGAAAAAAAAATATGTTTTATTAATTAATGATAAGTTGTTGTGGTTTGAATGAGAATGTGAAAGTTCAGTGATCTGGTGTCATGATGCCACATTTGCTCACTGCAGAAGTCAGACTTGTAGAGGTGAGTGTGTGTGAAGGGGGTTGAGCATCATTGTCCAGTTTTTGATGTGGGCTAATAGCGTGCAAAACCCTCCCATTTTTGAGCAGACATAAAAGACAAATGCAACATTGTTTGTTCATTCTTGTTCCATCACAAGATGCATCTGCAAGTCTCCATTGTACTACTTCTGATTCTTCCCACTGGAGGTACAGTAAACATACGGCATATTCAATATGTTTTGTGATGTAAATACAGACGTTACTGAATGTCTGTCTCTGTCTTTGTCATTTAAGGATTCTCTCTGAACTGTTATAGCTGTGAGAATCTACGAGGAGGTCCTTGTAGAAAATCTACATGTCAGAGGGAAACTGCCAAGTGTGTAAGTTTAAAAGTAGTAAATCACATTGGTAAGTAAAACACATTTTTTGCCTTTTTTTTATCAGGTTCTCTGAAATAGAATTTTCTGTATGAATTTTTTTCAAATTT
Organism: Cirrhinus mrigala; assembly: GCA_036247105.1. Classification (NCBI taxonomy): domain Eukaryota; kingdom Metazoa; phylum Chordata; class Actinopteri; order Cypriniformes; family Cyprinidae; genus Cirrhinus; species Cirrhinus mrigala. The sequence continues at coordinate 29,027,367 of CM070027.1, forward strand.
TTCATTTTTATTTAGGTGGCACAAAAGTCGAAATCATTTCTAAAGGCTGTATTGAGCCATTTCTTGGTAAAAACTGGTCTGTCAGCACAGGCAGCTGGAGAAAAAATTATGTTATCCAGTACTGCAACACTGATTTTTGCAATGAACAAGATGCTCCAGGTATTGTCCTTTTATTCTTTATTTGGTCATAAATTAATGACTGTTTAATTATCAGCAGTATAATTAAAGTTTATGCTACAGTTCAAGTGTTTGCATTAAGTTAGATATTGATGTGCATCACTATAAACGGGTACAGCATGATTTATTAATCATATCTGTTTGGTAAGTAGGTTCAAGGCAGATTTTTGGGCTAAAGGCTTTCGTCAAGAAAATAGTGCTTCATTATGGAATGTATATGTATGATTGCGATGTTATATTTTATGATTAAGAAAAAAATAAATCATTATTTCTTACAGATTTTAACTCCCATTACCCCAATGGAAAGAGATGTTACACCTGTAATTGGGAGGGCTGCTCAAAAACACTGAGTTGTTGGGGGCATGAGGATTACTGCTTCACTTCAAAAGGTAAAAACTTGCTAATGGAAGTTTGCAGTAGTTTGCTCTTTTCCTAAAAAAAAAAAAAAAAAAAATCAGTCATCACAAAAATGAACCTTAAGGTGAATACCTGATCATTTCAGGGATCTAGTCACAAGAGCATTGTTTTTGAATGTCAGTGTTACTTTTGCTATACAGTATTTTCACTAAAACAATGATTTGGTATTCATCTTGTACCACTGACTTTGTTACACAACATCCATTAGGGCTATTTTTAATTATAACTTATAATAATAAGCTGATGTAGTTAAAAACCTAGACATGCAGTTGAAGTTAAAAGTTTACATACACCTTGCAGAATCTGCAAAAAGTTATTTATTTTACCAAAATAAGAGGTATCATACAAAATGCATGTTATTGTTTATTAAATACTGATCTGAATACGATATTTCAGATAAAAGTATACAATATATTATGGCAATATCCAAAATCTTTGTCCTTGTGGAGACATTTTTTTGGTCCCTATGAGAAAAAAAGCTTGCAAATCATACAGAATGAAAATGAAGTTTTTTGAAAATCTAAAAATGCAGAAAGTTTTCTGTGAGGGATAGGTTTAGGTGCAGGGTTAAGGAACTGAAAATACAGCTTGTACAGTATAAAAACCATTACGCCTGTAGAATGTCCCTATACATATAGAAATCCAATGTGTGTGTGTGTGTGTGTGTGTGTGTGTGTATATATATATATATATATATATATATATATATACATGCATATACATATACATACACACACACACACGCACACACACATTCTTGCATTTGTGGTTTACGGGCACTCTCCATAGGCGTAATGGTTTTTATACTGTACAAACCCTATTTTCTATCGCCCTACACCTACCCTACACCTAAACCCAGCCCTCACAGGAGACTGTGCACACTTTTACTTTCTCAAAAAAACTCATTCTGCATGATTTATAAGCCTGTTTCCTCATGGGGACCTCACAAATGTCCCCACAAGGTCAAAATGTTCTGGTATTACTATCCTTGTGGGGACATTTGGTCCCCTTAACGTGATAAATACCAGGTGCACACACACACCACTTCTACATGTCATTTGAACTTCTGTTTTGTTTTGTTTTGTTTTTGAACACAAACTTTTACAGGTGAGGGAGGTGTTGCAAAGGGATGTGCATCCAAATCTGCCTGTGATCAAGAGTTTGGACAGTATATAGTACTTAATGATGGCTTCTCATGTTGTTCAGGGAACCTGTGTAACAGTGCTCAAAGTGTCACTCAGAGCTTCCTCTTCTGTTCTCTGCTCTCCTTCATCCTGCTGCACTGAATCCAGCAGCTCTTCACATTCAACTCTTCATACAGCAATCATACTGCTGACAGGTGTTATAATTATTCAAAGAAAGAATAGAAATTCATGTCCAGATTCTACATTCTGTAAAGTACTCCTTGGAAAGCTGTGACATTTTAAAAGAGTGTGCATCAATCTTCAGAACTATTATTATTATTATTATTATTAATAATAATTATTTATCTTCATGTCATGAAAATATAACAAATTGCATTACAAAGCATCAGTAAAACAGGCAGAAACATGGATGTAATTGCAGGATGATGTAATAAACAGAACAAGCTAAAACCAGGAGACACACAAGGCGTCAACATACATTCAACAACTGACTAAGGCTAAACCACAAGGGCTTTATATACACAAAGGGGTAATACGCTTAACAAGATAAGTTAACATGATAAATCTGGGGAGACTTATTAAAAAATTACAAACACATATAAACCACACATACATCCACATTTGCCTTTTAACACTTCCATGTGATTTCTGTTTCTATTATTTAAATTTCATTAAGAATTTCATTAAGAATAAGATTTTTTCTATGATAAAGTTGTTTTCTAATGGGAACCACTGGCTGCACCCCACAATATAGGCAATTTCAAGTTTTGCTATATCTTTTGGGGGGCATTTGGTTCCCACAGTGTAGGAAACAGTGTAGCCTCTCAAATTGCCTGCATTTGGTTTGTAAAAGGTGTTTCAAATCTAACCATCTCTGTCATGTATATCGCTCTGTCCAAAAAAAAAAAAAAAAAAAAAAAAGGAAAAAAAATTGTTAAACAAGAATCTGTTCTGAGTCTGTATTTAGTGTCTCCTTACAGCAGATGGCAGCAGGAGAGTCTATTTACAAACCAGACCTATGTTTGCATATTTGTTTGCAAATAAAACATCAATTTTACCTTACCTGTTTCTTTTTATGAAAAAGATGTTTTAAATCATACATTTTTACTGTGTGTGTGTATAACCTTTTTTATTTCACATAAGTTGTTTTACTTAAGTACACTACAGTAAAACAGTCTGATCCACCAAGCTGGTTCTCACTGGTCAGGTGTTCTGGTTTCATAGTTTTAGATGGGTTTTGGTCACTTTTCCTGCTGTCCAACCTTATGAAATGAGCCAGGATTTTTCAGCAGGTTGTTTAATGTCTAAACGATCACAAAAGTAATAGGTCACTGGTAACACATCTGTTATAACATAAAGAAACTATTTGTGATTTTTCAATAAATGATCAGCTCTTGTGGTTTGAATATATGACTGAGAATGTAAAAGCGTCAGTGATCTTGCGGCGTGATGCAGAATTTGCTCACTCTAGAAGTCTTGTAGAGGTGAGAAGGGGGTCGAGCATCAGTGTCTTGTTTTTGATGTGGGATACTGGTGTGCAAAACGCTCCCATTTCTGAGAAGTCAAATTACACATTGTCTGCTCATTTTTGTTTCATCACAAGATGTATCTTCAAGTCTCCATCGTTCTTCTTTTCGCTCTTTTCTCTGGAGGTACAATAAACATACCGTACAGCATATTGAAGATATTTGTGGGTGTAAATAAGTCACTGAATGTCTATATGTCTTTGTCATTTAAGGATTCTCTCTGAACTGTTATAATTGCAAAGATCAACGACAAGGTCCTTGTACAAAATCTAGATGTTACGACGAACGCCACCAGTGTGCAAGTTCAAAGGGAGTAAGATACATTGGAAATAAATAAATAGATAGATAGATAAATAAATAAATAAATGTCCTGCTTGCACTTTTAATGGCAGAGAATCATGACTTTATCATTATTATTGTTACGAATCTGGTCGGTGTCTTGCGGTCCGCTCACCGCCAGATGTCGCTCTCACCCTGTCACTTCTCACAGACTGTTGCTTTGCACCCCGGACTACTACTCCCATCACCCATCGCGCCTATTGCGTCGATTCCTGTGACCAATCAGTGGCGCTATAAAAACCCCGGTCTTTCCCTTTGCAAGCCACGGAGTATTGTGAGTTGTTATTGTGTTCCATTGTTAGCGTTCCCTAGTTTCGTTGTTCCCGAGTTCCTAGTTCCCAGTGTTTAGTTCCCTCGCCTGGCCCATCTCGTCTCGACTGCTCGCCGCCTGCCTACCTGACTCTCGCTCGTGTTTCTGGATTATTCTCTACGTCTCTCCTGTGATATTCCTGTTTGCTCCTGTTTGACCCTGCCTGTCTGACCATGTCTTTGCCTCGTCCATTAAATAAAAGCTCGCATTTGGATCCGCTCGCCTCTAGTCTCCCACTCCGCGTTACAGAATACTCCGTGGCTTGCAAAGGGAAAGACCGGGGTTTTTATAGCGCCACTGATTGGTCACAGGAATCGACGCAATAGGCGCGATGGGTGATGGGAGTAGTAGTCCGGGGTGCAAAGCAACAGTCTGTGAGAAGTGACAGGGTGAGAGCGACATCTGGCGGTGAGCGGACCGCAAGACACCGACCAGATTCGTAACAATAATAATGATAAAGTCATGATTCTCTGCCATTAAAAGTGCAAGCAGGACATTTATTTATTTATTTATCTATCTATCTATTTATTTATTTCCAATAAATAAATAAATAAATAGATCGATAAATAAATAAATCAGATAATAACACTTAAGGTGAGCAGGCCTAACCTATAGTTCATACAGTTCCAATAAGTTGCAGTGAATAAACTCTAAGCAGATAAACGCGCGTCGAGTGCAGACCAGTAGTGAAGTGTAAATACACAGTAGTCATAACTTTGTTTTACTGAGTTTATTTCATTAATATTGGGTATTAACTGTTGTCAAATAATTGATGTTTTATTTACTCTGCCAACTGAACTTCCAGAGCAAGTCGTTGTGCGTTCTCTCCGCACTGTCATTGTACACATAAACATTAACATTTACTTCACCTCACTTCATGGAAAATCCATAAATGAATCGTATTCAGAAAACAAACAAGAATAAAAAATATAAGTAGCCATGTAAAATAAAAATATGGTAGCCCATTTAAAATTCTAAACAACATTTATTTTAAACGCCGAAAGGCATTTATTTGAATCGACACTGAAACTTGCACAGACGTTGCTTGCATCTCTCATTCAGTCCAAAGTTTCCATAGCCTGTTTGCGATTTACCTGCTAAAGTATTTTTAGAAAGAAGGCTTCTTCAGTCGGGTCCCAATAATATGCAAGTAAATTAACAGCCAGCAGCTACACAAATTTAGCCTATAGGCTATTGTACAACAGACACTTTTAATTAAGCTTAATATCTTTTAATATGTTTGGTTGACGGTGTTTTAATTTGATAATAAACAGTGCGCTGATTGTGCGAGCGCGCCAGAGGCGCCAGCGCCATCACTTGAATTTCTTTCCTTTGCAGCGGAAACAACTTCATACTCTGTCATTTACGGTCATACAGATAAGAGCAGGACATCATTCGAAATGGAAAAATGTCTTTTTATTTAAAATCATAATGACTGCAAAATTTATCCCTTTGAAAAATATAGAATGCGCTGCTTTCGTCACCTTGAACATCTTTCTGGCGTATGCCACAAACATGAACCATAACACAGTTGTCACGTCTACTTTTAACAGTCTACATTAAGATTATTTGACGTTAAATGCATTATACACGTTACTTTGGAATAAATCACAGCATGCTTCATGATAAAAAAAATAATAATAATAATAAAAAACGTGACTTAAAATACGGTAGGCTATAGCAAATTATTTTGCGCACCCCCTAGCACTTTGAGAATAGCACACAAAAGAAAGTCCTGTCTATGCTCTGCCCCGGTACGGGTTGTGTCGAGCTATTCCTTAAGGGGGTCGCACACCGGATGAGAAGCGCAGCGCCGCGTCGCGTCGCGCCAGGTCTTTAAAATTCGAACACATAGTTTTCTATGAGTATACGCACACCGGCGGCATAGTTTTATATTGAATAACATCATATTTGTCTCAAATCGTCTTATTACATTAAAAAAAAAAACAAGATACCACTGCTGCAAAATACTACTTACATTAGGTTTACGGCTTGAAAAAATGTAAACCTATAGAATTAATTGTATAATCGTAGTTTTGTTTCATATTTTATTTTTCTCTTGAGACATTTTTACATACTCAAAATATAAAGTCCTATGTAACGTTTGCCTGTGGTGATTACATTCACTGTCTTTGACTGCCACCTACTGGATTTACAAGGTCACAACCGTCACTTCACGTAATGGACGACGAAAAACTTATCAACGAAGTAGAGAAATACCCAGAATTATATGCAACAAACCATAGATTCTTCAAAGACAACATAAGGAAGTCATCAGTTTAGAGAAGTCTTCGTGTAATATTGATTAACTATGAAGTGGAATAAATCTGTGCATTTTCGGTCCCCATGTCCTAAATTTGTGATCATTCTAAATGTATTTTAGTAGACTGAATCATACAAATAATGCACTGTTAATGCATACCTGCACTGTTAATGAGTGCACTGTACTCTGTGTTTTGAATGTTTTTGCAATATACTCATGTCAAATTGAACATCGTCAAAACTACAATTACAATATTATCGCAGTCCATATATATCGCACACCCCTATATCTGATGCATTTTTCTTGGCAACTAGGGAATACACAGGGAATATATTTATCTAGGACTATACAAACATTCAATGGTCACACTATGGTTTTCTTTATTTTCATCATATCGATATTATAAATAGATTATAAACTGAAACCTAAACCTAAACTCATTGAAATAAAAAAACTTTTCAAGGTGTTTGGTTATGTTTTCACTCAGGTTGGCTAGCTAACCTTAGCTAAACTATTTTGCTACTATGTAACATAGTTGCCTAGTAACAGACAGCCTATAAAAAACAATAACAGACTTATAACACAGATTCTTTTCATTGATTAACGTTCAAAACTTAGCTATTATCAATTAAAATAATATATTTAGAATAATATTACTAATAAATTTAGTTAAAAATCACCCATCTTGCAGCTCAGAACTTCATTGGAAAATGAGCTCGCGCGTATAGAATGTGCGCGACCGGTGTGCGATACCTCGAGTTGTCCTAGGCACTGCGCGACGCGGCGCTGCGCTTCTCGTTCGGTGTGCGACCCCCTTTAATTCTCCGTTCAACTGCAGCAGCGGAGGACTATTATTCTATGCGAAACTGGGGTGCATTTCCCTTACAACGACGTAACTCGCTGATTAAACTCCATAGTACGATGCATTGTTGTGGAAACGAACTAGCTGGTCAAGAGTGTTTCCCAAACACAGTTGCATCTCAGTCCTTTGAGCCACATTAGTTCAACAATGTAGGGCCGTTGTTAATGACGTCACCGAATAATAATTTATGCTATTTAACTTATTAGAGATCTCTAAAATGCAGCTATATTAAACATGGCACCTGATGTCTAATTTACTATTTTTGTTCCATGTCATTCCGCTTTATTTTATGTTTGATTCATCGCGGGTTCCCTCTTACGTCATACTCCGGGGTTCATTTATGCGCATGCGCACTAATCAAAAACGTCGCTTGCAGAGGAAGCTTAAAAATACATAGATTAAAATGCATTTATATTTAGATCCAGTGAAAGATATAGATTGTACTGCATGTTAGGTTGCGTTTTGTGTCCAAGAGCATAATTTATTGAGCCTATATGTCTTACTATCAAGGAACTATGCTTCTAACCACAGGTCGAGAGCTGTAGTCCCAACCACGTAAGTTTGTGACGCTGTTTGCGAATGTTCGGTCGAACTATGGTTGCGGGAAACACTGAATCACTGAACTATGTTGATAACGACGGAACTTGCGACCATAGTTGGCTAACGATGCTTTTGGGAAACGCACCCCTGATTTGTAAACTGACGGGGACATGGTTTGATCTTCGGCTGACCAATCAGCATAAAGTGGCGTTTTGTTCCGCTAAAGTGTAGAAATCGAATATTCAAGCTGTTTATTCGTTTTTCCATCCCTGAACGAAAAACGAAAAATCAAGCTGAATTCTTGTTTTTTGTTTTTCTGGAGAAAAAAAAAATAAAAAAAAACGAAAAAGGAGCCGTTTTCTCAGATTTCTTATTTCAATATTAAATCAAAAAACGAATGGACGAATGATACACAGATTGTTGAATGTGAAAGTTCAGACTGTGATCTTGAGGCACAATGCTGAGGTCAGACTTGTTGAAGTGAGTGTGTGTAGGAAGTAGGCAAGCATCAGTTGTTTTTGATGTGGGCTACTGACAGCTAGTGACAAATAACAAACATCCTCCTATTTTTGTTCACTCATGTTCCGTCACAAAATGCATCTGAGAGTCTCCATTTTTCTTCTTTTCATTCTTCTCACTGGAGAACAGCGTTTTATTTCTTTCTTTTTTTAGTTGGCACAAAGATAGAAATCATTTTTTAAAAGCGTGCTTTCCCACATGAATGTATTAGCTGGTCTGTCAGCACAAGCAGCTGGAAGACAAATTATGCTGCCCAGTGCTGTGACACTGACTTCTGCAATGAACAAGATGCTCCAGGTATTCTTTATTATTATTCATTTATTTATTTATCATAAACTAATGACTGTCTAATTATCAGCAGCATAATTAAGGTATATGCTACAGGTCACATGATTTAAGTGCTTTAAATGTTAGATGTTGATTTATTAATCACATCTGTTTGGTACTTAGGTAAGAAGTGTTCAGGGCTGATTATGAAGCTAAATGCTCTTGTTAGGAAAAATGTGTTACCTATCCTTTCTTTGAGCTCTCATGAGCGCAATGGAAAGTGATGTTACACTTGTGATTGGGAGGACTGTTTAAAAACACATAGTTTGGATATATATACTGAAATTTTTAATATAAACTGAATGTAGGGCATTTTTCATGTACTGTCACTTCTGTGCGTCATATGGATTTTACTTTCGTTTTGAGTCTTCATCTCCATATTATGCAGTGCCTTTCAGAGGATGTGCATCTAAATCTCTGTGATCAGCCAGAATTAATTTTAGGACATTATGGGGACATCACATGTTGTTCAGGGGATCTGTGTAACAGTGCTCAGAGTGTCACTCAGAGCTTCCTGTTCCTCTGCTGTTCTCTGCTCTCCTTCATCCTGCTGCACTGAATCCAGCAGCAAAGACCCTCCACATCCGCATTAATTTAATTAATTACTGTGCATTAAAAAAATAAAGCATTCATTTTCTAAGATCATGTGTTTGAAGCAATAACCTCAAAAATACAGTGCGGTCTAAAACACAGTGAAAATGTAGGATAATTTTTTTTTGAACATTTTTGAACTAATTTTGCATACTGAAGTAATAATAAACATACACAACAAAATTTTTCATAATTACTAGGCATAATGCTTCAGCAATAAAAGAAAAAAAAAATCTGACGTATGTATATGCCCAGACATGACCATATTTACTGTCTAGCTGGGTGGTTTCAGTTTCTCACCCCTAACCGCATCAGCACAGTGTGCGTGTGTAAAAGAGGAAATTCATGAAGTACAACTTTTTGCAATAGGATATGCACCTGCACTCTCAGACACCTGCACTTTTGCAGTCTATTTGATTTTTTACTTTGCTTTATATATATATATATATATATATATATATATATATATATATATATATATATATATATATATATATAATTACTCTAATGTATAACTATATAATACTATATGTAATACTTAAATCATAAATCGCTGTCAAATGAATCTTATTAAAGAGTTTTGCCGCTAGTATACTTCGCTATAGAATGCGCTATGCCGAAGTAAATAGGCTGACCGAGATTCTACCGGAAATACGTCAGCAGCGTTCGTGCGTAGAGTCTGTTGCCATTTAGATGTTTTTACCCACTGTTTAATGCAGGACATGAATGCATTTAACCTGCAGTTACAAATGCAAGAATAATGTTTTGATATTTTATCCTAAAATGTTGAATGCTGATATTTGAAATTATTTTAAAGAATGTTGTTTAGAGACACAAAACAGAGCAGTGGCTGTTTGGAATTAATTTTGTTGGCGAAATAATGAGCCTAATATGAGTCAGCAAAAATAGGCAATATGGTGTCTAAAAGGGAAGTCCCTTAATATTAACTATTAGGTTATTGAACTGTTGTGTAAAGACAATATCACATTTGTGATTTTTGCACAAAAAATGGCACTCTTTGTGTGATATTGATTAACTATATGAAACTATATAAATATAATTTTCTGCCCCATATCCTGAAAAAAAAAATGCATTTTATTAGACCGAATCACGCACTGAAAGAGAGTGTTTAAGCGCTCATAACTCCTCTTATGCTTTTCGACTTGGCGGCTGGCCTGACCGCAGTGCGACACTAAGGGATAACTTGTCCCGCTATATAATGTAAAAGGACGAGGCACAGGCTTGTGTGGGAGTTCATAGCTGTCTTGACGGTTAAATGCCACCTCTACCAGCAAATATCGAAATTTGCTGGTAGAGGAAATCTGACTGGCCACCCCAGGTGCCCCCAATAGGCTCTGGCTGCAGACATGCACCAAATAAATAAATAGTAATACAGATAATAAATCTTGTTTGTTTATAAATAATCTGTATTCATATATATAATCATGTTGATAGGCTCTATTTTGTAAAACACATTTACTGCAACTGCCATAGACGTCCAAATGACGTCCAAAAAAACCCAGATCAAATGTTGAACGTCAAAATGACGTCCAAGTTGGGTAATGGATAGACGTCCAAATAGTGGACCTAGTTTGGACGTCGAATAGATGTCCATAATTGGTCATGGACCGACGGACCCAATATAGACATGATCTGCACGTCTATCCGACGTCCAATGTTTAGTGGGAGGCTATATAGTGTTTTCCTTCGCAAAACGTGGAATGGATTAAGATGATAACGACTAGACTCAATATGCTCCTATTCACTATTAAAACAACTACACACAAGCAGATGAGCCCAGAATAAACGCAACGCCGCGTACAAACGCATTTTCCCATAAAGAATAATCTGTACAGCTCTTTTATATCATTGTCTTGTGTTTATATTGGTTTTCTGCGGGAGGAAAACGTCTATTTAACGCATTGCGTTCTGGGCTCGTCTGCTTGCCTATACAGAGTTGGTCCTTTTAGGGTGTTTTCAGGGGTCTGAGCACCATTCGCGTGATTTTTGGCCCATATGTGAACATTCCAAACGATCTCAGACCCCTCAGAAGCGAACCGAACCGAGACCATCTCGGGAGGTGATCTGAGTACGGTTCACTAAAAACGTGCATTGTGAACACAAGTCGACCCGGGCTCTCTTGATTTTTCCATTCGCGAATTCCGATGTAGTTTGGTCATCAGATGTTTCCGTACAAATCAGCTGTTCATGACTGCTTCTTCTGGCCGATCGCTATAAATTATTCGTTCACAATGTACACTCGTTTTTTGTTTTTATTTCAAACTGTATAAGAGTGACGCGGCTGTGTGCCTTGCCAGTTTAAACTTTTTGATATAGCACGCGCGCTCCAGCGTATATTGTGTCAAAACACCCATGGTTTACATATACACACTTGGTTTTGTCTCAGTCGAACGTAAACATCTGAGAAAGTAATTGCATGTGTATTAATATACTGGTCTGTGCATTACTGTAGTTCTAGTACAACAGCCTAAGATGAGAATTACAATTAATAATATGCATTTTTTTTCAAAAGACAAGTATTGCCATATAGCGTAATGTGATTATTAAAATTAAAAAGGGTATGATTTTATTGGATAAATATGAGCAAAGTGAGGCGCTGCGCCGCTTTGTGTACTGCCGTTACCGGGGAAACCGTTATATATGTGAAAAAAGCGCCACCTACTGGCAGAGAATGACTTTTAGATTTTTAATCAGCCTTTTTTTCTGGTTTAATATAATAATTGATATTAAACCAGCCAATAAACCACTAAACAATAAATATAATAATTGATATTTTTGCCTTGTTTTCTTAAAAATGGTTTAAATGCTGAAATGTGAAGTTCATCATTTTATTATTTTTTTTATTTTTGAAAACCTGTAGGCCTATATGAACTGTAAATCATGCTTTTTACAGTCATTTCACAGTTAATATGTTGCTGTAGACATTCCCCTACCCCACCCATATGGCAATCATTTATCTGTGTAGGTCTTAAAAAGGCTTAAATTTGAGCTTCCTGCACATCCTGCAGAAACGTGTGCTGTGAAATAAACATAATTACAAAACAAGGAAAACTATTCAAAATAAATATTACAAAGGTGTACAAAACTTGTATTTTTATGCAAAAGATAAAAATATTCCAATTTTGGAGGCCATAATGTCAGCCATCAAACACTGAACTGGACTAGATCCAAACAGCAACAGTGTGAACACAAAGAGGTCTGAGACACCATTACTGCTTAAGTGAACCAAAAAAGGATCTGAGTCCTCTTTCAGGCACAGTGACAGTGTGAACATAAAGAAAACTGGGTCCTTGTTCACTTGGTCCACCTCTTGGTGCACTTAAAGGGGTCTGGGTTCGGTTCTTTTAAAGAGGACCCAAGTGTGAAAACACCCTTAATATCACATAATGCCTTTCTTATGGCGCGTTCATATCCGCTGGTATATCGTTTGACAACAGTAAGGTTTATATTGAATTTAGTCCATTTTGCCACATTAAGCGTTTGCTGGGCAAGTTAAAAGCGAAAGTTTGCGCATTCATGGCCATATGTTTTCCTTGAAGTACATTGAATTAATAAACTACATTACAAATTTGATCGTTTAATGGCACTTAATGTATCTTAATACATTAAGCCATATCAAGTGTTAATGGTTTTCTACGGGAGACTTTGCGCATTGCGTTCATATTCTGCTGTTCTGTGGCCACGGATTTGCGGGTCTTGTTTTTATCTCCTACAGATGACTTACAGGACCCTGTACGTTATGCTATTAAATTAGTTTTAATCGTTTAACCACCACAGCGTCTTGTCTCCATTGGCAACACGCACCATTTGTGTGGATTGCAAGTGATGTCGCAGGTAGCTTAGAGTGCAGGTGGTGATTGCATTGTAATTTAGTTTATTTTTTCTTGTCTTCACCACCTGGCTACTGTTGTAAAATGTTGAGAGATTCAATTAAAATAAAAAATAAATAAATAAATAAAATAAATAAATAAATAAATAAATAAAATGAAGTAAAAATAAAATCGACTGCAAGTGACGTCACTTCCGGAAGTGCAGATGTCTGAGAGTGCAGGCGTAAATATGCATTTATGCAATTACTTTATTACTTTTATTACTTTATTACTTTTTAATTACTTTTAGAAATTAGTCACTGAGGGTGCTTTTGAAACGAGTGAAGTTGCTCTATGCACATTGTCGTCCATTGCTATAGTTATTACTGTCAATCACTGCTATTTCGAGAGTGAATCCTGCATAAATATGCGGATGTCATTCTCGAAAAAGTTATAAATAACTCAATAAGAACCCCACTCCCCCGCTCATTTTGTGGCCACCCTCTTTTGAAGCTGTGCCCCAGTTCCAACGGAACTTAATACCATAGTTGGCTAACGATGCTTTTGGGAAACGCACCTTTGGAGAGCCACAGCCCTAATAAAACTCACCTGCCTCTTGTTTCTGAGGAGCGCTACTGTTAAAAAGAACGTGGGTACAACTTCCGGTCAGGCGGCAGTATACCAGTGGTATTTTGTGTGCTTATTAGCGAGAGGCTAAGTGTTTTTCGGATCATTGCTTACTTTGTAAAGTTGCAAAACTTTATGAGAGATGGTCATTACGGTGCTCAGAAAAAACGTGCTGTTCGAAGCTGTGCTCCCACATCCTTAGTAAGTTTGGATAACTAAATCTTGAATGACTGTTAACTAGTGATGTGACATTTGAACCGAGGCATCGGAGCTTGTGTTGAGGAGGGTGCCAGATGAAGCCTCGATTTGAGGCTTGTGTTGTTAACGTAGAAATCACAAAACCAGTGACAAACGAAGCCTCAATTTCGTAGCATTTAATGCCACATTTTAATGGGTAAATACATTTATCAGAGACAGAAATTTAACAAACAAACACACACACTTTTAGACTTATATTTGTGCACGTAACACGAGTCTATCTGTGAAATGTGTGGTGAATCTTTCGTCCGACGGTGTTTCTTTCACAGGATTTTGGCTGCTTTATTTTTAATCAACCACCAGATTGCGTTGTTTTCGACACACTCGAAGTATATACAGAATTTTTGAATAAACTTTATACAGTAGTCAACATTTGAAGTGGATCCAAAACAAGAGACAAGAACATGTATTGTTTTGGTTTTAGGACAACTTTGATGACAGGTTTTGATCCATTTCAAATGTTGACTACTGTATACTGAATGTAGACCAGTTTCGATATAACGTTTCAATGTCATCTCTGTGCGTCATTTGATTTTGACTTTGACTTTTATTATTATTATTTTTTTACTTCATCTTCATCTCCAAATCATATAGCGGGTTTCAGACGATGTTCCTAATGTGATTTAGAACATTGCTAGGATGACTTAGCATCTTGTAAAGCCAACATAATTAAGCTTTGTCACTATTTCTTGGTGATAATTGAAATAAGCCTTGTTTAAGTAATCTTTGTGTTGATCATAAATTCATTTATTCTTTTATTAAAACAAGATGCTCTTTGAAACAGTCTCTAAATCTGCCAAAGTGGGCTGTTTCGGTACTGAAATTAAGACTATTGTTTTTCTAATGCACTTTGTTTGATTTACAAGTTATAAAAATAAAAATGAAAGACTTTTTCCTTTTCAAATTTGTAGGACTGTAGATACAGTATTTAAATATATTGTAGGTTATATTTATAGTCAAATTAATTTATGACTTAATACACATGTACATTTGACATTGTCAAAGCAAGGCTTACAAGGCGAATGTGTTTTTCTAACTCTGTAAAGCCCACAAAACCACAGACGCACTTTTCTAACAAACACATGCACGCACATCCAAATCCCACATACATCCGGTTTTAGTTTTTTCAGTCATGAAATCATTGACTTTTGCAAATGATTTTGTGGCATTTGCTTACTGCAGAGCAAATTGGCATACTTGTAAATGTGAGTTTAGGAAGTGGTCGAGCAGCAAAGTCTTGTTTTTGATGTGGGCTTCTCACAGTGCTGTGACAAAAGATAAAAACCCTTCCATTTCTGTTCATTCTTGTTCCGTCACAAGATGCATCTACAAGCCTCCGCTGTTCTTTTTTTTATTCTTCTCACTGGAGGTACATTAAACATTTATTAACATATTATTTAATACATTTAGTGATGTAAATACACTAAATGTCTCTCTATCTTTGTTATTTAAGGATTTTCTCTGGTCTGTTATGACTGCTTGAATCAACACGAAGGTCCTTGTGAAGAACAGATGACATGTAATCCTGTAAATAAGTGTACAAGTAGAAGACAAGTAGAATACAATGGTAAGTGTAGATTTACTGTTTTGAAGATAGAATTTTGGTAGCATATCACTAGACATTGTTCAAGGTAAAGCATGACATAGCAAACAACATTGACTTCCTCAACCCGTCATTGACCCATATAAGAGGTACGGTAGTGGTACTTCATCTGCAAATGTGCCAACGCTGCTTTGGTTTCCAAAGTATATACTTTATTATATATTTGATTTTGACTAATAAGTTAGAATGACACAATCTGAGCTATCCTTGCACAGTATTTTAACATTATCAAACTATTTTTGTGTTGATTGTCATTTTTGTGATGACTAAACTCATTGTGTTTAATGCACTATAAACCAGAGCTATTCATTTATTCATTTGTTCATTCATATCTAAGGTGACAACAAGACTGAGATCAATGAAAGAACATGTGCATTGCCAGATGAATGTGAATCCTGGTCCTTTAGCACAGGCTACTGGAGGAAATCAAATTCTATCCAGTGCTGTGACACCGACCTCTGCAATGAACAAGTTGGCCCAGGTATCATCTTTTATTTGATTCCTTACCCTTATCAAAAAGTACACTTCAAGTTTATTTTATTAAGTCTATGAAATTGGCCCACATTCTAGTATATAAAATGATACTTTTAACTATACTTTAAGTATGACAGCAGTAAACTTTGAGTACACAACTAGTTTACATCTATGCTTTTAGTTTGTACTGCAACTACACTAAAAGTAAACTTATAGGTATACTGATAGTTTATTAAATACTTGTAGCATTTTTAGTGCACTTTGAAGTATTCAGGTGGTATACTATTAGTAGTTTTATACTGCAAATATACTTGTTAGTTTTATTTATGGTGAACTTTACATCATACTTTAAGTATACTACTATGTCCCTATTCAGGTATTAGTTTGTATATGTTTTGTTATATGAGTATCTGCTTGTAAACAAAAACATTTTATTCTAACTTCATGCATTCTTTTTTTTATAAACACTTGAATGTGGGTAAGTTTAAGAAAGAAAGAAAGAACATTTTGAACAAAAAGTTGAAAAAGACTGAATTGGATTATGAATGATAATCAGTAATTATTACCCCTTCATGGGTCGACACTTTATTCCATAACGTCATACAGTTTTAATGCTTTTTAATGTCTGATGATCACATTAGATTACATGTGGAAGCAGCTGTTGTTTTGATTTCTTCTTCTCTAGTGTTTTGGAAATTCTGTACAGAAGATGTTTAATAGCGCCCCCTACTGTATAACAATGGAAACATGGATTCTCAAAGCACAAGTATAGCTTAAATGTCTTCAGATTTTTCTAAGTATAAGTCAAGTACTTAAATGTCATTTTAAGTATATTTTAATAAGTACATAAAGCAAATTTCTGACAAGTACTTAAAACGTAAACTGAACATATACTTTCCTATAGTTTAAAATAAGTTAACTAATAGCACACTTGAATAAACTCCTTTTTCGTAAGGGTAAGCTAGTATGAATATGCATAGTATTATTCCCAATCGTCACTATACTCCATAATCAATCTTAGATGTAACAAAAGCATCACAGTGTGGAAAGAGTTTCTGATGATTTGGCAAGTATTTACATCCACTGACTATTTTGCATGGTTACTTTAAAAGTTGGTTGTTTTATTTCATTGCAGTAATTCTATGTATGTTTGGGTTTTTTATTTTTCTTGGCTATCTTCTGCAACTGAGTAGGAAGGGTAGGCTGTGTAAAGTAGTAGGCTGGCTTGACAAAGCCTTGTTTGAAAGTTTGTACTAACTTTGAAAAGTTTGAATTTGGAGGTTTTCTTAGAAAAGTCAGGTAAAATATTTGAACGTTTGCTAACATGCTTCTAGAATTGTTTTAGAATATTGCTAACATGACTTAACACATTGCTAACATGTTTCTAGCACACTTTATTGCATTGTTAGCATGTTTTAGTATGTTCCTAACGTGATTTAGCACATTGCTGGCATGTTTCTAGCATGACTTAGCATCTTGTCAAGCCAACATAAGTAAGATTTGTCACTATTTCTAGGTGATAATTGAAATAAGCCTTGTTTAAATAATCTTCGTGTTATTTATAAATTAATTTTTTCTTTTATTAAAACAAGATTCTCTTTGAAACAGTCTCTAAATCTGCCAAAGATGGCAGTTTTACTACTGAAAATAAGACAATCAAATGCACTTTGTTTGATTACAAGTTATAAAAATAAAAATGAAAGATTTTTTTCCTTCTCAGATTTGTATTCTAAAGAGAATGGCAAGAGATGTCACACTTGTCATGAGGAGGACTGCTCACACACAGTGAGTTGTCGGGGGAATGAAGACTACTGCTTTACTGGCCACGGTACGAATTTACCAATGGAATGTTTTGTCTAGTCAACATTTTTTCCTTCTCTGTTCACCTCAGTACTTCTGTATTTCCACTATTGTCTGAACACTTGGTACAATGAAGTTTTTTTGCCATGTTACCTCTGCTTGTTTTTATTTATTACTTATTTTTCCTTTCTTTTCAATAGACCCACTGATTTTGAAAGGATGTGCCTCTAAGTACTTCTGTGATCATGCACCAGAATTATTACCTGGTGTAAACATCACATGTTGTTCAGGCAACCTGTGTAACAGCGTTAAGAGTGTCACTCAGAGTTTCATGGATAACGGTGTTAAGAGTGTCACTCAGAGCTTCCTGTTCCTCTGCTGTTCTCTGCTCTCCTTCATCCTGCTGCACTGAATCCAGCAGCAAAGACCCTCCACATCAGACACAATTTAATTTATTACTGTGCATTAAAAATAGAAGCATTAATTTTCTGAAATCATTTGGTTATCTTTTAATCTATAATATAATAACAAGTGGTCTAAAACAATGAAATTGCAAGATCATGTTTTATTTAACAATTAAATATAAATAGAACAACAGTTTTTAACATGGTTCTTCATGTTTTACACAAACTTGTGCAGTTCATACCAACAAAATAATATAATTTCACAAGTGGTCTCAGACTTTTGGACCCCACTATGCATATTGAGATGATGATAATGTTTAAAAAATCCAACAAAATATTTAAAAAAATAAAATAAAAAACTTCATATGTATGGCCCAGTGCTGAAGTCCAGATGAACCCAGAACTTTGACAGTAAATTAGTTAATTTCTTTATTTAGCAAAATGCAGCTGTTCCCATGAATAACTTCTATATTAATGCAAATTACTTAGTAATTCTGACCAAAATAGAAATAAAAAAAATAACCTGATGTTTTTATTTCCGTAATGCATGGAATTTAATAAAGTCATGTTTTCTTCTTCAAGCCATTAGAAATTAGTTGTTTTATGTATCCAGCAGGAGGCAGCATTTGATCATGCATTTTGACTTTGAAAAATCAAAACCATTGCATTTTTGTAGAATTTTCTGGTCGGTTTGCATGGATATAAGTACTTTAAAAGGGTCTGCTTTTAAAATCAACTTTAACACAAAACTAAGCAAAGCTTACTGGCTTACTGCTACTGCTTTGAAATGTATTCACTTAGATTTGTTCAGAAAAATAATATAAATGTAATGTTATTGAACACTCTAGACAATTAGAACAGACCTACACTTTTTATTATTATTATTATTTTTTTTTTTTTAATGGCCAAATGTCATATTCATAAATGTAAATTCTCAGGAAAGAAAATACATATTTTATAGCATTTACACATGAAGTGAAGCATTATATTGAGTCCATATTGCCCTCATAGAAACAAAAAGCTGTTCGAATTGTGCAAGCTTGTGCATTGTTTAATGTATTCCTATGATATTATTTATATCACCCCCTAGCATTTGAAATTGTTTTGTATTTATTGGAATTGAATTGTATTGAATGTGTTGACATTGTTCAATAAAATAAAGAGAGAGAGAGATTTGATTTTTAATACTTTTAATAATCAGAATAAAAAAACATCAAACCATCATCACAAAAACATTATCACAACAAGACTAAAAATTAAATCCCCTTCACACACAGTACAAAAAACATAATTGAAACACCACTGTAATACAAAGGCATCCAAATCCTTCATCTGTTTATAATATTTAAATTCAACTGCAATCCTAGATCCCAGAGAGAGAGAGAGAAATATAAACAAACATGTTTATGGTTACATATTTTTATTTCCAAATACAACATTGAATTACTAAGAGTTACACATTTTTGAACAATTACATTTCATGTATTTTCTAAACTAATACAACCAATAAGATGTTAAGATAACTAATAAACTAATAGACCAATTTCGAGTAGACGTCACTTGCAGCTGCGCGCATAGTGGTTGCAGAAAAACACTGGTAGCAAGTGGAGGTAAACGGGTAAAATCCATGGAATAAGAGACAAAAAATCGGAATGCAAATCATTTTTTACAATAATGTAGTCAAAGACACCATTTGAAGCTAAACGCAGACGTTTAAACGGACATACTATGAATGAAAACTGCTATGATTACTCTACTTTTAAAGCATACATTTGATTTAAACAACAGTTCTACATAATATTCACATTAGCCCTACAGTTACAGCATGAAATATTATTTTAACCTATTATTATTAACATTTTTTTATTTTTATTATTATTTTATCTCACAATTCCTTTTTTTCTCACAAATGCAAGTTTATATCTCCTAATTCGGACTTTATAACTCGATTTAACAAAACTAGTGAGTTTGTTAAAATATAAACTCTGAGCCGAGGGGAAAAGAGAGAATGACGAGTTGTTTTTCCTCTGGAGTTGTGGGTGTAGATGTAGGGATCAGAGGGTGGTGACGGGCAGGTTTAGGGATAGGTCTATGTAAGGTGGGAGAAATTGGGTCTGGCTCTGGATTTGGATCATGGATCTCGTGTTCGGCAGTGAGGACCATCTCGATTACTTTTCGTAAATTATGTTTACTCATTAATTTCTTGCGGAAGTTCATTTAAGCCGAATCTGAGAAGATTTAGCGCAAATACTGAACTCGTGAGTCACTGTGAGCTGGTTTCCTTTGCAATGAAGCAATAGCGAAGAAAACAATTAATTTCATTGTTCGTTTCTGGTCGGAGCTTTATCTCTTCTTGCCACTGGTGAGTCTTGACAGTCATGTTTAATTTATCTTAAAAAAAAAAAAAATAAAAATATAAAAAACCCTAAATACAAAGGCATCCAAATCCTTCATCTGTTTATAATATTTACATTCAACTGCAATCCTAGATCCTAGAGAGAGAGAGAGAGAGAGAGAGAGAGAGAAATAAACAAACATGTTTATGGTTACATATTTTTATTTCCAAATACAACATTGAATTACTAAGAGTTACACATTTTTGAACAATTACATTTCATGTATTTTCTAAACTAATACAACTAATAAGATGTTAAGATAACTAATAAACTAACAGATAAATTTCGAGTAGACGTCACTTGCAGCTGCGCGCGCATAGTGGTTGCATAAAAACACTGGTAGCAAGTGAAGGCAAACGGGTAAAATCCATGGAATAAGAGAAAAAAAATTGTGCCTTTTGATGTCAAAATCGGAATGCAAATAATTTTTATACAGTATTGTAGTTTTTTCTGTCTGCATGTGTTTTCTTTAGTTGCAGCGGCTTGAACTCTCTCTGCCACCGTAATTTTTAGTTTAAAAGAAATTAACTAACAGCACACTTGAATAAACTCCTTTTTCGTAAGGGTAGGCTAGTATGAATCTGCATAGTATTATTCCCAATCGTCACCATACTCCATAATCAATCTTAAATGTAACAAGTGCATCACAGTGTGGAAAGAGTTTCTGATGATTTGGCAAGTAATTTACATCCACTGACCATTTTGCATGGTTCATTTAAAAGTTGGTTGTTTCATTTTATTGCAGTAATTCTATGTATGTTTTTTTTTTTTTTTCTTGGCTTTTGCAACCTCTTTTGCAACCGAGTAGGAAGGGGCTCAAAAGCTGTTTACATAACTAGATTAGTAAAGTTTGACGACAAACTTGATGCTGGTTTGACAAAGCCTTGTTTGAAAGTTTGTACTGATAGAATTGTTTTAGAATTTTGCTAACATGATTTAACACATTGCTAACATGTTTCTAGCACACTTTATTGCATTGTTAGCATGTTTTAGTATGTTCCTAACGTGATTTAGCACATTGCTGGCATGTTTCTAGCATGACTTAGCATCTTGTCAAGCCAACATAAGTAAGATTTGTCACCATTTCTATGTGATAATTGAAATAAGCCTTGTTTAAGTAATCTTTGTGTTGATTATAAATTATTTTTTTCTTTTATTAAAACAAGATGCTCTTTAAAACAGTTTCTAAATCTGCCAAAGATGGCTGTTTTACTACTGGAATTAAGACAGTCAAATGCACTTTGTTTGATTACAAGCTATAAAAATAAAAATGAAAGATGTTTTCCTTCTTAGATTTGTACTCTAATGAGAATGGCAAGAGATGTCACACTTGTTATAAAGAGAACTGCTCACACACAGTGAGTTGTCGGGGGAATGAAGACTACTGCTTTACTGGCTACGGTACGAATTTACCAATGGAATGTTTTGTCTAGTCAACATTTTTCCTTCTCTGTTCATCTCTGTACTTCTGTATTTCCACTATTGTCTGAACACTTGGTACAATGAAGTTTTTTTGCCATGTTACCTCTGCTTGTTTTTATTTATTTCTTATTTTTCCTTTCTTTTTACTAGAGCCACCGATTGTGAAAGGATGTGCCTCTAAGTACTTCTGTGATCATGCAGGGATTATACGTGGTGTAAACATCACATGTTGTTCAGGCAACTTGTGTAACAGTGTTAAGAGTGTCACTCAGAGCTTCCTGTTCCTCTGCTGTTCTCTGCTCTTCTTCATCCTGCTGCTTTTGGACCCCACTATGTATACTGAGATGATAAAAATGTTTAAAAAATCCAATAAAATATTTAATATATATGTATATATAAAACTCAGGGCTGAAGTCCAGATGAACCCAGAACTTTGACAGTGATTTAGTTGATCTCTTTATGTAGCAAAATGCAGCTGTTCCCAAAAATAACTTGTTCTGAAGAAATAGCGCGCAGCACGCATATATGAGCAAACGTAACGTATCATCGGGGAATCAGACATTAGTCACACCGGAGCTGTTTCCCAAAGCGATGACGCCATCGCAGCATCTCGTTCCCTATTCTGGGAACCAAGGTTGCATACTTAACCGAGATATTTTTAATGCTTATATCGTAAACGTCAATTTTGTCATTGTTTTGGAGCACACTACCTTATAAATAACCGTAAGGCTAACATATTTATATTTAAAGCCAAAAAACTTTAATTTTGATTTCATAGGGGACTTTAAGTTAAAATAGTTTTAACAAATTTTCACAGAACTTCAACAGCTTTGAAGTACGTGTCGATTTTACAGGCAAGCGCTAACAAGGTGACAGCGCCAATACTGGCCTGGCCTACGTAATACAGTGTTTTTGGTAGTTTTTGCGGAAAAATGCAAGGGAAAAACTTTTCAGTTTTTGACTACATCGTTGTTGTATAAATGTAGCCTTAGAATCAACTCCAGACCTTTTATCTGCTTATTTGATGTAGAAATAACAAAAGAATAGCCCACGTCTGCCCATGAAACAGCTTTTGAGTCAAAGTTGCAAAATTTTATGAGAGATATATGAGTCATTACGGTGCTCAGAAAAAACGAGTCACAAACGAAGCCTCACGAACTCTCCAGTCCAGTGCGAGATTCACTGTGTCGGTTCAAACCCCCAGATCTTACTTATTTATATTTTTAAATACCCAGTCATACAAGTAATATGGAAAATTATTTCAGAAAAATTAAATATTTGCCATATGCATGTGTACATTATTCTTATATTACGTCATATAGATATTTGTAGCATTTAATGCCACAGTTTAATGGGTAAATACATTTATCAGAGACAGAAATTCAACAAACAAACACACACACTTTTAGACTTATATTTGTGCACGTAACATGAGTCAATCTGTGGAATATGTGGTGAATGTTTCGTCCGACGGTGTTTCTTTCACAGGATTTTGGCTGCTTTTCTTTTTATTAACTGCCAGATCGCGTTGTTTTCGACACACTCGAAGTATATACTGAATTCTTGAATAAACTGTAAACAGTAGTCAACATTTGAAGTGGATCAAAAAAGTTAATCAAAGTTGTCCTTAGACAAGAACATGTATTGTTTTGGTTTTAGGACAACTTTGATGACAAGTTTTGATCCACTTCTAATGTTGACTACTGTATACTGAATGTAGGCCAGTTTCGATATAACGTTTCAATGTCATCTCTGTGCGTCATTTGATTTTGACTTCTGTTTTCTGTTTTTTTTTTTGTTTTGTTTTTTTTACTTTTTACTTCATCTCCAAATCATATAGCGGCTTTCAGACGATGTTCCTAATGTGATTTAGAACATTGCTAGGATGACTTAGCATCTTGTCAAGCCAGCATAATTAAGCTTTGTCACTATTTCTATGTGATAATTGAAATAAGCCTTGTTTAAGTAATCTTTGTGTTGATTATAAATTCATTTATTCTTTTATTAAAACAAGATGCTCTTTGAAACAGTCTCTAAATCTGCTACAGTGGGCTGTTTCGGTACTGAAATTAAGACTGTTTTTCTAATGCACTTTGTTTGATTTACAAGTTATAAAAATAAAAATGAAAGAATTTTTCCTTCTCAAATTTGTAGGACTGTAGTCTTTCTTTAAAAAATGCATTTTTATCGGGCTCAGATGTATAGGTTTCTATGTAAATACCGGTACTTCTGATTGGACTGAGGCTGGTATTTTAGCGAGTTCGAAGAAAAAGCATTTGATGGACGTATAATATGTGTCGAGAGCATTCACTCAGTATCATTATCTCATTTTTGACCGAGATGGCTTTTAGCTGGTTTTGCATCTGAACTCTTCTTATATTGTAGGTTATATTTATAGTTAAATTCATTCATGACTTAATACACATGTACATTTGATTTAAAATTTAGCAAACGCTCTTATCAAGCAAGCCTTACATAAAGGCGAATGTGTTTTTCGAACTCTGTAACTTTTTGACTTTTGCAAATGATTTTGTGGCATTTCCTCACTGCAGAGCACTTGTAAATGTGAGTTTAGGAAGTGATCGAGTCTTGTTTTTGACGTGGGCTTCCCACAGTGATGTGACGAAAGATAAAAACCCTTTCATTTCTGTTCATTCTTGATCCTTCACAAGATGCATCTACAAGCCTCTGCTGCTCTTCTTTTCATTCTTCTCAATGGAGGTAACATTTATACACTTATTAAACATTTATTAGCATATTATTTAATACATTTTGTAATGTAAATAGAGATGTCACTAAAAATCTTTGTCATTTAAGGGTTTTCTCTGGTCTGTTATGACTGCGGGAAACAACACAAAGGTCCTTGTGTAAATAAGATACCATGCGATTCTGTAAATAACACGTGTACAAGTAGAGGACAAGTAGAATACAATGGTAAGTGTAGATTTACTGTTTTCAAGATAGAATTTTGGTAGCATATCACTAGACATTGTTCAAGGTAAAGCATGACATAGCAAACAACATTGACTTCCTCAACCCGTCATTGACCCATATAAGAGGTACGGTAGTGGTACTTCATCTGCAAATGTGCCAACGCTGCTTTGGTTTCCAAAGTATATTAATATACTTTATTACATATCTGATTATGACTAATAAGTTTGAATGACACAGTTTGAGCTATCCTTGCGCAGTACTTTCACATTATCAAACTATTTTTGTGTTGATTGTCATTTTTGTGATGACTAACCTCATTGTGTTTAATGCACTATAAACCAGAGCTATTCATTTATTCATTTGTTCATTCATATCTAAGGTGACAACAAGACTGAGATCAATGAAAGAACATGTGCATTGCCAGATGAATGTGAATCCTGGTCCTTTAGCACAGGCTACTGGAGGAAATCATATTCTAGCCAGTGCTGTGACACCGACCTCTGCAATGAACAAGTTGTCCCAGGTATCATCTTTTATTTGATTCCTTACCCTTATCAAAAAGAAGTACACTTCAAGTTTATTTTATTAAGTATACGAAATTGGCCCACATTCTTGTATATAAAATGATACTTTAACTATACTTTAAGTATGACGGCAGTAAACTTTGAGTACACAACTAGTTTACATCTATGCTTTTAGTTTGTACTGCAACTACACTAAAAGTAAACTTATAGGTATACTGATAGTTTATTAAATACTTGTAGCATTTTTAGTGCACTTTGAAGTATTCAGGTGGTATACTATTAGTAGTTTTATACTGCAAATATACTTGTAAGTTTTATTTATGGTGAACTTTACATCATACTTTAAGCATACTACTATGTCCCTATTTAGGTATTAGTTTGTATATGTTTTGTTATATGAGTATCTGCTTGTAAACAAAAACATTTTATTCTAACTTCATGCATTCTTTTTTATAAACACTTGAATGTGGGTAAGTTTAAGGAAGAAAGAAAGAACATTTTGCACAAAAAGCTGAAAAAAGACTGAATTGGATTCAGAATGATAATCAGTAATTATTACCTCTTCATGGGTCAACACTTCATTCCATAACGTTATACAGTTTTAATGCTTTTTAATATCTGATGATCGCATTAGATTACATGTGGAAGCATTGGCTGCATCCGAAAGCTCTAAAATGCTGCCTTCGAAGGCAGCATTCCAAGGCAGGAAGGCATCAAGGCACGCCCGAATTCTAATTCTGCTTCATTTCCTGTCTCCGGAGGTACATTCTTCTGATGGAATTTTGAAGGCAGCATAGATGTATCCTTCGCTGCCTTCAATTTCCCACAATCCTGTGAGTGTGCGTCATATAGGCTATATAAATAAAGATATTCTGGTGAAATTAGACTTGTTACTTTATATAATAGATGAGATCTTGACCATGATATACTTTATGAATCGTAATAGTGTAAAAAGCGTAATAAATAATATTGTTTGTAATAACAGTATTTAATAAAATGTTAAAAGGGTTCAAATGAGTAGTGGATAAGAATAATATTTACAGTATACTACCAATAATAACGACACAGCCACTAATAACAATGACCTGTTCTCAGTGGCAGATTAATACTCTTTGGTGCCCCTGGGCCATGGTGCATGGTCTTGTTGCAGGGATGGGCAGTATTTCAAATACATTCGAAATACAAAATACTATTTTGTATTAAATACCTTCGAAAAAAAATGCATTTAAATACATTTAATCTTTGTATTTTAATTTTTGTATTTTTAAAATACATAAGGTACTTTGTCAATCAACCTCCTTATTAGACTGCTGATTTTTGTATTTAAATACCTTTGGAAAAAGTCAAATGTATTTTGTATGTAAATACATTTAATCTTAGTATTTTTGTATTTAGTATTTTGTATACTTGTTGATACAGTAAATCAGCAGTCTAATAAAGAGGATGATTGGCAAAAAGTATTTGATGTATTTTGAAAGCAAACAGATTAAATGTATTTACATACAAAATACAAAATACTATTTTGTATTTCAAATACATGTTTTTGAAATACTGCCCATCCCTGACTGTGTTAACACATTTATTGGACCAGCACCCAATGTAAGGTTTGTGCCACATCTGCCCCAAACTGGTGTACAAAGTACTGGTGATTACCAAAATCATTTTTCATGTTTCTGGTTAATCCACCAGTATATGTAAGATCTTTAGTCAAAGTATTGTTTCTAATGCTAAAATTGTTTGGACTGAATGGATTCAAAGATAGACTGCACAAAAGGTTAATCAAAAGCAAGTATTTGGGAGCAACTAGAAACTATTTGGATGTCAATAACAACAGAGCCTGTGGAAAAGTGCATTAAAACAATGTCAGCAAGAATGCAAGCTTTTATCAAGGCCAAAGGAGGCATACAAAATAAAAATAAAATATTTAATTAATTGTTTGGTTATTATGCATGACTAAAGATAATTTAGTCGTTTGTTATTTGCCTAACAAATGACAATACAATTTTTAGTTCTGACAGGTGGTCTAATAAGTTTAAGTTTAAGCTGTTTATAGCTACATAGTTTTATGAGGATTTGAACTGAAAATAAAACTTACAAACTTGTTTATACTCTGCCCCTTTCTTGATTTCCAACAGCTGCAAAGCACAACATTAAAGCGCAAGGCTGACGCTCTGTAGCGAATTCACACACACGCATATATATATATATATTTAGGGCTGCAACGATTAATCGCACGATGTCGTGAGGCGCGTTTAGTCAATGAAGCCGGTACTTTGATTAGTAGTAAAGCTCCATCACGTGCGTTCAGCTGGAGCGGCAAGTAATACACAGAGCCGTAAAGCACTGACAAGCTACGCCAAATCGCGCGCAAAATCGAATTCGATTTTGAGCGCGATTTTGGCGTAGCTTGTCAGTGATGTACCGGCTTCATTGACTAAACGACATCGTGCCTCACGACATCGTGCGATTAATCGTTGCAGCCCTAATATATATATATATATATTTATATGAGTGAGGCGTTTTAATTTCAGTTGAAGATACGGGAGTTGCGCGACACACCGCACAGCATGCTCCTAGAATCTGGTTGAGTAATATATAGGCGTCGAAACGAAAGCGCACAGGTTCACGCAGTTTGTGTGAATCTGGCGACAGATCGCACATCCACTGATTCAAGCAGGAGAAAAAAAAACTTTCAACAAAATATTCAGGGGACTTAGTACGTTCTGATGAAAGGGTATATATAAACCATGGCTAAACAGACGTTTGAGAATACATCGCTTGTCTTACCGGAGAAAATTTATTTGCGTGGTGCCCCCCCTGGACGTGGTGCCCCTGGGCACTTGCCCAATTGCCCATATGGTTAATCCGCCTATGGCTTTTCTGCAATATTACTTGCATCAGTGCTTTTATTTTTTTTAAGCAAAAAGTAGCTGCCATTCTCAGTAGTCTTCTCCGACGCACAGACCTTCGGTGGGTAATGACATTGAGGTCTTTATGTATTATTAAAGGATTTATATATAACTGTATAAGATCGTTTTTCTACAAAATCTACAACTTAACCCTTAGGTAACCTAGCAACGGCAGCACGTTCTGCTGCCTCTGAAGACCGTCCGAAACTGTTTCTAGAGTTGCCTTCACAGCCTTCGAAGTCACTGCCTGATAAGGCAGCGAGGCAGCAAGTCAGCTGACTCCGCTTTCCGACGCAGCTGTTGTTTTGGTTTCTTCTTCGCTAGTGTTTTGGAAATTCTGTACAGAAGATGTTTAATAGCGCCCCCTACTGTATAACAATGAAAACATGGATTCTCAAAGCACAAGTATAGCTTAAATGTCTTCAGACTTTTTCTAAGTATAAGTCAAGTATACTTCAATGTCATTTTAAGTATTTTGATAAGTACATAAAGCACATTTCTGAGGAAAACTTTAAAAGTAGACTGAAAATATACTTTCCTATTTTTAGAATAAAAGAAATTAACTAACAGCACACTTGAATAAACTCCTTTTTCGTAAGGGTAAGCTAGTATGAATATGCATAGTATTATTCCCAATCATCACTACACTCCATAATCAATCTTAGATGTAACAAAAGCATCACAGTGTGGAAAGAGTTTCTGATGATTTGGCAAGTAATTTACATCCACTGACTATTTTGCATGGTTACTTTAAAAGTTGGTTGTTTCATTTTATTGCAGTAATTCTATGTATGTTTGGGTTTTTTATTTTTCTTGGCTATCTTCTGCAACTGAGTAGGAAGGGTAGGCTGAGTAAAGTAGTAGGCTGGCTTGACAAAGCCTTATTTGAAAGTTTGTACTAACTTTGAAAAGTTTGAATTTGGAGGTTTTCTTAGAAAAGTCAGGTAAAATATTTGAACATTTGCTAACATGCTTCTAGAATTGTTTTAGAATTTTGCTAACATGATTTAACACATTGCTAACATGTTTCTAGCACACTTTATTGCATTGTTAGCATGTTTTAGTATGTCCCTAACGTGATTTAGCACATTGCTGGCATGTTTCTAGCATGACTTAGCATCTTGTCAAGCCAACATAAGTAAGATTTGTCACTATTTCTAGGTGATAATTGAAATAAGCCTTGTTTAAATAATCTTCATGTTGATTATAAATTCATTTTTTCTTTTATTAAAACAAGAAACAGTCTCTAAATCTGCCAAAGATGGCTGTTTTACTACTGAAATTAAGACAGTCAAATGCACTTTGTTTGATTACAAGTTATAAAAATAAAAATGAAAGATGTTTTCCTTCTCAGATTTGTATTCTAAAGAGAATGGCAAGAGATGTCACACTTGTCATGAGGAGGACTGCTCACACACAGTGAATTGTCGGGGGAATGAAGACTACTGCTTTACTGGCTACGGTACGAATTTACCAATGGAATGTTTTGTCTAGTCAACATTTTTTCCTTCTCTGTTCACCTCAGTACTTCTGTATTTCCACTATTGTCTGAACACTTGGTACAATGAAGTGACCAGTTTAGTCTGTTTTGTTTTTTGTTTTGTTTTTTTGCCATGTTACCTCTGCTTGTTTTTATTTATTACTTATTTTTCCTTTCTTTTCACTAGACCCACTGATTTTGAAAGGATGTGCCTCTAAGTACTTCTGTGATCATGCACCAGAATTATTACCTGGTGTAAACATCACATGTTGTTCAGGCAACCTGTGTAACGGCGTTAAGAGTGTCACTCAGAGTTTCATGGATAACGGTGTTAAGAGCGTCACTCAGAGCTTCCTGTTCCTCTGCTGTTCTCTGCTCTTCTTCATCCCGCTGCACTGAATCCAGCAGCAAAGACCCTCCACATCAGACACAATTTAATTTATTACTGTGCATTAAAAATAGAAGCATTAATTTTCTGAAATCATTTGGTTATCTTTTAATCCATAATATAATAACAAGTGGTCTAAAACAATGAAATTGCAAGATCATGTTTTATTTAACAGTTGAATATAAACAGAACGACAATTTTTAACATGGTTCTTCAAGTTTTACACAAACTTGTGCAGTTCATACCAACAAAATAATATCATTTCACAAGTGGTCTCAGACTTTTGGACCCCACTATGCATATTGAGATGATAATAATGTTTAAAAAAACCAACAAAATATTTAAAAAAATAAAATAAAAAATAAAAAACTTCATATGTATGGCCCAGTGCTGAAGTCCAGATGAACCCAGAACTTTGACAGTGAATTAGTTGATTTCTCTATTTAGCAAAATGCAGCTGTTCCCATAAATAACTTCTATATTCATGCAAATTACTTAGTAATTCTGACCAAAATAGAAATTAAAAAAAATAACCTGATTTTTAACCGGATTTATTCCCGTAATGCATGGAATTTAATAAAGTCATGTTTTCTTCTTCAAGCCATGAGAAATTAGTTGTTTTATGTATCCAGCAGGAGGCAGCATTTGATCATGCATTTTGACTTTGAAAAATCCCTTCAAAACCATTGCATTTTTTTTTTTTTTTTTTTTTTTTTTAGAATTTTCTGGTCGGTTTGCATGGATATAAGCACTTTAAAAGGGTCTGCTTTTAAAATCAACTTTAACACAAAACTAAGCAAAGCTTACTGGCTTACTGCTACTGCTTTGAAATATATTCACTTAGATTTGTTCATAAAAATAATATAAATGTAATGTTATTGAACACTCTAGACAATTAGAACAGACCTACACTTTTTATTATTATTATTTTTTTTTTTTTATTTTAATGGCCAAATGTCATATTCATAAATGTAAATTCTCAGGAAAGAAAATACATGTTTTATAGCATTTACAAATGAAGTGAAGCATTATACTGAGTCCGTATTGCCCTCAAAGAAACAAAAAGCTGTTCGAATTGTGCAAGCTTGTGCATTGTTTAATGTATTCCTATGATATTATTTATATCACCCCCTAGCATTTGAAATTGTTTTGTATTTATTTAGTATTTATTGTATTTATTGTATATAATTGAATTGTATTGAATGTGTTGACATTGTTCAATAAAATAGAGAGAGATTTGATTTTTAACCAATACTTTTAATAATCAGTATAAAAAAACATCAAACCATCATCACAAAAACATTATCAAAAGACTAAAAATTAAATCCCCTTCACGCACAGTACAAAAAACATAATTGAAATACCAACAAAGGTATCCAAATTCTTTATGTGTTTGTGATATTTAAACTCAACTGCAATCCTAGATCCTACACTGTAAAAAATTACAGTGAATTTAACAGTAAAAATACTATAAAAATGCTACAGTATAAAACCTGTTAAATGGTTAACGGCTGTAAAATTTACAGTGAACAGTGAAATTTACCGTAAACTGACATTCCCAGAATTCCCTGTGTTACATTTTTTTTTTTAATTTGATGTTTTTTTGTTGAAATAACTTCTTCTTAGTTTTTTCTTAGCTGTTTTGTACATTAGGGTTCTATGTTACATCTAATGTTGTTAAATTAATGTTTATGCATTATTTCAGTTTCATGTGTGTTACCATGATGGTGTTTAGTGTTTGTGTGAATGACACTGTGCACCTTCTATATGTTCATATTTGAAAGCTATTTGTGATGAGCTTTGGTTGATCATTTGATTTTCTCATCACCACCTGCTTTTGGTGGTTATCAGTGTAGATTTCAGTACTTCAATAGGTTGGTACATTAACATTGTATCAGTTAATGAAATTATGGTATTTACCTGTAAATGTAAGTGAAAACCGCAAAACATAAAATGTTGCTACCGTATTTTTTACAGTAAAATTCCGGCAACCACAGCTGCCGTTTTTTTTACCGTAAATTTTACTGTGGTTGCAGAAAAACACTGGTAGCAAGTGGAGGTAAACGGGTAAAATCGGAATGCAAATCATTTTTATACAATAATGTAGTCAAAGACACCATTTGAAGCTAAACGCAGACATTTAAACAGACATACTATGAATGAAAACTGCTATGATTACTTAAAGCATACGATTATTAAAGCATAAATTTGATTTAAACAACAGGTCTACATACTATTCATATTAGCCCTACAGTTACAGCATGAAATATTATTTTTACCTATTACTATTGACATTTTTATATAACTTTTTTTTTTTTTTATCTCACAAATGCAAGTTTTTTTTTTCCTAATTCGGACTTTATAACTCGATTTAACAAAACTAGTGAGTTCGTTAATTCTGAGGGAAAAAAGCCAGAAGTGTGGGATATAAACTCTGAGCCGAGGGGAAAAGAGAGCATGAGGAGTTGTTTTTTCTCTATAGTTGTGGGATATAATCTCTGAATTGCGAAATTAAAGTCAGAATTTTGAAATATAAAATCAAATTTAGCTTTTTTATTCTTTTAAACCATAGCTCCATAGACTGCCAATTGAACCGCCCATTAAAAAAAAACGTCATCCCTGTTTCGGATCTGTAAGACTATCCCACTATCTAACGTCAGTTTCGTTAAATAACATTTTGAAAAAGACATCTAATCAATATAATTGTAGCATCCAGTCAATATTGAGAAGGCCAGAACTGATGGTAAAACTGACTTTTATTACCGACCGTGTGTTCCACCAACGTAAGAGCTGAGTATAAACAAATAAATCATGCATTACCATTACATTTCAAAGGTTACACAGCTCATTACATTAGTTTCAATCTAATAGCATTACCAAATTATACATTTTACGATAAACATTTCAAGTACTCAAATATAGTTCTCATTAACTCTACCAACCTTGTTCCCCAATTGACCGAAGCTAAACCTTGTAGTATTAACTGTTTCTCCGTGGCCTTTACTGTTTTTAACCGTGAACCCTTTCAGACTTTTCTTTCGTCCTTTGCGCCGTTTTCCAGTTTCGTTTCCGTCACCATACTTCCGGTTTCTTTGGTTATCAAAATAAAAGCCCGATACAGTAATAGTAAAACATTATAACTTACTGTAATCAAAATAGTGCTCAACTACTCTGTTGGTCTTTACACTCCCACCAAATTATTTGCTATTACACATATAAAAAACGTAAATAATTTCTCCAAGTCACTTAACTAGAATACAGAAATAACTTGGAAACAGGTTACAACCATAACTTCAACATTCAAAACACTTAAGCATTGTAAGTTTGCCTTTCCCGATCTTCTAGTAGCAGAACTAACTTATGTACTGGACGTTCTACTACAGACATTTTGTTCACACGCTGACCCCTTTTGGTAAGATTTCTGTCTGCAAAGCCTATTTTGACCTTTCTGACAAGTCCATCTGTATCCTTTACAGTGTCCAAGATTCGTCCAAGTTTCCACTGTGATCGTGGTTGCATTTCATCCTTGTCCATTACTATGTCGCCTATTTGCATGTTTCTTTTAGGCTTGTGCCATTTTTGTCTGACCATTATGTTCTGCAAGTACTCCCCTTTCCATCTGCTCCAGAATTGTTCGAGCAGGTACTGTACTTGACGCCATCGTTTTCGTGCATATAAGTCCTCTTTAACAAACTGTCCTGAGGGAGGTAGAGGAGTTGAGGGTTTCAATGTGACAAGATGATTTGGAGTTAGCGGCTCCAAACTGTTTGGATCGTTGAGGTTGTCTGTTGTAAGGGGGCGGCTGTTTACTATAGCAGCTGCTTCATACAAGAAGGTTCTGAGTGAAGAGTCGGTGAGTCGACCTGGTGCGAGAGCCAATGTTGCATTAAGAACGTTCCTTACAGTACGTATCTGTCGTTCCCATACTCCACCTGCGTGACTAACATGAGGTGTGTTTAGGACAAAATCACATTGGGTTTCCGCAAGGAAGGTCGTCAGTTTGTCAGTGTCGATTTTACTTTGTGCTGCACTCAGTTCGTTTTTGGCACCTACAAAGTTAGTACCCTGATCGCATTTTATTTGTCTGACAGAGCCTCTTAGAGCGATAAAGCATCTGAGTCCATTTATAAAAGTGTCCGTTGATAGGTCTTCTAACATTTCAACATGAATTGCACGTGAATAAAAGCATGTGAAAAGGAGGCCATACCTTTTATATTCTTTCCTTGCTTGTTTGGTCAGGAATGGTCCAAAAACGTCCATACCACAGTAGGTGAAAGGGGGAGAGTGTTCAATTCTTTCTGTGGGTAAGTCTCTCATTTTTTGTCCTTCCACAGGTCTCCTTTGTTTTCGACAAAACACACACTGGCGAATGTAGGATGCAACCGTTTGACTCAACTTTGGAATCCAATAGCCATTGGCTCGTATCTCATTCATCGTGAAGCCCTTTCCCTGATGATTGACCCTTTCGTGGCAGTGAGCAATTATCAGTTTTGTGATGTGATGCTCTCTGGGAATGATTGTTGGATGTTTAAATGAGCAGGGAAGCGATGAGTGATGGAGCCTTCCTCCCACCTTAAGCACATTGTCCTTGTCCAAGAGAACATCCAAGTTGTACATTTTGTTGTTCTTTGAAAGTTGTTTGCCTTTGTTTAATGTCTCTATTTCGTTTTGATATGCTTGTCTTTGTAAATCTTTGATGATCACAGTTTCTGTGTTTTGTCTTTCAGTTACAGTTGTGAGTGTCATTGATTTGTCTTTGAGCACGTCTCGTCTGAGACGTGCGACTGCCCTGACTGCACGGGACCAGGATGAGAACTTTGTGAGCCGGTCACTAAGGCTGGTCTGTTCAACCGTTTCTGTGCTTAGCGTCTGTACCTTTCTCACCTCTGGGTCTCCTACCGTAAGTACAATGGTCTCTTTTGTTGGAAGCTGTATTTTCTTTTCCCACAGGAAGTGAGGGCCTGTTAACCAATTAGATGAGAGCAGTTCAGTTACAGATGTGCCCCTGGACGCCATATCTGCTGGGTTTTTGCTGGTGGGCACATAAAACCATTGTTGCAGTGAGGTACTGTTGTGGATTTTCTGCACTCTATTTGCAACAAACGTGTGAAACCGCCTTGCATCGTTGTTTATGTATCCTAGAGTGACCTTTGAGTCTGTCCAGAAGAACTCCTCAACATTGTCATAAAGCAGTGCCTCTCTTAGCGTGTTACTTACAGCGACTGATACTGTGGCTGCGGTAAGCTCTAACCTTGGGATCGTAGTGACCTTGGTTGGAGAGACGCGTGCTTTGCCCATGAGGAAGGTACAGTGGACATCTTCCCTTTTGTTTATGAGTCTAAGATAAGAACACTGTCCATATCCTGTGGTGCTTGCGTCAGAAAAGTGGTGTATTTCCCTTTTTACCACTTCTCCAAAATCTGCAGGAACGTAACATCTGTTGATTTGCACATTTTTTAGATTGTGTAGATCTCCTTTCCAGCACTCCCACCGTGGCTTAAGACACTCCGGTAGCGGGTCGTCCCAATCGGTTCCTTGACGACACATTTCTTGGAGAATCCCTTTTCCCTTGAGCACATAGGGAGCAATGAAGCCAAGGGGGTCGTATATTGCTGCGACCGTGGACAAGATGCCACGCCTGGTTGGTGGTTGGTCCTTAAGCGTGATGTTGAATGTAAAGCTATCCTTCTCCACATTCCAATAGATGCCAAGTGCTCTTTCTGTCTGTGTTTCATTAAACGTCAAGTCTTTTGTTTTTGTATCTGTTGCATGCTCTGAAGCTGGAATGCTTTTTAAAACTTCAGAGTTGTTGGACACGAATTTGTGTAACCTTAGTCCACCTTTTGCACATAGTTCGCGTGCTTCCTTTGCTAGTCGTATAGCATCCTTTACTGTCTCTGCGCTGGTGACTCCATCGTCTACATAGAAATCTCTAGCTATGAACTGTGAACCAGCTGGATATGCAGAACTGTTCTCTTTGGCTAAATGTTTGAGTCCATAGTTCGCACAACCAGGTGAAGAAACGGCGCCAAAGAGGTGTACTGTCATCCTGTACGCTTGTGGTTGGCTGTTCATGTCTCCGTCTTTCCACCATACGAAGCGCAAGTAGTTGCGATCATTTTCCTTGACTTGGAACTGGTGAAACATCTTTTCAATGTCGCACATTAGAGCTACTTGGTGCTGTCTGAAGCGCACAAGCACACCAGTTAGGTTGTTGATCATGTCAGGACCGTTCAATAAATGCTCATTAAGACAGGTGCCTTTGTGTTTTGCAGAGCAGTCGAAGACCACGCGCAACCTCTCGGGTTTCTTTGGATGATAGATGCCGTGGTGCGGTATGTACCATGTCTCTCCGGGCGGTCCACTATCATCAGTCTTTTCGGCATCCCCTCTTTTAATGATGTCGTTCATGTAGTTCATGTAGTCTCTTTTGTAATTTTCATCTTTCATGAATTTGCGTTTGAGCTGGTTTAGCCTGGTTTCAGCGAGTTGTCTGTTATTTGGCATTTGTGGTCTTTCTTTGAATGGTAATGGCATTTCAAAATGTCCATTTTCCATCTGTGTTATACCATGCTCGAGTTTCTGAAGGAATACTAAGTCCTCTTGCGACACAGTCTTTTCCTTCCCGTCAGTCTCTTTGAAATCTCTCTCCAAAGCACGTATTGCATCTGCTGGAGTGGAGGGAGGGATTTCTTTAACAGTGATCCGGTGACAGAGACTGCTCGCCGAGTCTGTTTCGTTGCATGGTATCGAGTTGCCAACTATGCTCCATCCCAAATCAGTATGAATGGCGTAGGGCTCATTTCCTTTGCCTAAGATTACCTGCTTGGGTGCGAGAGCTCTAGGACAAGTATAACCTATGAGGAGACTTACTTCACAACTGAGGAGTGGAGGGACCTCGTCTACAATTGATAACAAGTGACTCCACTGTTTGGCCGTTTCACATGTAGGTATGTGTTCTCTGTTAGCAGGTATGTAATCCTTTGTGTATGCAGTGGGGAGCTTTATGACTGTGGCCGAGTTGTAACCTCTCACTAAGAGATCAGACACCTTTCCACTGCTTACAACTGCATTTCTACCCATCATGGTAGTTAGCTTCAGCTTTACTGGACAAACATCTGCCTGCAGCTCATGTGTGACATCCTGATCAACGAATACAGTGTCACTCTGTGTGTCTAATAACGCATAGACCAGTTTTTCTTTGAGTGGGTTAGTGGTAGTGGACAGCCACACTGGAACTATCATTGAGGTGCTGACTGACTGTTCAGATCTGGCAACATTAAGTGACATGGCTGTTGCTGTTTCAGGTGAGCCGTCTCGGGCTGCGTAGTTTGTGCTCGCACGTGTTTCTCTTTGCAGACCGTCCCTGTAGGTTTCATCGTGAAGACATGTCGGGTGTCGCTTTGTGCAAGTATCACAAGTGAGGCGGCGTTTGCAGTCCTTAGCACTGTGTCCTTGTTTTAGACAGCCATAACAAAGTCTATTGTCTTTCACATGCTTCTTTCTGTTTTCTAGAGACATTTTCAAGAGGTCAGGGCACTTGTGATGTTGATGGGTGCCTTGGCACATTGTGCATGGAGAGCCGGTAAGTGTTTTTGTTATTGTCCTTTTATCACTTTGTTCAGTTGTGTTTGTGTTAAATGCACTTGCCTTGTTTCTTTTGATTTCCCTTGTGTTCCTTCTGTCGCTGTTTGTTTCAGTGCCGCAAAGTGCATGAAGGGAGGTGACTGGGTTGCAGGCGACTTCAGCTTCTAATGAGAGGAAGGAGGCAAAGGCAATAAAACTTGGGAACTCACCGCCCTCCATTAAAGTCTTGGTTACCTGCCTGTTCCATCTTGCATTTATCCAGTCTGGTAGTTTGTGCAACAGTTTTTGGTTTTCTTCGCTGTCATTGAGTATTTGTAGCCCCTTTACATGAGGCATTGCAAGCTTGCATGCATTTATGAAATCTGCAAATGCCCTTAGTCCTTCGGCATCTCTAGCATGCACTTTAGGCCAGTTTGATAGCCTTTCTCTAAATGCCTTCTGAATCACGAATGGCTGGCCGTACCTTAGGTTTAGTTTGACCCAAGCGTCACTGTATGCCTCCTCATCGTTTCTAAAGAAAGTCCCTTCAAGGCATTTTCGAGCTGGGCCCGTAACATATCTTTTCAAATAGTACAACTTGTCTGCCGCTGAGAGACCCTTTGTTCGATCAGTGATATGAATGTGGATTTCCATTCAATAAAGCTTATTGGTTCGCCACTAAACACTGTCGGTTCTGGCGCGGGAAGTCTGTTTAGTTTAATGCTGTCCTGCACTGCTTGAGCTAGTTGAGTGACGCTAGGGGGAGCTGTTTGCGCAGGAATGAAAGAGAGTGCTGGTGTAGGCTGTTTGGGTGTGAAGTATGGGCTCTCCTGTTCACCTTTAATTGACTGTACATCATCAATCTGTGATAACTCTCTGTCATATGCTTCAAACCTGGCTCGAGCTGCTTTCACGTCCTTCTGTACTTTCAAGCGCTCCAACTCTGATGTTTGAGCTGCCATTTGTTTCTTGTGCTCCTCCTCTAGAGCCTTTATCCTTTCCTGTTGTCTTTGTTCCTCTAGTACGATCTCATATTCAGCCTCTTTTGCAGCTAACTCTGCTGCTGCATCGGCTCGTTTTGCTGTGAGCTGTGAAACTGAGGACCGTTGGCTGCGCTTTGATGCTGCGGTTGAGCGGTATATGGACTGGGCGTAGTCGTGCTCTAGAAGGCCACGTAAACGAGTTCTTTCACCTTCTGCATCAAACTCCTCAACACCACTTAATCTTTCCAGAATTATCCTTACAATGTCACGAGTTATTGCATCGCATGCATCCATCTTTCTCCTTATGTCAGATGATGGTGCCATTTGGTTTCTTATTTCTGAATATAACTTCAGTACATCATCTCTCTTTCGTTCTATCATGTCTGCGAGTTCTGACATCTCCGTGTCTGTGATATCTAACTTTAATCTTTCTCTTGTTTCGCGTACTTGTGCTTTCTGCGAAGACGCAGGATTTTGTAAGTGCAGATTTGAAACTTATCAAGTTCATGTCATTATATCATGATGCAAATCATGTATGGCTCATATTCAATAATATCTAATAAGTTTAAACAACAAGATATGAAACACCCTTGTACAGTAGTTTCATGATATCAAACTGTTTTTGTTTTGAGGAGACCTGATCTTAATGTAAGGTTGGCTTTTATTTCGCATCTCTAAAGTGTATAGGCACAAATAGGCCAGAGTGTTAAAAAGCAAAGTTGCTATTGGAATGGGTTTCATTTTTGTCATTAACTGACTTTGGTGTATTGTGTATTTTATGCATTACAAACCAGAGATGTTCACTGATTCATATTTTTGTATTACTAGGTATAGTGATTAAAAGAACCACTGAGAAAAGATGTGCCATGCCGGAAGAATGTAAACCTTGGTCCACCAAACGCACTCGGAGCAAATCAGTTTCTGTCCAGTGCTGTAACACCGACTTGTGCAATAAACAAGATGCTCCAGGTATCTTCCTCTATTTGACCATGAACTAATCACCATCTAAGAGAAACAATATTCTACAATGTGTGCTTGTTTTAGATGTTGTTGTGCATCACTAGACTGGTATACAATGATTTAGTTAAGTTACTGATCTACTATCTAATCTTCTTCTTCTTCTTCTTCTTATTATTATTATTCTGAGCCAAATTTCAACACCTATCTCCTCCTAGAGCTTTCAAGCTACAACCACCAAACTCGGCCCAGACCTTCAGACTGGTTTGACACTCATCAAGCTCCAACTGTCAAAATTTAAATCTTAACTCCCAGAATCCTTTGAGACTCAATCAAGCTTCCCTCCCTTGTGAAAAAAACAGCATATGCTGGTAGGTATGTTTCCTTTGCTGGTTTATGCTGGTCCTTGACCAGCAACATGACCAGCACAAACCAGCTAAGGACCAGCTTAAACCAGCATCAAAACATACCTACCAACATATGCTGTTTTTTTCACCAGGGCTTCTATGTATTATTTCTAATCCACTTGGGCTCATTCAAACTCATCTAATATTTCTTATTTACTTAAATGATGTTAGCTATATGCTAATAATATTAACAACATAACATACTAATAATAACATGCTAATGATGCTAGCCTCATGCTAGTAACTTCCCCGATAGCACACGTACACCTTGGAGTTGTCTATTTGACGTCTGCATTTACATCTGCAAGACGTATTTTTTACATAGTTTCCTTATCTGTGATACGTCTATTAGATGTCTTTAAGATGTTGATGATTTAGAATGTATGTAAAACTGACATCTTGCAGACGTACGTGTGCTATCTGGGTTGCTAATCATGCTAGAAACATGCTGGTAATTTGCTAATCATGCTAGAAACATGTTAGTAACTTGTTAATCATGTTAGCAAAATGCTAGTAACTTGCTAATAATTTTAGCAACATGCTAATCATGTTAACAACATGCTAGTAACATGCTAATTCTAGTAACTTGCTAATCATGTTAGCATCATGCTAGTCATGCTTGTAACTCGCTAATCATGCTATTAACATGCTAACATGCTAGTAACATGCTAATCATGTTAGCAACATGCTAGTAACTTACTAATCATACTACCCAATGCTAATCATGCTAGCCTGTTAATCACACTAGTCGCTAGTAACATGCTAATCATGATAACAAATTGCTAGTAACTTGTTAATCATGCTAGCAACATGTTAATCATGTTAGCAACGTGCTAATCATGCTAGAATCATGCTTTTAACTTGCTAATCATGTTAACAATGTGCTAATCATGCTAGAATCATGCTAGTAACTTGCTAATCATGTTAACAACGTGCTAATCATGCTAGAATCATGCTATTAACTTGTTATTAATACTAGCCTCATGCTAATAACATGCTAATCATGTTAACAACATGATTAGCAAGTTACAAGCATCATTCTAGAAACATGCTTGTAACTTGCTAATCATGCTAGCAACATGCTAGTAAAGTACTAATCATGCTAGTAACATGTTAGTAACTTGTTAATCATGCTAGTAACATTCTAATTATGCTATCAACATGCAAGTAACATGCTAATCATACTAGCAACCGGCTAATAACATGCTAATCATGCTAACAACATGTTAAATCATGTAAGCAATATGCTAAATCATGCCAGCAACATCATCTTTCATACTGTTACAACTGCATCAAACTTTCAGGTTAGGCTTTCTCAAGCCAAGTTAAAGTTTGTTCTCAAACTTTACTCATCTAGTTATCAGCATTAAAACAGCATGAAAACATTTAAAAAACTGCTTAGAATATTAATGAGTCAAATTTGTACCAGTTAACAGAATGTTCTCAGAACATTGGCTAACATTCGTAATGTTCTTTAATAATGTTTTCAAAATGTTAGCACAAAAAAATATGACGTTCATGGAATATTGGAGTATTTCCTTAATATTTACATAACTAGCAAAACATTTTTTTTTCCTCGAACATTTAAAAACTGGACATTTTGAACATGTTTTCAAAAATTCCACATGTTTTTTTGCTTTTTGTATGTTTCATAACTGATTGTCAAACCCCTATTCCAATAGTCCTAACAAGTGCATCATGTGTTCAATGGATTGTGCTGTTGTTTTACAACATACTGTTTGTTCAGCTGAGGAAACGTCTTTTTGGGAAAACTATCAATCAAATAAGCATTGTTTAAATCATCTTGGTATTGATTACACAGGGTAGGTGAAGAGTAACTAGGCAATATTTAAAGGAGTAGTTCACTTCCAGAACAAATATATACAGGTAATTTACTCACCCCCTTGTCATCCAAGATGTTCATGTCTTTCTCTCTTCAGACATAAAGAAATTACGTTTTTTTGAGGAAAACATTTCAGGATTTGTCTTCATATAGTGGACTTCTATGGTGTCCACAAATTTGAAATTCCAAAAAGCAGTTTAAATGCAGCTTCAAATGGCTCTAAATGATCCCAGCCGAGAAAGAAGGGTCTTATCTAGCAAAACGATTGGTTACAATTTATATATTTTTTAACCTAAAATACTCGTCTTGTCTAGCTCTGCATGAACTCTGTGTATTCCGGTTCGAGACAGTTAGGGTATGTCGAAAAAATCCCATCTCATTTTCTGCTTCAGCTTCAAAATCATCCTATATCGCTGCAAACATACCAACCCAGTGTTTACAAAGTGAAGATCAAACGCCTTTTACAAAAAAACAGCGAAGTTGTAGGAGAAAATGAGATGGGAGTTTTCTGACGTACCCTAACTGTCTTGAACTGGAATACCCAGAGTACACATAGAGCTAGATGAGACAAGCATTTGTGGTTAAAAAGTGTATAAATATTTATTTCTTTGCAAAATAACTGATGGTTTCCCTAGATAAGACCCTTCTTCCTCAGCTGGGAACTTTAAGAGCCCTTTGAAGCTGCATTTAAACTGCATTTTGGAAGTTCAAACTCGTGGGCACCATAGAAGTCCACTATATGGGGGAAATCCTGAAACGTTTTCCTCAAAAAACACAATTTCTTTACGACTGAAGAAAGAAAGACATGAACATCTTGGGGTGAGTAAATTATGTGTACATTTTTTACAGATCTTCTCCTTTAATGGCTGTAGAACTTATAGTATCACTGGCGTCATGAGGATAACAGTCTCTAAATAGACGAGAGTAAATAAGATTTCATATTTCCCACATTGATATGTACAATATGTTTCAAGAAATATAAACTTTATTTTCTGCTTCCTTTAAATCAAGATGCTTTTTAAAACTAAATCTCTAAACTACTTTTTCAAATCCACTATAGCTGAAGAAATGTTTGATTACAAGTTAAAACTGATCAAATACAAATCAAAGATTGTTTCTTTCTCAGATTATTATAGTTATGAGAATCGGAGGAGGTGTTTCACTTGTGACAAGGAGGACTGCTCATACGAAGTGTTTTGTCAGGAGAATGAAGACCACTGCTTTACTGCATACAGTAAGAGTTTACTAATGGAATATTTTGCCTAGTCGACATTTCTCCTTGTCAGTGCATCTCTGTGTATTGCCATTATACTCCGAATATTTAGTACAATGAATTCACTGATGACAAAGCCAGCTTAGACTGTTTTTGCCATGTCACCTCTTGTTTTTTTTCTTTCTTTTTTTACTAGAATATCAAAATCACTCTCAATATCAACCACAGACTGTAAAAGGATGTGCCTCTACAAATTTCTGTTATAATGAAACAGAAAGGTTAGACTTTGTTGGAAACGTCACATGTTGTTGGGGGAACCTGTGTAACGGTGCTCAGAGTGTCACTCAGAGCTTCCTGTTCCTCTGCTGTTCTCTGCTCTCTTTCATCCTGCTGCACTGAATCCAGCATCTCTTCACATTCTACAGCTCTGATCCCTGTGTCAGATGCATTTTAATAAAATACTGTGATGACCAGTATTATATATAACATTAACTTGAATATTTTAAGACAGAAATCTTGTTGATGTGTTCTTGACTTGTTTGTATCATCATATCTATACCAGACGTTTTTTTCACAACCGTGTATTTGGAATTTGCTGTTTCGTACAAGTGTGCTGTAAATGTCAGTTCATGTTTTTTA
Source organism: Cirrhinus mrigala (assembly GCA_036247105.1). Taxonomy (NCBI): domain Eukaryota; kingdom Metazoa; phylum Chordata; class Actinopteri; order Cypriniformes; family Cyprinidae; genus Cirrhinus; species Cirrhinus mrigala. Next base: position 29,071,040 of record CM070027.1, read on the forward strand.
GCCTGATAGACGGATTGCATGAGCAGAAGCAGTTTGCATTTGTTTAGGATGCTGAACCCTTGTGAAGACTGTCTGCATGTGTGTTTAAATCCCAAATTATTTTTGCTCATTTGTCATGCCTTTTCCACATTTATGAATGCAACTTTGACTCAGCAAAAAACAGCTGCTTCCATGAATAAACTTTATCTTTGACATTTATAGTAAATGTGCAAATTCGAACAGATTTCCTGTTAACTGTTAACACTGTATTTGACAATAAATATATTTATTTTATCTTTTTTTTCTTCATTTTTTTTTTACTTTATTTAACCAGCAGGAAATTAGATGTCCTCTGTATCCAACAGGGGGCAGCAGATGATCATGCATTTTGACTTCAAGACTTTAAAATGAAAGTACCTCCCATTGAGCATTTGCTCTTGTTGGAGGAAAATATACTAAAAGAATTTCAACATGATTAGTACCATAACAATAGTCTCATCCTCTTTAGTTCAAGTTTTCTGAAGTCATATGGAAGATTTGTTGAAATCAATTTCTGTGTTTTCACACTAAACCATTAATTCAGAAAGCTTGAAATTTGAGGGAAAGGCATATGAGGTACATTTATAATGTTTAATTTATTTATTTATTAATTTATTCAAAAAGTGGACCTTTTTCAGTTTTGTATTTAAAAACTTAATTTTGGTCACTTCTCATGTACCAATTTGTGCCGGATCAGCATATCTGTTGGTATCTTAATAAGCATGATTTTTTGATGCACCAAAGATATTTACTACAATGTTGTCAAACTGCTTATCAAGATCATGTATCACCTTCTTCAATAAATATACACAAATACCTAAAGCCACTGAGTGAATACAGAGCCATGAGTGACTTATTAATGCAACAAATGCACAGATCCTTTATACTGACACACATCCAGTTTATGTACTGTGAATGTACTGTGTTCTTCTTTGACCCATGCTACACCCCTTCACTGAGTTTTCTGGGCCCCATAGTAGCATTCATAATGATAACCAGTAAAAACACACACATAGGCCTACACACATAGGCCTAGCACCTCAATACTATGGTATAAAAATTAACTACATGGTTTAGGTATTTGTATGAAGAACAGTGGTCTTAGTATAAATGCACAAACGCTATGGATTAATCACAAAGTACTGTAATTATATTCCATTACTCCTTTAAAACATGTCTACATTAATAATACAATTTGATATATCCCACATTTTTGCCGGAATACCATGATGCAATTAGTGTTACAGTAAAATAAATCCATGGTAAATGATTCTGACTGTAATGTTGCACACAGTGTTTCCCCTGTTTGTCAGATCTCTATTTTCACAAGAACTAAGCATATAGCGTTAGTTCTGACAGGTGAATGAGTCAAGCTCGCATCAGCTGACTCTCAGCTGATCACATCTACCTATAGGAATATGACACCTATCACGGCATTGCTATATAAGCTCTATTCAGTATTATTCAGCAGCTTTTTCACTTTCTCAGGAGCAAAACACCCTCCTCCATCCCCAGCTCCTCCTTTCGCGACAGTCAGGACTTTGCTTCTGATATTCCACATAGAAGTAGTTAAAGGAGAAGTCCACTTCCAAAACGAAGATTCACATATAATGTACTCACCCCCTTGTCATCCAAGATGTTCATGTCTTTCTTTCTTCAGTCGTAAAGAAATTATGTTTTTTGAGGAAAACATTTTAGCATTTTTCTGCATATAATGGACTGATATGGTGCCCCGATTTTGAACTTCCAAAATGCAGTTTAAATGCAGCTTCAAGCGATCTCAAATGCGGATGTAAACAATCCCAGCCGAGGAAGAAGGGTCTTATCTAGCGAAACCATCGGTTATTTTTATAAAAATAATACAATTTATATACTTTTTAATGTCAAATGCTCGTCTTGTCTCACTCTGCCTGAACTGTTTTTCGTTCATGACAGTTAGGGTATGTCAAAAAACTCCCATCTCATGTTCTCCCTTTACTTCAAAATCATCTTATATTGCTGTTTTACCTTTTTTGTTAAAGGTGTTTGATCTTCTTTGCATGTTCACTGAATATGGAGAAAAATCCTAAAATGTCTCCCTCAAAAAACATCATTTCCTTACGGCTGAAGAAAGAAAGACTGTTCTGGAAGTGGACTTCTCCTTTAAGAATTTCTGTGTGTGTTCACACTAAACCATCATATTAATTCAGAAGACTTGTAATTTGAGGGAAAGACATATGGGCTACATTTGTAATGCTTTTATATACATTTATGCATTTGCAGACACTTTTATCCAAGGAACACAGACTGACGTTTTTGCAGCATTGTGAGGGAACAACAAGAGTCCATTTTTACAGACCTCAGACTCCATTTACGTTCATTCTATGGAAAACATCACCAGCCACATTCTGCTGATAAATCAGCCAGGCCCACCAAGCTGTCTTCCGCTGGCCAAGTGGGCTGGTTTGATGTTTTAGAGGAGTTTTGGTTAAGCATCAGTGTCTCGTTTTTGATGTGGGCAAATGGTGTGCAAAGCCCTCCCATTCAAAGCATATAAAAGGCCAGTGATACATTGTCTGTTCATTCTTCTGTATCAAGATGCATCTACGAGTCTCTGTTGTTCTTCTTCTGATACTTCTCACTGGAGGTACAGTAAATTGACAGGTTATTGAATATATTTTGAGATGTAAATATGGATGTCACTGAATGTCTCTCTCCATCTTTTTGCCATTTAAGGATTCTCTCTGAACTGTAATAGCTGCCGAAAAGGAGAAGCTTGTAAAAAATCAACATGTTCTAATCAACAATCCAAGTGTGCAAGTTCAAAAATAGTAGAATACAGTGGTAAGAGTATACTGGAGTGCATATATTCTGTTGTAAATGTTATAATATTCTGTCAGCTGTTTGTTGACCTTATATTTGATACATGCTACTAACTTCCCTATAGTTTTTTTGTCTTTATCTTTTTTTTAAATGTCATTTTTGTCGTTTTTCAAAGCAGGTTTAACCTGGTTTCCTGAAGTATTTGATAAAATTTAGGTAGTTGGTGCATATCACTGAAGGTTTTTTTTTTTTTTTTTTTTCCTAACAGGAAGATTTTATAACAAAAAAGAATTTGAAAGCATAAGGGAAATTGTATGTCTTAAGCGTGTACTGTAACTGGTCAGCATTACTTTTTTGTTTTCTTTTTTTCCTCTTTAGTTTAATATAATGGTGTTATGTTGATGTAGATTTTCTAAGCATATTGCCTAGTTGTGCTTGGAGAGTGTAAAACTTTATGTGCTTCACATTTAAATGATTTCATTTGCGATAACACAAAGAACACATGCTTATTGAGGATTGTGCAAAAGAGTAGTTAATATGCTTCAAGCATTTTTTTTTTTTTGTATAAGCTGGTAACATAAAACCCATATTCCAGTTCAGTGATAAGCTGTACTATGCCTCATATTTTGATGGTTTAATTAAACTTGCAAGGTCCTAAAAGCAAATATTATACAAATGTCTCCTCTGGACATCACTTTCAGCCACTACTGTATTTTATCAATTATGAGGTCATAAAAAGTTATTTAAAATAATTAAAAAATTTATGAATGTTATTTTAAAAAGTTAAACAAGTTATGTCATATTAAACCTGTCAACCCAATTTAATCTTTCTTTCTTTTTAATTATTTATTTATTTATTATTGACGTTATTATTATTTATTTAATTATTTTTTCTACTGTGGTAGGACAATATAGAAAACTGATAGAACAAAAGATTGGAAACTCAACTCGCCTGATGCCCAACCAAGCTATGTGTGAATTAGGTATAGTACTACTTCATTTTCATTGCCAGTGTTTATTCACATCTCACAATAATGAGAAAAAAAGAAAAAAAAAACTACAGACTTGTTTTTACACCGTTATGATGACATTACAGAAGTATAAGTATAATGATTTATATATATATATATATATATATATATATATACACACACACACACACACACACTATATTATAGAGCTGCTGATTCATTAATCCTTCTTTTTTATTTAGTTGGCACAAAGGTGGAATTCAGTTCTACAAGCTGTGCTATGGCACACGAATGTGAAAACTGGTCTATCAGCACAGGCTGCTGGAGAAATGAATATTCTGCCCTGTGCTGCGATACGAACAACTGCAATAATCGAGAAGCTCCAGGTATTGTCCTTTAATTTTATACTGATTTAGTGATTATATCCATTTGATGTGACCAAATGAGCGCCATATCCAGGTGAGTGGCCGGGGTCCAAAGTATATAATTTTGATAATGATGATAAACATAATTTGTGTAAAACAAACAAACAAAAATGTAATATTTATACTTTTAAAAAGTGTTCAAGATCAATTTTGGAGTGCGCTTCTATAGAAATAGTTTGAGCGTGATGCTATATTTTACTTAAAACAGACAAAAATAATTTTTATTTATTTATTTATTTATATACGTACATATATATATATATATATTTTTTTTTTTTTTTTTTTTGCAGGTTTTAATACATATTCTCATAGGTCCAATGGAAAGAGATGTTACACTTGTGATTCCAAGGACTGTTCGAAAATAATGTATTGTTGGGGGAATGAAGACTACTGCTTTACTTCAAATAGTAAGAATTAAGCAGTTTTTAATTTTCAGATAGATTCTTGTATTGTTTCAATCATAAAAATATGTCTTATTTGTAATTCTCTGAATACAGTGTAATATATATGCTTTATTACTAATGCAGGTTACATATATCTTTCTTTTTAACAGGAACTCTTTCACATCAGTCGGTGGCTAAGAAAGGATGTGCATCTAAATCTGCCTGTGAACGGGAGCTTGAGCGCATTGCTGGACCTTATGGGAACATCACATGTTGCAAGGGTTACCTGTGTAACGGTGCTCAGAGTGTCACTCAGAGCTTCCTGTTCCTCTGCTGTTCTCTGCTCTACTTCATCCTGCTGCACTGAATCCAGCAGCTCTTCACATTCTGCAGCTCTGATCCCTGCATCAGCTGCATTTTAATAAACTGCTGTGCATCATAAAGAAAGTGTGTTATGTCTGAAATCACTTGATTAAAGTCATGATGTAGGAACCTCAAAAATGGCTTCATTTAATGGGAATACACTAAATGTTTAAGTATTCTGAAAAACTTGTGAAGTTTGTAAAAACTCAAGTGCTGTGAACATATAAGATGCTAAGAAATACTGTAATTCAAGTGCAGATTGTTTTTCTGACTATTTTGTGATAATTGAAAACTAATGGAAGTAATAGAAGAAGACTATTTCACAAAACCAAAGACCCAACAACATGCAAAAATAAAGGTCCTTCACTGGCATTTGTGGTTTCTTTTAGAACCTTAAATATCCATAAAAGCTTTTAATTCCACAAAAGATTCTTAATAGAGGAATAAAGATTCTTTAGATCAAAATATTTTTCACACTATGAAAAAATGATTCTTTTTGAGAACGCACCATAGGTTATTTGAGGAACCCAGAATGTTCTTTCTATGACTGCAAAAATCCCTTTTGCATCCTTTATTTGTAAAAGTGTTTGTGTATTCAAATAATAAAAAATACATGTACAACAAAATATTGCTTAATTATAAAGTCAACAATCAAACATCAGTTTCAAACATCTTCCAGAATCTGTGTATTGCTAGCACTTCTCGTGTTATTGCATCCTTAAGATGAATCGCTTGTTCTCATATGTAGGTGTATCTGATATTTAAAAGTTTACATTCAAGACGTTTAGCATACACTATTAGCCAGAGAAATGTATGCTACAAAAATTAAACCCACATAACCACTGACACGCATCTCACAGAAACACAACATGGACATCCAGACCACAAATATATGCACATTTTCTTTTTAACACACAGGTTTTTGTTTTTCAGTGGTTGGGACTTTCCGTTGACCACACGTTTTTCAGTGTTGGGCATGAAATTAAAACCTCACTTGGTTAATTTTCAGAAGTTTTAAAACTCTACCCATCTCTTTAGATAGAAGTTATGGCTGTTGAAGAAATTTTTTTTTTTTAATTGTTTAATATTTGTGTTTGTACTTGTCGTTTTCCTTTAACATAAACATTTTTTTTTGTTAACAAGACAAACAAAAATAATACAACATGGACATCCAGACCACAAATATATGCACATTTTCCTTTTAACACACAGGTTTTTGTTTTTCAGTGGTTGGGACTTTCCATTGATCACAGGCTTTTCAGTGTTGGGCATGAAATTAAAACCTCACTCGGTTAGTTTTCTAAAGTTTTAAAACTCTACCCATCTCTTTAGATAGAAGTTATGGCTGTTGAAGAAAAATTTTTTTTTAAATTGTTTAATATTTGTATTTGTACTTGTCGTTTTCATTTAACATAAACTTTTTTTTTTTTGTTAACAAGACAAACAAAAATAATAACACAACATGGACATCCAGACCACAAATATATGCACATTTTCCTTTTAACACGCAGGTTTTTGTTTTTCAGTGGTTGGGACTTTCCATCGATCACAGGTTTTTCAGTGTTGGGTGTGAAATTAAAACCTCACTCGGTTACCCATCTCTTTAGATAGAAGTTATGGCTGTTGAAGAAAAAAAATTAAATTGCTTAACATTTGTATTTGTACTTTTTGTCGTTTTCCTTTAACATAAACATTTTTTGTTAACAAGAAAATCATTTGCTATTAAAAAGCTAATCTGATTCTGTATTTATAGTGTCTCCTGCCACCAGAGGGCAGTAGAAAGACAATTTGCAAACAAGAATTTTTTTTTTTTTTTTTGCAAATACCAAAATAAACCAGAATAACAATTCAATACAACACTGGATGGCAGTATAAATAACGAAATAATACAGGAAAACAATAAAGGAAGTAGATATATATATATGTATACATGTACATCATATTAATAAAAATATATAAAAATAAACAAAGACATTTTCTTTTTTAATGTCCCTAATATCAGCTGTACTGCTATTGATCTTGAATTAGAAAACAATAAATGTGTGATATTCACATAATTTTTTAAATCTCCATTAAAATGGAATCACTATTAAACTCACTCATAAATGTGACCCTGGACCACAAAGCCAGTCAAAAGTGGCATGAGTATATTTGTAGCAATAGCCAACAGTACACTGTATGGGTCAAAATGATTGATTTTTCTTTTATGCCAAAAATCATTAGCATATTAAGTAAACATCATGTTCCATGAAGATATTTTGTAAATTTCCTACCGTTAATATATCAAAACATATATGCATTCTAAGAACTTCATTTGGACAACTTTAAAGGCAATACTCTCAATATTTTTAATTTTTTTTTTTTTGTCCTATCCTAACAAACCATACCTCAATGGAAAGGATAAAAGTATACATCTCAATTTCTAAAAATTGACCCTTATGACTGGGTTTGTGATCTAGGGTCACATAAAGTTTATTCAGAATCGTATTAATTTATTCTACTAAATGCCATTATTTTATTATTATTATTATTATTAAAATCAAATTCAACATTCGCTATTATTCATAGTATTTCAAATGTCATTTTTGACTTAAATTAAATTGTAAATCCGTTCACTTGCTTTGCTTACAGCCTGACATCCACAATTGACTTGACAGCCAATAAGAGTGAAGCAGATGCGGGCTATTCCACCCTATCCGTCCAATCATCTTGCACGCCTCAGTAAAGCAGCGCACTCATCGCCACGAAACTTTTTTAATATTCACAAAATAATCCCTCACCATTGGAAAGCTACCAGGCGATAGCGGCAATAACTAATTAATATTTATAAGTATCCCCGTAGGATTCAACACTACCTAATAAATATTCATAAGCTACGCCTGCGGGAACTTCGAGAACCGCCCAACTTTGCGCGTGCTCCCATGGTGACGTCACGGATTTTAAAATGGCGGTTCCAACGTCTGCTTTGAAATTACATTCATAATCTACCGCTCACAGTTCAAAAATAATAAAACGGACATCATGTTTTGAGAGAAATATCGTTCACGGATAAAATAAAACACAATTACTTGGATCCAGAATGGATTCCGTGGTCGGAGAGGATCAAACGCTGCCGTTTGACATTAATCTGAGGTGAAGCGCTTTATTTATTTAATTTTTGTCAGTCTGTCAGGTAGCGTTAGCATGTTAGCCTGAGGGGAGAAAACCTTTAAAATAAACGCGAAAATAGTTCCAAATGTTTCTAATGTGTTATTCAGCATTAGAATTTAAAATGTTTTTAACAGATGAAGTTATAGACATGAGCTAACGTTAGAATTACAGCACATTAAACTATTCTACGAAGTCATAAGATAATGGTTTTAGGTTTGTATAACTTCATTTAACATATATTTCACGATTTATGTGGCGAATGTGATGCTTTCATTCCAGAAATTATGCATTTTATGCTTCTATTATTCACTTTGATCTGTCTGTCAGTTATATGTTTTTGACAGTTGCCAAGACGAATTTCTGAATATCTGTTAGTTGGTTTGATTCAGTTTCAATTCGTAAATGAATATTTTTCTAATATGTGTATATTTAAAAATGTTTTGCATCGATATGTTTTGTTTATGCCTGAATCTAGCTTTTGTGGTATTATTATAATTTTGATCATGTGTGTGAAGTTGAAGTTTGAGTCTCAGCCTTCGTGTTAAAAACAAAACACACATGATCCTCTTAGTTAAAAATAGCAGAGACTCGATCTCTAAAGCATTTGGGCACACGAGGCTGTTTTTGACTTTGTTTACTACTTTCAGGAGTCATGTAAATGTTTGATTTGTGAATTTGTACATTCACAAATCGTGATCAGACAAGGATCATTAAATTATTTTATTACCAACATTTTGTATGCATTAAATGCAGTGTATTAAATATACCTGTCTGCCTTTAACTGTGTATTTGCATTGAACAAAAGTGCATGCATTTAATTTAGTGCAGACCAGATCAAATTCAACCAGACTTGAAGATTTACTTGAATTATTCAGTTTAATAGAGCAATTCATTAATTGCACAGAAAGCATTTAACACATTGCATTCAGTTTCACTTTCTAAAGTGGCTTTTAGTTGTGTTGTTGAGCAATGCTGACAGACAGAGAGAGAGAGTCTCTAGCTGTTGTATGTGTTGATCATGCGCTGTCATAGCAGAAAACACATTACTTCCTTCCTGGAAACGGCACATAGCGGAATAGCGCTCCTGTTTATTTATTATCTGATGCACTGATCTCTATATTTTAACTTTCTGTGGCATGAAGGACTGATGTAGGTAGGTTGTAACTCTGTTACACCTGTGCTGCTTGTGTATAGAGTTAGTGCTGTAGAGGAGTAGCTGTGTATTTGTAGTAGATTACTGCTTTTTTTCAGATCTCAAACTTTGTCAAGTTCAGCAGGTCTGTAATGGGCAGGAGTTAAAGGATGGTCAAGTTAGAGATCGTCTGTGCAGATGGTTGTCATTGTCTTTGCAGTGTCACCTTTATGAAGCAGGTGGTGAGCCTGTGGGGAAACACAAGACGAAATCTGATAGCAGTCAGCCGCTTGTTTCTCTGACATCTGAGATGAGATTTTAACCAATTTAAATACATTTCTGAGACTAACTCATATGTGAACCCATGAGACAGTTATATAATAGTTTGTGTGTGTCTTCCTGTGGCTAGCACAATGCTAACGGTGCAGGAAAACGTGAGAAGAGGAAGTTGTTTGGCTGTGATGTGTCGAAGGCGTTGTATCCGTTTGGCTCCATCCATTCTGCTCAGAATACTGTAGATTAAAATAAACAGATGAACAATAGTGTTGAGAGACACTGTTTACATTGTTGTTGAGCAAAGTTGCACCTGTTATTGTCCTTAACATGAATGTGGTTTCATAAGTGCTGTATGTATATTATGGGAGTTGTTGTATTTTTAGGCTGCATTTTTGTAAACCGTAAACACACAAAGGATGTAATGGTCATTTGAGAGTTTTGTTGGGGTTATTACAGTTAACACTAAGACTAATACCATGAAAAAGTTACTTAAAATTAATGTTAACTGAAGAAATATTAAATTATAATAATAATATGAAATATAGTAATATATAAAAAAAACTATTTCAGCTAGTTTACAAGACAACATTTATCATTTCCATTTAGTCTAACTTGATGTAATAAAATAAATAAAATTAAAAAAAAGTCATATAAATGACATAAAAAATGACAAAAACGCTAAACACGAATTACGAAATTACTAAAAAGCTTATATATAAGTTTTTTATATATATAAATATATAGCTTTTATATATAAAAAAAGCTAATTTAAATAACAGTAATAATTGTATTCTTGTTTATTTAAAAAAAAACACTGAAACTCAAAACATTTATGTAGATTAGTATCTGTTTTAAACATAATACATTTTTGTTACTTCTTGAAATAAAATTAACTGAGATGCATTTTTTTGCAGCTAGTAGCTAGTTCAACTAGGCAACATTTCTGAACTTGATAAATGTAGACAAATAAAATTAATAAAAAACCTATATAAATATAAACTAATAAAACTAAAATTAGAATGAATATTAAATAAAACCTAATTCAAAATATGAATAAAAGTGAGGTTTTCACTCTGGGCAATTGAAATAATAAACATTCAGTTTGTGATTTGTGGGATATATAACTTGATGTAATAAAATAACTAAAACTGAAATAAAAACAATTATTAAAAAATAAATTAAATACATAAAAAGATGACAAAAACAACAAAATTACTAAAACTGAGTAAAATTAAAATGTAAACAAAATATAAAATTAAAATAAAAAACTTAAAAAATGTAAATGAAAGTAATAGTATCTTTATTGATTTTAAAATAACAAGGAAACTCAAAACATTTATGTAGGTCAGTATCTATTTTAAATGTGATACAGCTTTTTTTGTTTATTCTTTAAATTAAAACGTTAACTGAAGTAAAATAAAATCTAAAATTAGTAGGTAGTTCAGCTAGGGAACATTTCTGATTTATATTTAGTTTAACTTGATACACTTAATAAAATAAAATGAATAAAAACTATATAAACAAACTGAAACGAATAAAACTAAAATTACAATAAAAATGGAAAATATTAAATAAAAACATTCAAAATCTGAATAAAAACTTGCTCTTAACAGTTAAACAAATTAAACTTAAATCGGATGTATGAATTAGAATTAATGAACTAATGATTTAAAGGTAATATTTTACACAAAATGTGTGAAATATGTGAAAATGAATCATGTAGATTATTCATTGACAAGACTGTTTATAGATTGTGGAAATGCCAATAATCTCCAATATAGGCTTATAAATTGGTCTGGTTGAGATATCGGATGTCTAATAAGAAATTAAATGCATTAGATGCTTGGACCTTCTGTTTGACAGCTGCTCGGTCTTATGTAAGTCCAGATTGCTGGAGTGTCCCAATGGGCTTGCCGTAGGTCTGGGTGACTGTCAGAAGAGCAAAGGGGATTGAACTTGTTAGGAAGCCAAGAGTTACAGCAAAAACACAACATAAACATGCTGTAATCTGTACATTCACATTAGTTTCTGACGGCCTGCTTACATCATGCTCTCGCTTGTAGCCAGCACTGCTCTTTAAAACGGTTATGAAAGCACACACACGCACATTATTTGTGCTCCTGCCTTGAGGTTGGGTTATGAAAAGCATCCACAGACGTATGCTTTGTCCATCCTCACAATGTTTGTGTGTGTTTCCATGAGTGGAGTAGAATAGACGCTGTAGTGTTAAGTGTAACCGCTGGATATTTGCACCTGCTTCATGGATGAATGCTGACAGTTTTGCGGTTGCAGTGTGTTTGTCTTGCTGTTTTGCTTTTTTTAAATGTATTTAAACTTCTGTTTGGCTCTTTGTGTTGTGTGTTTGTTTGTGTTTATGTTGCAGTATTTCCAGGCTGCCAGAGTCTCTGAACAGCGGCAACTTCAGCATGGACAACATGACAGGTAGAGACAGCCTCGCGTCTTGTAATGTAATCCTTCGAGCTGAGAATTGCTAACTACCTCATGATGCTACGTCATGACGCATGACAAGATCGGATCACATTCATTCGCTCTAAAGCACTGATACAGAAAAATATGCATTTGAAATGACACTCCATCATAAAATAATGCAAACACACACTTTTACACACAATGCATCAAATGCTGAGTATGTAGATCTTTGTGCACATTAGGACTATTTGTTAAGTTATAGAGAGTGTTTATGCAAAAGAACAAGATGAAAAGACATTTATTTAGTTTTTCCCTCCAGTCTTTTACCTTTAACTCTGTAATAAAGCCACACAGTCTGACACTCTTTTTGTTTTCCTCTCTGATGTCTGTCCTTACGTGCAAAACCACATGGTTTTAATCAGATTTTCATCAAAGCCTCAAAGGGTCAAATGAAAATAAGTGAGACAATGATCATTTCTGGAGTGAACAGAAGCGTGTTTGTTGTTCATTTGTTCGTCTGTTGTGTTGTCGTCCGCAGCGCCTCTGTTTCCAGGGCAGAGGATGTCTCCAGCCAAAGCTCTGACCATGAAAGATTATGAAAATGTAAGTACAACAGTATCAAAAAGTTTGCTTTTGTTTGTTTTCTTATTAAGAGAGAAAGTCTTGGTGAATTTTGTACCTAGACAGCCCTTTTAGCCAGCTGTGCATGATGCCTAAATCCTGTCTTGGTAGATAGATCACTAGGTTTTGATATTCTGACGGCACCCATTCACCCATTGGTGAGCGACTGATGCTAAATTGCTCCAAATCTGTTCATATTTTGAGTACATTTTTTGAACTTCGTTTTAATGGATCGCATTGCAGCTATTTTGGATTCCAGGCAGTAATGATTTTCTGGTATGAAGTATCTGCCTGTCCATTTAAGGAAAAGTGTTTATTTCTTTGCACTAAGATAAAGATCTGTGTGCATTCCTGCGGCTGAGTGTGTGTGAATAAGAGAAAATGCGTTTGTGTGCTACTGAAACACAGAGATCTCTCAAAGGAAGGTACAACTGCCCATCACTGTGGTGTTTGTGGTTATTCCAGACTCTCTCGCTCGATTTCTATATCTTTCTTTCCCTTCCCCCTCTTTCTGCCCCAGATGTTGAAGTGAAAAACGCTCAGAGTACAATGACGCACAGTTCACTGCCCTGCCAGCATCTCTCTCATACGCACACACTCATGCCAACCCTCATTACTGACCCACACACAGCCTGTTATAGTCGCTCTGTTTCCCTTTTTGCTCTCGTCTCCTCCCTCCCCGTCTCTCTTTCAGTTATTTGGAGAACAGCTTTGCTCATGTTTATTCATGAGTGAGTCTGAATATTGTGATGAGGAAGAACTGAATCTTCAGAAACGTTTCAGAATAAGTCGGTGTTCTGCCAAAATGAAGAAGGTTTTCTCCAGTTTGCAAATTAATCGTTCAGTATGGTTTTGTAAACTGGATCGTTTATAAGATTTGACTCAAAGAATCATGAATCTGAACTTTCATAATTGTCCCAGGAAAACTATTTTATTACAATATAAATTCCAACGTGTTCCTTAAAATATTCTATTATATGTAAATAGAGTATTTTGGGAATAATTTATGTGCTTCCCCTGCAGCAAATCACAGCTCTGAAGAAGGAAAACTTCAACCTGAAGCTCAGGATCTATTTTCTGGAAGAACGTGTGCAGCAGAAATGTGATGACTCAACAGAGGACATTTACAAAACGGTGACTGACACACACAGACACAAACATTACACACATATGTGACCCTGGACCACAAAACCAGTCTTAAGTAGCATGGTAAATTCGTAGCAGTAACCAAAAATACAGTGTATGGGTCAAAATTATCGGTATGAATAATTTTTATTTTATGCCGAAAATCATTAGGATATTAAGAAAAGATCATGTTCCATGAAGATATTTTGTGAATTTCTTGCTGTACATGTATCAAAATTAAATTTTTTATTAGTAATATGCTTTGCTGAGAACTTCATTTGGACAACTTTAGAGGTGATTTTCTAAATATTTAGATTTTTTTTTTTTGCACTCTCAGATTCCTGATATTAAAATAGTTGTATCTTGGCCAAAAATTGTCATATCTTAACAAACAGTACATCAATGGAAGGCTTATTTATTCAGCTTTCAGATATATAAATCTCAAAGAATTGACCATTATGACTGGTTTTGTGGTCCAGGGTCACATATGTGCACACATGTGACATAGCTCATCTCTGCATATTAAAGCAAGCAGTTGTTTTGTGCTCTTTTATCTCAGTTTTTTGATTAAGTAATTTTTATGTCTCTGTGTGTAGAACATTGAGCTGAAAGTGGAGGTGGAGTCGATGAAACGAGATCTGGCTGAGAAACAGGAACTGCTCGTGTCCGCATCGTAAGTCCTGCCTACTTGTTTACTTCCTGTTATTACTGATTATTAGTACGGCGTGATTGAGCATCAAGCGATAAATCCTTTTTCTTCCTTGTTGATCTTGATGCTTGTTTGTCAAAACAAGTGCTACATTTTACCTCTTGATTTTTGTTTTTTCTGTTTCTGTTTAACCATTTTAAAGTGTAGCTCCGCCCATAGTTGCATTTGATTGGTCCAAAATTAAATTCCACATAACTATTAAACATTAATGTGTTCTGATTGGCTGTGATTTCATTACCAAGTGGCACTTTTTGCTTTAAGTGGGACAGGAAAATAAACTGTCACAGTTTATAAAAATATATTTTACTGATATGGCTTATAATACTAAAATGTAATGTTTTTGTTGACAGTAATGTGCTGAAAAGTGATGATAAACTGTAAAAAGACCCAAATTCTCAAGCGTTTTGAAAAATGTATAAGCTGCAAATTTCATACATTTTTCAGTGATGCAAGTAACACTGAGTCATGAGTAATAACACCTGGTCATTTGTGCTTTCAGATTAAATATTACAATTGAGTACATGTAGAAGGTGTTGGATGTAAGAAACAGATCAAAATGAGGTGTGTTTGTGTGTGTAGGAAAGCATTAGAGAGTTTAGCCAGTCGAGGTGTTGATGATGGCAGAGAGAAGATGCAGAGAGAAATGGACTCGCTCAGAGGAGCTTTCAGCGTTCGCATTCAAGAACTTGAGGAGGTAAAACAAACCCTGCTATGTTTATAACAAATGATTGGAAATGTGTCCTCTATGTTTAGTCATTGCTTTCTCTTTCTTTTCAGTCTCTGCAAGCTGCCCAAGAGGAACTTGAAAGCATGGCTACCATTGCTGAGCAGGAGAAGCTGAAGAATCTCGGATTGGAGAAAGAACTGCAAGCCGCCAAGCAATCGGGACCCTCAGCTGATTCCAGCTCCACCCCCGAACGGGTTAGAGAGCTCCAGCAGGCCCTTCAAGAAAAGGAGAGGTGATTAAAGGGGACCTATAATGCTCCTTTTTACAATATGTAATATAAGTCTCAGGTGTCCTGAGAACGTATATGTGAAGTTTCAGCTCAAAATGCCCCACAGGTCATTTATTATATCATTTTGAAAATGCCTATTTTGTGTGAAAGCAGAAACGCACTGTTTTTGTGCAGATCTCTTTGAAGGCAAATGAGCTGCTGCTCCCTGCCCCCTTTCTAAAAATAGGGCTGTACCTTTACAACTGGTATCTTAGTCTTATCTTAGATATAAAAAACGTCAGTTTGGTTTTGTTTATCATGTCTATCGCGATGAAATCATCGTTTTAAACCATATTCGTTTAAACTTCTCAAATACAGTTTTCTAAGTGCACATATCCGAAACACACACACACACAGAAAGCGGCTGTCACACGGCATGTGAGTGCATGAAAGAAAAAGTTTCTTTCATGTCTTATTGCGGTAATATTATAATAAGATCCACTTACTACATCACGGGGGAAGTGAAATCTAAGCGGCCCCCTTTTTTTTCACAAGCTTGCAGAGAAAGGCTTACCAAAACAAAGTTACTGGGTTGTTCTTTTTCAAGTTTTCTGGGTTGGTAGATGCACCAGGGACCCGAATATGGCACTTAAACATGGGAAAAAGTCAGATTTTCATGACCTTAAATTAAATTAAAATACTGAAGCATCAATTTGCATTAAAAGTTTAACTGTTAACATATTCCTTATATGATTTCTACAGTGTTATTGAGCAGCTGCGGGTGTCACTCAAGAATCAGGACACCATGATTGGAGAGCTTCGGAAGAATGACCCGAACCAGCCAATGGGAGAGCAAATGGCTCAGCTGAACTCCCTTATTGGCCAAAAAGACAGTCAGCTACAGGTTGGTCTCTTAAGGCTTCTTACACAGTGGAGTTATGGCTGGTCTGTGCCTGTTCTAAAGTTATGTCTGCTCTGACTCACCTCAGACTGTAGTATACAAGTGTGCAGTTGAAATGGCTGTGTAAATGCATTTATGGCATCTCATTACGCAGTCTGTGTAAAGACACACAAATGCAATTTTAGAAATGCTTCTGTGTCACCTTTGCAGTGTAAATTTGGCATTCGTTTTGTAAAGCACAGCCGCTTTAATACATCAAGGTTTGCACTGTAACACACATGCACAAACACTGAGTAATGATTTGTTTATGTTATAGGCTCTTAGGGATGAACTAGACCGTGGGAGAGAAAATGCAGAAAGAGACAAAGAGGTAAGCGGACAGCAGTTCACGTTGTGTTAACAGAAAATTCCTCTCTGCGAGTGCTTGTAAGAAATTTGCTTGTAAGAAAGCCAGCTTGATGATATCGGCTTGTGTGATTCATAGGGTGGCTGTTTCCTAAAACAGAAAATTGTTGTAAAGGGAGAAAGCGGCTTGAAGCAATTGATTCATCCATGCCAATAGCATTCAGATTTAAATCTGTTCATTTAACAGCTTGGTCCCTGATGCAATGTAAATAAAATGATTACTAAATATCCTATCTTTTAATTAAAAATGACAGTAAAGCTCAAAGAGTGTGAGAGCCCAGTCGAAGGGCAATGTGTTAAGCTGGATTAGTAGGTTGACAGCAGTCTGTGACTGTTGCAAATGGAAATCAAACATTAAAAACAAAATGTATCAGGGTCCTGTGCTCAGTTTGGACAGGTGTGTGCAACTGAATATAGTTTATAAGTGTTTTTTTTACCCAATTTAGTCATTGCTAGGTGGTTGTTATGTGTTTTGACCAATTTTAAAAGAGTCCACTCTAAAATCTCTAATATTCCAGTCTGTAGATGTGGCTCTGGTCCCTCATTCAGTACTAATCTGAGATTTTCAGGTGAACGCTGTAAGTCTGATTGGTGAAAAGATGTGCAATTTAAGATGTCATTCATGTCTGTTACACAAACACTGTGGCACGAGTTATGCATCAAAGACTAATACTTGTGCTTGGGGGTTGTTTTGGATTATCAGAAACGTACTGTTTCATGCATATGTTTAATGCTAGCATGTAACATCCTCAAGCCACAGCAGGAGCATCAGTGGCCCAAATAAAACTCTTCACATCGGACGCCTGCTGAGCTGAGTGGATTACTTTTTGCGTGTGTGTGTGTGTTAGCAGACGTTGTGCACATCACCCAAAGGATTTCCTGTGTGTGTCTGTGGATTAAAGGGTTTAAATCTGCGTGTGAGCAGAGCATAGTCAGTTCAGATTCAGTGCAGAGCAAGACGGACAGAAAGACACAGAGGCAGATGGATGGCAAGATAGCATGCGTACAGATCAGAAAATTGTAGCGTTGGTTTGGTGAACATGCGTGACCCATGCCGTGTCTGTGGCGTGTGCGTGCAAGGCGGTCAGTGTCGCTGGTTGTTCAGCGCATGTGGCCGTCTGAGGTTAGCGGTCGTCCTCTCGCACGTGTTGGGCGGGGAGTTGCAACGAGACGGCCGCAGCGAGTTTCTCTGCGGGAAATGCGTGTTTTTGCTCGAGCGTGTTGTGCAATGCGACGTCGCAATTGGACAGCTGCAGGAAACACATGCTGCTCAGCTGCAGCGGTTGCAGAGCGAGAGAGATGGACTGAAAGCGCAAATCATAAACAAATACAAACAACATAACCCGACCAAAATAGGAAACGTACCTCTTAAACAGGATGCGCAGACTGGATCAAGCTTAAATACTCCAAAACAGATGCAAAGCATTCGGCGACCTCAACCGGTTCAACCAAAGCAGCACCAAACACGGATTTTCAACATCCAGAACACCCTAGGAAGAAGTCAAACAGTTGTTTCTGTGAATTCAGGTGGTGATGGCCAACAAGAGAAGATAAAAGGTCGATTGAGGAGGTGTGTGAGCCTTGAGCCGCTTAGTAAAACGGGAACAGATCGCTCACGTTTGAAATTAAATTCTTCACATCAAAGTTCAAAAACCGTTGGCGGGCCGGGAACCCGTCCTCGCTCTCTTAGTCGAGACTACTTGGATGTCGTAAATAAAAAGAGCGCTTTGATTTCAAGGTCAACTTCCCTCCAATCAGTGGCCTTGGAGCAGCATGACCACGCCCTCATCACCGCATCACTTCTCAGACAGACACGCCCACTGAGAAGCTCCACCCCCTCAATTGTAGAAACATCCTCGCTGGTGTTTGATATACTGCAGCTCCTAAAGTGTGTGAAAGGAGTGCGGCCCGTCCCACGATGCAACAGTAGCAGGATTCCAGTATTACAAAATCCAAGTTATATACATGGAAACACCCACAGTGGTGTAGCTAGAGAGCTAGAGAGAAGTCTGAGAGAGATGGAGGAGGATTTTAATGACGAATACACACCTCTAAAACAGGAGGTACACTGCTGATTCACTTGGTGTGAGATTTTGATGACCCTCTGCCTTCTCAAGTTATATCTGAAACATTAGAGCAATGCTTAAGTGTTTTTTTTTTTGGCCGTGAATTAAATGCATGCTTGTGTTTGTTGCAGGTGTTTGTTGAAAGGCAGAATGAACTGAGCAGATTGGAGCAGAAAACCAGACAGCTAACTGAAGAACTGAATGCAACCAAGAACAGCAACCAGACCCTCAAACACACACTAGAAGAAACAGAGAGAGAAAAGAAGGTAAATAGATTTTTCTGCACAAACAAAGCCTCTCTGCATATAAGCTGCATATAAAACTACAAGCTAGTTATTGTAGTAAACTAAAACTGTACAAATATTTTAGTTGCTTGAAATAATATAAAGTCTAACTGAAATAAAATATTAAAAAACCTTAAACTTTTGTTTTTTATCATTTCAGCTATTTGCCAGTGCAACATTTCTCATTTTCTTATTTTTAAAATGAAAGTAAAACAGAAATAAATGAATAAGAACAAAACAAAAGAGACAAAAACATGGAACAGAATTACAGAAACTTTAACCAAAATTAAAATGAAAAAATGAAAATATTTGAAGAGACTAATTCAAAATTAAAAAAAAAAAAAAAAAATTAAAAAAAAAATAGTATTAGTATCTCAGTGAAAATGAAATATCAAAAATGACTCTTTTTAAAAATGGATTCTATGCACACATGATCTGTAAACTAAAAGTTGTCATTAAATTGACAGCAAAGGATGTGTATTAAAGTCCTCTGTGTGTTTTAGGCTCTTTCTGATGAGCTGCAGGCGAGAGAGATCGAACTGGCTACGGAGAAGAAGAACTCTCTGAAACGAGACAAAACCATCCAGGGCCTCGGTCTGGTTCTCAAAGAGAAGGAGAAAGAGGTGTGACCCGGTCAAACATTAAAACTAATTATTTCTTTCTTTATTTTTTACTTTTTCTTTCATTATTGGAATACAAGTTGGGAATACAAAGGAAAATTACCATTTATTTAAAAATGGTTCTATAATGCAGAATTTCGAATGCTTTTTTTATTTGAGGAGATTTTTTTGAACAGGTGGTAATACAAATATAAATCTGAAGCAAATACTTTACAGCTGGCTTTTTGAATTATTATTATTATTATTTTTTTTTACATGAATTTGATGTCATAGTCTAATTGAAAACAGTCTCACATGATTTCATTCAGAGCAGTGAACTAGTGTAATTAATATGCCTGTGACAAAAACTGAAAAAAAAAATGTCATACTTTCTTTCTCTCTTTTCAGATTGAGGATCTATCTGGTGACCTTGAGGAGAAGGATCAGGCTCTCGCTAAGGCTCGAGAGGCCCTTCATAAAGCCAAACTACAGAAATATCACGTATGTGTGATTGTGATGACCCTGGAGCTATTGTCATGCTGCTTGGTTGCTTCTCATCACTCATATGATAGGTGGGTAAAGGATTTGTGTAATGTGTGCATTACTTTCTTCTGTGTATTCCAGGGGGCTGAAGACCAGCAGTCTTTACTCCTGGAGCAGCAGGCTGAATTGTCGCGGCTCCAGGCAGAGGCGCACTCCTCGCTGCTGGAAGCCCAGAGGCTGCAGCGTGTGCTCGGCAGTAGAGATTCAGAACTGTCCCTTCTTCAGCAGGCCAAACTAGAGCTGGAACAAGAGCTGGAGCAACTACAGCAACAGAAGAAGAAGGGAGACAAGACTATTAACGTATGTAGTGCAGACACACATTGCGATTAAAAGGCAGTATTTAACTAAATATTATTTTCAAATTGCTTGGTTCATAAATCAGGGTTTGTAAAAGGTGCTTAAAGTGCTTGAAATACTTGAATTTGGCTTTTTGAAATTTAAGGCCTGGAAAACCCTTGAAAATTGCAATATTTTTGAAAAGTGCTTGAATTATTGAAAGAAAATATATCTATAAAGTAAGTGTTTGATTTTTTTTTTTTTTTTTTTTTTTTAATACATTTTTTATATCTTTTCACGCAATTCAGTTAATAAAACTAGTAAAAAAAAAAACAAACAAAACAAAGACACAAAAGACTAGCAAGTTAAGACAGTAGTAGTACTGACAATGTCGTGCAAACATGGCTGAAGACATGAAAAGAGGAACAGATTAACTGAATCAGTTGAGTGAGTCATTTACGCTGGAACCGCTTCAGTTGATTCAAACTTGGGACTTTGATCATTCTTTTCAAGCAATTCACTAGCAAAAACCAGGTCAAATTAAAAGAGAGAATCATTGTTGAATTTTGACGTTGCTTGTAATGATTTAATAAGCATGTAGTGATGGGTCAAACTGAGTTTTTAGAAACTGCAAATCAGTTAAACCATTGCATCGCAAAATGATTCACTGTTTCAAAATGCTCCAGTTGGATCGCATATCGACTTTGACTCATTGACTCAGATTGGGATTTTAGATTGCATATCACAAATCATTTGATTTAGATTGGGTTTTCGGAGCGGGTTAACAAATCATTTGATTTAAATTGGAACTTCGCATGTATGTGAATCATTTGATTCAGATCGAAACTTCAGAGCGGGTTCACAAATCATTTGATTCAGATCGTACTTCGGAGCGTGTTCGTGAATCATTGGATTCAGATCGGAACCTCTTAGCTGGTTCACAAATCATTTGATTCAGATCAGAACTTCGGAGCGGGTTTGCAAATCATTTGATTCAGTTCGGGACTTCAGTGCGCCTATAGCAAATCATTTGTTTCAGATTAGGATTTTGGATCGGTTCCACAAATCTTTTTCTCAGTTTTTTACAATCTTTTTTTAATGAAACACAAAACATCAAACCTTTAAGGCATTACAGTTATAAAAACAAAACAAGGAAAAGTATACACAAATACAAATTTTTACAAGTTTTTATTTGAAAGAGAAGACATTGTTTGATAAGTGAGACCTCTTATTGAAGTCCTTGAAAATCCAAAAAGTGGTGCGTGAAAAGTTCTTTCAAGTCCTGGAATTTCATTTTACAGTATCTGTACAAACCCTGATCAATTAAAATGCTCAGATGAACAGTTTCAATCATATTTAATTTTTTTTTTTTTACTTTTGTTTGTTCATTGCAGGATCTTCAGAACCAGTTGAAGAAGCTAAATGGCGCTCTTGCAGACAGAGAGAACGCTCTAGAACAGCAGCGTCTGGAACAGCAAGAACAAAACCGTGCTGCTGAACAAAAACTACAGAATGCCATTGAACGACTCACAGCCAGTCTGAATCATAAAGACCAGCAGCTGCAGGTACACACACCCCCCACCCCCCACACACACACGTTTGTTTTTGGGAATTGTCGGGACTTTCCATAGACTTCTATAATTTATATACTGACCAAACGATATTGTCTATCCCCTAACCCAACCCTAACCCTAAACCTACCCCTTACAGAAAACATTTTGCATTGTTACATTTTCAGATAAACATCATTTACTATTTTTAATCATTTTTTAACATTGTGGGGATCACAGGCCAGTCCCCACAATGTCAAAAATGTCAGGTTTTACTATCCTTGTGGGGACATTTGGTACACACACACACACACACACAGAACTTACACTCAACACCTTTCTGTGCTCGATTGCTCATTCCTGTTTTTTTTTCAGGACTATATGAACATGGTTAAAGATCTGGAGAAGAACAGAACCCAAGAGGAAGGTGATCCCATAGTGGCTAAACTGAGAGCACGACTGAAGGAGAAAGAGAAAGCACTTGAGGTTTGTGACTCTTCTTTTGTTTTCTTAAAGGTACAGTAACAGAAACATCCTGCTTAATTCAGATAAGCCTAGGTGGATGGTCATATGTTAATGATTTGTTTCTCTGTTTTTTGTGTGCTTTGTGTGAGCAGAAAGCCTTGGATGAGAAGTTTGCAGCTGTGGAGGAAA
This sequence comes from Cirrhinus mrigala, assembly GCA_036247105.1. Lineage (NCBI taxonomy): Eukaryota > Metazoa > Chordata > Actinopteri > Cypriniformes > Cyprinidae > Cirrhinus > Cirrhinus mrigala. The sequence goes on from CM070027.1 coordinate 29,093,658, forward strand.
AGGAAAACGAGATCCATTTGCTGCAGCTGAGCTTGAGAGAGAAAGAAAGAGACGTGGAGCGTCTCAACAACCTGCTTTCACACAACGAGGAGACTATTAATGTAAGAGTGTGTGTTTGTGTGATTTCATTTCTACACATTTAAGTGCTAATGTAGAAGCAGGTGCTAATGGTTTCTCTCTGTGTGTAGAGTTTTGATGCTCTCATAAAGGAAAGAGATCTCGAGCTGCAGCAGCTGTTGAACTCGCTGAAAAATCTTCAGAGATCTAAAGACGAGACTGAGCAGAACCTTCAGAGGGCGCTGAGAGAGAAAGATGCCATTATACAGCACTTACAGCAAGCACTGGACCACAAAACAAAAGACATGGAGGTAAACGCACACTCTAGTTTTTGGTGTAGGTGTGAGACTCTTGAGAATTTGGTTGGGGTGAAGGTGTGTTTTTCCTTGCTTTGCAGGAGATGGCCAATAAGGTTCTGAACCAGTCAGAGTCTCAGGGTCGTGACCTCGCAGAGCAGATGAGTCAGAGGTTAAAGGTCACAGAGGCAATGCTGTCGGAGGCGGTGAAGGACAAAGAGAGGCTAGTGACCGAGAACCAAACCGCTGTAGAAAACCTGCTGGCCACTATCAGCAGCAAAGACCAGCTTCTGAAGGTATGTAATTATGTAATGTAGTTATGTAATTTTTTTTTTTTTTTTTTTTTTTTGTATTGCATTTTTATAATTTCATATTTTAATTGAATTAAATATATTTATTAATTTTTTTTTCCAATTTTTTTTTTTTTTTTTTTTAGTAATTTAGTATTTGTATTATTATTATTATTTTTATTATTATTATTATTATTGTTGTTATTATTGTTTTTAATGCATCTGTTTTTATTAATATTTCCATTTAGTTATTTTAATCATTCAAGTTCTGATTTTTATTTTTATGTTACTTTTAACTTTAAGTTATTTTTTTAAAATGGTTTTGATGCTGTGGAAGCCTGTTACCGCCACTGAATAAAAACAAAAAAATGTGATTCTGACTTTTGTTTTTTCTTGCAATTGCGAGTTTACATTACATGACTTTGTTTCTCAGAATTGTGAGATATAAATTAGCAATTCTGACTTTTCTCAGAATTGTGAGATATAAACTTGCAATTGCTAGTTATAAAGTCAAAATTTGTGAGATATAAACTCGCAGTTCTGAGAAATAAAGTCAGAATTGCGAGATATAAACTCACAACTCACAATTTATATCTTGAAATTGTGATTTTTATAACACGCAATTGCGCGATATGTTAGAATTGCAAGATATAGCAATTGCGAGGAAAAAAGTCAGAATTGCATTTGTGAAAGTCGCAATTCCGATTTTATTTCTTGCAACTGAATTTATATCACACAATTCTGAGAAAAAGTCAAAATTAGGAATTTATATCTTGCAATTGTGACTTCATAACATGCAATTGCGAGTTAAGTCAGAATTGCAAGATATAAACTTGCATTTGTGACTGTGATTAATTGTGAGATAAAAAGTTGCAATAACTTCAATAAGTTTTTTTTTTTTAATTCAATGGCAGAAACAGGTTGCCATCTGATGCACTTTTACACTAATGCTTGATATGTGTTTGTAGGAGAGTGCGGAGCGGCACGCTCAAGCTCTGAATGATCGCGCAGCAGAATTGCAGGATCTTCGTAAGCAGTTGGCAGACACACAGCTGCAGCTCAGAAACGCACAGAGATTAAACGCCACAGCCACGCAGGACGGTCACCTAGAAACCGCTGAACTCCGTGCAATGTTGGCGGAGAAGGACGCCCTCATCAATGTGAGACTTTGACCTGTAATCTTTTGATCACAAGGCTGTTTTCACACTTATTTTTACACTTGGAATTGCTCTAGTGTGCAAACACCTTCATAAGACACTTGCTGTGGCAAGTAAATGCCAAATGTTGTCGTTCTGTTGGTTTTATAGAAGCTGCTAGACCGTGGACAAGAGAAAGATCGCATCCTGTTGGAAATGAAGACGAGTGAAGCTCTTCCTCCTCAGGTGCTGGAGCTCAGACAGACCATTGAGGTGCTGCAGGAGAAACTTGAGGAGAGAGAAGGTGAGATTGTGTTTATTCTATAAGAATATAAGAGTTTTACATTAATGATGCACATATGGGCAGATAACTGTGATATTTCTTTGAAAATGGCAGTATTGTGAGCAATATACCATGCATCACTAACTTAAATTATATGTAAACCTATTTGTGTAGCTGAGCTGAGCAGGCGAAACAGTGAGGAAACTCTGGATATAACTACAATCAGTAAGAAATCAGCTGTGGTTTTGAAGAAAGAGCTTGCACAGAAAACAGAAGCTCTTAACGCCGCTTTGAAGAGAGAGAACCAGCTCAAGGTCTTTTGATTTGAGATCCTATAGTTTTATGGATTTGTATGTTTCATTATGTGAAGTTTTTAGAGTAACTGTAAGTGTTTGTTACAGATTTCTCTAGCAGAGCTTCAGTCCATGGTCTCAGAACTGGAGACACGATTAGAGGGACGGACAGCAAATATTGAGTCCCTAACATCGACACTCAACACTAAAGAAGAAATCATTACTGTGAGTATACATCACATATACTACCATTCAAAATTTTAGTTTGTTTAAAAGTAATTAATGCTTTTATTCAGAAAAACATGCATTTAAATTAATGAAAAGTAACAGTAAAACAGTAAAAATTTCCGAGGTTAGGTTACAGTATATGCTTCGGTCTGATTTTGTGGTTTCTTTGCAGGAGCTGCACCAGCGTTTGTCTCAAAGAGGAGAAAGTCGACTTCCTCTGACCCTGGATCAGGCATCGCAGTCGGGTGAGAGTGAATGCAGCATTTCCTCCCTCCCTCAGAGAGAACGAACCATCATTGGAGGAGATCGCCAACAGCAGGTACATGTGAACACATCTATCCATTCCTTAAAGGGATAGTTCACCCAAAAATGAAAATTCTGTCATTAATTACTCACTCTCATGTCGTTCCAAACTTGTAAGACCTTCGTTCACCTTCTGAACAAATTAAGATATTTTTGATGAAATCTGAGAGCTCTCTGACCCTCCATAGACAGCAAGGGTCCTACCACTGTTACTTCATCTTCAGATTTCATCTAAAATATCTTAATTTGTGACCCTGGACCACAAAACCAGTCATAAGGGTCAATTTTTTTAAACTGAGCTTTATGCATCATCTGAAAGCTGAATAAATCTTTCCATTGATGTAAGCTGAGAGCTTTCCATTGATGTATGGTTTGTTAGGATAGGACAATATTTGGCCGAGATACAACTATTTGAATATATGGAATCTGAGAGTGCAAAAAAAATCTAAATATTGAGAAATTCGCCTTTGAAGTTGTCCAAATGAAGCTCTTAATAATGCATATTACTAATCAAAAATTAAGTTTTGATATATTTACAGTAGAAATTTTACAAAATATCTTCATGAAGCATGATCTTTACTTAATTTCCTAGTGATTTTTGGCATAAAAGAAAAATCAATCATTTTGACCCATACAATGTATTTTTGGCTATTGCTACAAATATACCCCAGCGACTTAAGGCTGGTTTTGTGGTCCAGGGTCACATTTGTGTTCTGAAGATGAACCAATTGGATGAACTATCCGTTTAAGCTGATACATGTTAGCATCCCTAATGTTAATTTTCTTCTCATTTTGTAGGATATTGCATCTCTGTCTGATCTGCTGATTGAGCAGAGGGAGTTAAACAGAGCTCTGAGAGCTGAGCAACATCTCTACTCCGACCTCATCAGAGCCGTCAAAGAGCGTGACAGGTGCGTGATCCCTAAAAGGTCGCATCTGTTGTATCGTGATTCTCAACACTGTATTTCAATGATGTTTTATGTGTTGTTTCAGTGTTGAGAGGCTGCAGGCACTGCAGTTGGAGCTCACAGCTGTGTCACTCCTCAGACAGCAGCTGGAAAGTGGAGTCCAGATGAACACGGAGCTGAGAGAACAGCTAGAGAAAGAGATCCAAAGAGCCAAACAGAGAGAAGGTGCAGTACAGATAGAGAGTGCAGAAAAGCAATCAGATGTCATCCTACAATCTCACAAAAAACCAGAGTCAGAATCAGTTTGTCCAGCCAGCAATGATACAGGGCTAAAGTCTGTTTAAGGTCAGAGCTAATGGGTTAATATTTTGCCCATCAGGTTGTTGACTTTCTGGATGACTCTTATTCATTTCAGCCGCATACCTGGTGTAAAGCAGGACACACAATAACAGCACATCCCGCTTTTTCATCTTTCTCTTCATTCATCCATACATAACCATACTTTCTTTATTTATACGAAAACTTGCATTTCTCTTTATTCTGACTTGCATGTACGTTTGTTCTGTTTTCTTTTGTGTTCTGAAATTTTCTGGCATTCTTGTCCATCTTATTCACCTTTTTTCTGTCTGTTTTCTGCTCTGTTCATTCATAATAAAGTGTTTCAAATGTCTGTGTGGCTCATCAGCACTAAACCACTAATACATTCACCTCATACTACCCTGCCTTATGCACATTTGTGACCCTGGACCACAAAACCAGTCTTAAGTAGCCTGAGTATATTTGTAGCAGTAGCCAACAATACATCGTATGGGTCAAAATTATAGATTTTTCTTTTATGCCAAAAATAATTAGGATATTAAGTAAAGAATCATGTTCACTGAAGATATTTTGTCAATTTTGTACCGTAAGTATATCAAAAATTAATTTTTGATTAGTAAATATGCATTGCTAAGAACTTAATTTGGACAATTTAAAGGTTTTTATCTCAATATTTTGTGTTTCAGATTTTCAAATAGTTGCATCTCGGACAAATATTGTCCTATCCTAACAAACCATACATTAATGGAAAGCTTATGTGTAAGTCTCAATTTAAAAAATTAACCTTTAAGACTGGTTTTGTGGTCCAGGGTCGCATAAATGCCTTCACTTATTCAGCCTGTTTTTCTGTGTATCCTAATGAAAACCTTTCCAATCCATTAACCTTAATTTGCTTTAATGTACATTAACTTCACAACATCCTCATATAGTCACTGTTTTTTTTTTTAAGTTCAGTGTTTGCATATGAATGCAGAAGAGATTGATCAGACTGTTTCCAATTGCACTGTATGCTAAAAATGAAGTTGAAGTGCATTCTGTCTGTGTTCTACCCATAATCCTCTTGTGTCCATCTGCTTTGTGGGATTTTGGCCGACCATCACAAGATTTAAAAAAAAAAAAAAAAAAGTAACTGCAGTATTATACAGTGTTATTTTGGTGTTTTATCTATTTATCTATCTATATCTATATATCTGTCTATCTATCTACCTATCTACCATATCTGTCTATCTATATATATACACACACAAACAATACAGAGAGAGTAATATTTTGAATATTTTGAAATTTTGAATTCTATTTGTATATTTTTAGGTGTAGTATTTAAACTTAGTACTCCAACCTTTTTTTGTCAGTGTTTCTGATTTTATCAGATATTAAATAAAATAAAGTAAATTAAGTTATTTCAGCTTTATTTCAATTACTGAAAACTAGTTTTAATAGTCTTATGCTGGAGTGGTTTAGGAAAAAAATAGTTGTTCATTTAATTCTTTTATTCCCATTTCATAATTTTGAATTTGATTTACATTGAGTTTTGGTTCTATATGCCAATCATCTTTCTATGCACACTCTCAAAACACAACAAATGCACCTGATTAACTTTTCTATTTATATTCCTTTTAACTTCCTACCCATGCCTTGCTGTGGCTGTTGCTCTCATCATTGACAGAGTAGTCTGTATGCTTTGAAATCTCAGTTAAAGCTTACAGTAAATATCTGGATAAAATAAATATACTATTCTATGGCACAAATTAAGTGTCATATCCTGATTATGCACCCACCCCCCTTTTCTTATAATTTCTTGTGTTTTCTCAGGTAGTCTTTAAAGACCAAAAAATGAAATGTGCAGAACAAAGTAAAAGTTGTAGATACATGCATACTGAACTTGTCTGCAGTGCAACTAACTGCTTGTGTGTATACATTTGTGTGCAGGTTCAAACCCTTCAGAGTTAGAGAGCATGCGTGATGCACTGGAGGAAGCCCAACGCTGGAACGTCTCTCTACAAGCCAGACTGGGACAGATCCAGAACCGAGGAGGAGGGGTTGGACAAGCCAACGATTCTGGTACAAATACATATGTATAATTTAGCCAAATATTTTTATAAAATTATTTTAGTTTAATCTAATTAATCTGATGATTTTAGTGGACACGCTGAGTTTCATTGGCGATCAGACGTCCTATATGAGTATATGTATTGGCGACGGTCCAGAGGAGGAGCTCCAGCACTTGACCATTGAACAGCTCAGAATAAAGGCGAGTGCCAAATCGCAAAGTGCTATGTAGTTTTTATCAAACAGAATTGAAAGATTTACATTTTCCTCTCATTTCCAGGTTTTAGAGCTTCAGGCAGTCAATGCCGAACTGCAGAAGAACATGCTTCTGATGGAGAAAGACATTGTGGGTAAAGACCCAGTAGATTCTCAGAAAGAACCAGACCTAATCAACCTCTCAACTCCAATTAAGGTATTAAGGATCACAGTGAAATCAGAAATAGTCTTAGAAATGCCATTGGTTTACTACTTATGCAGTGTTTTTTGAAATACATTTGTGTTCCCATTATGAAACGGGGCCCAACTTCTTACCTTCTTTTAACCTCTTGACCTTTAACCTCAGTCCTTCTGATTTGTGCTTCCGTGTTTTATGATTGACCTCTTCTCTGTAGTTGAGTTTCTAGTTTACTAACATTAGTTAGCAGTAGATTGGACCTTCTCTAGAGGTTTGTTTCTAATAACATGTTTGTCTGCTGAATGAGTGTTTATGTATGTGTCTTTGCGGTTATTTTCTTTCCTCCCTCTAGTTTTCTCTCTCTGTCTCTCTCTTCCGTCCCTGCTAACCCCTGTTATCTCCTCTCTCTGTCTTTCTGGCTTATTTTCTTACCCATGATCACCTGCAGCCGCCCCCATCCTACCGTTACTGTGCTTTCTTTATATTCTGTTCCATTATGGCATTTTGTGTTGTTAAGTCATGTGTCACCAAACATGCCATTACTGTAGCAAACACCGATACAGCAGAAACCGACCTCTGAAGATGATGTGACACTAAAACCTCCAAACACAAAGGTAAGAGACAGCTTATGGAAATAGATCAGTCATTTTGTAATACAATACTGTGATCTTCAACCTCAGCTTTGTTTTTGTATTTACTGTTGTCTCATGTGTTGATTTTTAAGGAGAGTTGTGTTGAGGGAGATCGTTCTTCAGAGGATGTTGGTGAGAGTAATCAACCATCACAGAATCAAACAGAGCAAAGTGCAGTGCACCAACCATCCAGATTCCTTAGGGATGGTTCAGAAAAAGCAGAACTCCGATCACTTCTCTCAGATTGTGGAGCGGAGTCAGTCTCTCAACTTCGGTATGTTTTAATAAATAGGTATTCACATTGTAGCTTTGGTTGTATGTCAAATAAAACTTCTAACTGCTGCAATCTGCAGGGAGCAAGTGGCCAAACTCCGCTTGGAAGCATCTGAACTCCGTGGACTTTTGAAGGAGGAAAACGCCACCGAGTCCAAAGAAAGTGCAGAGAGTTCTGGAGAAAGTGACAGCCATGGAGACTTGCACCAAACTGTGAAGGTGCTCCGCTCAGAAGCCAGAAATCACCGAAAGATCATTCGACTGCTCAAAGAGCAGCTGCAGAGGAACTCTGTCTCAGATGCCGGAAGTCAAATTGATCCAAAGATGATGGCTGGCTTGGCCAGCAACATGGAACAACTGCAGACATATCATGAAGATTTGCACACCAGCACACTGGAGAAAGAGAACAAACTAAGAGAAAGGAAGGAAATGGAGGAGAGATATGAGAGAAGAAGGCAGGGTCAAAGCACCAAACCCAGCAAGAATCAGAAGCAGCACATGGCCAGACATGCAGTGAGTATCAGTCACATATGCTGCCAGAATAAGGTGGAAAGTCTAGCATAATGGTTGTGGGTTTGAAACAGTTGTGACCCTGGACCACAAAAGCAGTCATAAGGGTCAAGCTTAATTAAGCTTTCCATTAATGTATGGTTTGTTAGGATATGACAATATTTGATCGAGATACAACTGTTTGAAAATCTGGAATCTGAGGGTGCAAAAATCAAAATATTGAGAAAATCACCTTTAAAGTTCTCCAAATGAAGTTCTTAGCAATGCATATTACTAATCAATAATTAAGTTTTGATATATTTATGGTAGGAAATTTACAAAATATCTTCACGTAACATGATCTTTATTTAATATCCTAATGATTTTTGGCATAAAAGAATGTATACAATGTATTTTTGGCTATTGCTAGAAATATACCTGTGCTACCTCAAGGAGAAGTCGACTTCCAGAACAACAATTTACAGATAATGTACTTACCCCCCTTGTCATCCAAGATGTTCATGTCTTTCTTTCTTTAGTCGTAAAAATAAATTTTTTGAGGAAAACATTTCAGGATTTTTCTCCATATAATGGACTGCTATGGTGCCCCGATGGTGCCTTCCAAAATGCAGTTTAAATGCGGCTTCAAACGATCCCAGATGCGGTTGTAAATGATCCCAGCCGATGAAGATGTCTCTTGTCTAGAGAAACAATCGGTTATTTTCATTTTAAAAAAAAAATACAATTTAAATACTTTTTAATCTCAAACACTCGTCTTGTCTTACTCTGCCTGAACTCTGTGTATTCTGGCTCAAGACAGTTAAGGTATGTTGAAAAACACAGAACGTATTTTCTCCCTCAACTTCAAAAATCATTTCAGAATTATCCTACTGCTGCAGAAGTTCCGACCCAGTCTTTGCAAGGTGAACATGCAAAGATGATCAAACACCTTTAACAAAAAAGGTAAAACAGCGATATAGGGCGATTTTTAAGTTGAGGGAGAGCATGAGATGGGAGTTTTTCGACATACCCTAACTGTCATGAACCGGAAAAAAAAACAGAGGTCAGGAAAAGCAAGACAAGATGAGCGTTTGACATTAAAAAGTATATAAATTGTATAATTCTTATTAAAATAACTCATTGTTTCGCTAGAAAAGACCCTTCTTTCTTGGCTGGGATCGTTTGAAGCCGCATTTAAACTGCATTTTGGAAGTTCAAACTCGGGGCACCATATCAGTCCATTATATGGAAGAAAAATCCTGAAATTGTTGTTCTGGAAGTGGATTTCTCCTTTAAGACTGGTTTTGTGGTTCAGGGTCACAATTACGCCTGAAACTTCAACTTTTGGAGCAACTTGGAGTTCTGGACTCAAAAGTGGCTCATTGCATGCAGGAATTAAACAAGCAACCATCCGATTACCAAACCTATTATCTCAGGGTTGCACAGTTCTGTTCCTTAAGATCTACCTCACTGCAAAGTTCAGGTCCAACCCTGATTAAACATACCTGAACCGGCTAAGTAGGATCTTACAGACAAGTATTTTGGGAGCAGGGTCGTAACTGATCTTTTCAGGTTAGGTGGATTTCCAGGAACAGGATTGGGCAAACTGCTTGGTTATATATGGCTGGGTTGACAATACAGATTTCTCAATTTTTATCTTTATTTTGATGCCAAATGAATCTGTATTGAATCAAATTAAGCTTGTGCATTGAAATATCCAGTATGATACACCACCCCTTCTTTCCACTTCTTCTTGCCTTCCAAACCTGTCTTCATTGCTTCTTTGTCTTTTAAAAGTATCTTATCAATACGATAATCCTAATGTCCTTTGTTTTAGGCATATGTAAAATCTCGGCTACCAGTACCTGTGAGGCCCAGTAGGAGTTCTGGGCAGAGTTCAGAAGATCTGAGTGAGCTGAATTCAGGCTATGTTCACCCCAAAATCAAAGACTACCTGGCTGGGGCGGAAGAGTCTGATTACAGCACGGACAGCAAGATGTCTTTGAGATCAGCTCAGCACGAACACCTCGAATTAGACCATGTTAAAGATGCTAGGTTGAGTCCAACCTCTGGAACAAAACAAGACACTAACATCGACCAGAATGTGGAATCTGAGCTCATGGCGCAGTTAGAATTGCTGAATCAAGAATGCCAAGAGAAGGAGGAGCTGATCTCCCGCCTGAGACAACAAGTCCAGGAATGGGACGAGCTACAGGCAGAGCTACAGGAGAAGGACAATCTCAACCGAGAATACCTGGAAGCCCTGCAAGCGGCGGAGTCTACTATTGCGTACCTTACCGCGTGCAGCTTGGACTCAGAGTGTGGAATTGGTCAGACAGGAGAGGTAACATTGCAGCAACGCTGCGCAGATCTTCAGAAGGCTGTTGAGGAGAAAGACAGACTCAATGCTCAGCTCTTAGACTGCTTGAACTCTGCAGAATCCGCCATTGCTGTACTCTCAAATGTAGACACTACAAGCAGCCAAACGGACTTCGGGCAGGAAGACCCAAAAGCACTTTGCAAGAGGCTTGAAGACTTGATTGGAGAGATTAGAACTTCTCAGCAAAGCAATGACAGGTCAAAAGAATCTCAAAGCCCAGAGGTTGGTCCAAAGCTTGGACCTGATTCTGACCTACAGCGACAGGTCAATTTACTACAGGAATCGCTGTTGCAGCAGTGCAAGATGAACGGTGAGCTGCAGGAAAAGCTCTGGACTTCAGAAGCTGCTGTTAAAAAATTGCATGAAGCTATCAGCGCCAAGCGCAACGGCGCACCCACAGGTCTGGAGGGGAATTACACTCCTAGTCCAGAAGGAAAGATCCTGTCATTGCAGCAGCAACAGCTGATGGATTGTCTATCTGAGTGCGTTAGAGCTGCTGAAGGCGCAGTCAAGTCTCTCGCTGAGGTTTGCTCTAAACCAAACCAGCCTCATGTGGATATCTCGTCCAGTCCAGAGTTAAAGAAATGGCTGGAGAGGCTGCAGCGTGCACTGCTGGAGAGAGAGTCTCTGGAGGACTCAGCCTATACTGAGAAACACCAACAAAAGACAAGCACGCCCATTCAGAACCATGAGAATGAGCAACAGAATGTTCAGGAGCCTGTATCCTCACAGCAGAATCTTCATAAGAACCTCTTAATGCTGCTTCAGATTTATACCGAGCGTGCTCAGAAAATGAGCAAACTTGAGGAAGCTGTTAGTGAAGGTGCTGGAGATGCACCTGGAAATGAAATTCTGGAGAGAAACGCCCAGATCGAAAGTTTGCAGAAAGCCCTAAAAGAAAAGCAGAGGGCATGTCGGAAATTGGAGGAGAAACTGGCGATCGCTCAGTCGGTCATCGCTGAACATGGCTCCAATAAGGAGAAACAGTCTGATCAGCGCAAAGGTGAGAAGAACACACATGCAATACACTCAAGAGTAATCACTGCTCAAACTAACTGAAAAGCAAGTTGTGTATGGCGTATGTGATTGTACATTATTATACCTCAGTACTTATGTCAGGGTTTAAATTTTATTCTATGTAACCTTGGACCAGTCTTAAGTACTATGGGTATATTTGTAGCAATAGCCAAAAACACGTCGTATTGGTCGAAGTTGCCAATTTTTCTTTTATGACAAAAATAATTAGGATATCAAGGAAATATCATGTTCCTTGAAGATATTTTGTACATTTTCTACCATAAACATAACAAAACTTAATTTTTGATTAGTAATATGCATTACTAAGAACTTTATTTGGGCAACTTTAAAGGCGATTTTTATCTATATATATATATATATATATATATATATATATATATATATATATATATATAATATATATATATATATATATATATATATATATATATATATATATATTTTCTTGCACCATCAGATTCCAGATTTTTATATAGTTGTATCTCGGACAAATCCTAACAAACCATACATAAATGGAAAGCTAATTTATTCAGCTTTTAGATGATGTATAAATCAAAAAATTGTCCCTTATGACTAGTTCTGTGGTCCAGGGTCACATATAGAATCAGCTACATATTGGCATAAGGATCTGGGACCGCATGCTTAAGTAAAGCCTGACATATGAAATAATGAAATATGCTGAACATCATTTTTGATACATTAGGCTTTTTTAACTCCTATAGTATTATATAGTGAGAATATGGAGCTCATACTTGATGAGAAAAAAACAGCTTTTATGTGACGTGTATGTGTATATATATATATATATATATATATATATATATATATATATATATATATATATATATATATATATATATATATATATATATATATATATATATGGCCAAAAAGATGAATATCTTTATCTCTCTATCTCCCAATAATGTCTTAGTAAGATGTGTTTATATACTTAGTTCTATGAACAAAGCTCTAGTTTCACAACATGTAATGAGAGATGAATAAATAAATGTTCCTCAAAAGCCTGATGGATCATATCTGATACAGGGTTTGCACTTACCTCACTTTGGTCAGTTACCTAAATACACGGCCATGGAGATACTCAGATGTAAACAACAGCATGGATTGTGCGGTTAATGTACTACTGAATATGTTGTTCTGCTAATTCATACTGTCTAAATCACGGAAAAAACATGTGGAAGCTGATAAATCATATAGAGAAGGACTTAGCAAGCAGGAAAGGGCACAATATTTTGACAAGCTAAAGTTAATAGGTGGTAAAGATGCATATTAGCGGTATTAGCCTAATAGATATTAAGATATTAGCTGAATGTTGTCAAGATTTTTGCCCTGGAAATCCTGGTTCAATATGACCAACCACAAATGCCTCTTGTTCCTCAGACAGGTTTTTTTGCACTCTTCTCCTTGATTTGTTACTTTTGGCAGTCCATAGTACTCCAAATGTTTTTTCTGGTCCGACTGATTAGTACAGCCCAAAACATGACAATAATTGATGATTTTCAACAGCAGTAATCAGCAAAATATGCGAGTTGTGTTTGGTTCCGTGGCACTGGCATATGCCCAATTGATGACGCATCTATACCCTCTATAATGACATTAAGTTATTAATCAGATGGCATAAGATGTAGTAGATTGAGTGGTTGAATTTTTTTTTTTTTTTATCAAATGTTAGTAATTTAGAGGCCTTAGAAAGTTGTGTATCAAATATGATATGGTAGGCTTTATAGGATTAATGTGTATTATAGGAAAATGGTCCTCATCAGTTTGCCCGATACTGAACTGCATTAGGTCCTGCTCAGGTTTTATTGTGGTACTACGACAGCAGGCTGTTGCTTGTTTTTTTTTTTTTTTGGTTGGGGTTGCCATTCTCAACCCTGCCTGTGTGCTCTAGCGCCCCCTGGTGAACGTGATGATAAAGGGGTACAGGTGGAGGCGCAGGACCTCGGGTACGAAACAAGTGGAAGGAGTGAGACGGAGGTGGAGGGCAGTAGCACAGGTAGACAGGGAAAAAATATTTTATTTTTACTAAGACTGCATGTGAGCGTTCCTGCATGGAAAGGGAATTTCAGACTCTCTTATCTACACTCCTCCTGTCCCATGCTTTGCAGACTGTTACTGACTGCATGCTCAATAAACAGTGGTGATACATTTTAGAGATGGTGTTATAACACTTTGGGTATTTTAAAGGGATAGTTCACCTTTAAATCTCATTGTTTCATGTCTTATCTCTTTTTTTTATGCCACGTAGCACAGTTTAACAGAATGATGGCACATTTTACACCTAAAACTAAACAATGCCAGAATTGTAATTTTTGGCTGCACTTTAACCTTGGTTATGTGTTTTTCAGCATGTGTTTGTGTGTGCTCAGTTTGTTTTAACATGGTTTGCATCACTTCCTTTGCATGACCAAACCATCCCTGATTTAATGATGTATCTAATGTGCATCTTTGAGGACTGTAACCTCTTTCCAGCATTGCTGTAATTAACACCTTTTTGTCTTTGTATTTGTGTTTTCTTTGTTCTCTGTGCGTTTAATGTCATTTTCAGATGTGGACGGTGTTTTGCGGTTGGTTCCCACTTTGTCTCCGGTCCTTCCGGGCACCCAGGACCGATTTTCTCCTAACACTACCGCATCCAGCCCCTCATACCCCAGCTCTCCTGGTCTGAGCTCCCCTCGACCCTCCGACCCGCACGCCGACCCCACTCTGCACATCCAGCAGCTACAGTTACAGATCGAAGGACAGCACAAAGTCATCCTGAACCTCCAGAGGCAGCTGCGTAAGAAGTCTTTGTCGTCTGAGCTCCTGAGTGTGACCTCTGACCCCATAGCTGGTGAAGAGGAGGAGGAAATGAAGATGATGAAGGCTCAAATCACCAAGCTGAGCACTGAGCTCGAAAGAGAGAGAAACCTGAATAGAAGTAGTAGCCAAGCAGGCTCTCCCTCCAGGTGGCTTTCATCACCATCTTTATGATCATCATCATCAACAGTATTCTTAATTTTATGGCTTATTTATTAAATGCCATCCTCTTTCTCTTGGCAGGATTGAGTCTCTGGTCCAGTCTCAGGCACGGGAGTTGTGTGAGCTGCGGGAACAGATCCGTGTATCTCGTGGTTTGGGTGTGGAACAGCGTAAACAGCTGCTGGAGCTCAGAAGAGCTCTAGAGGAGTTACTTCAGCCCAATAACATGCACTCTGTTCAGGGAAGCCAGCTCAGAGAGCAGCTGGATCACAGCCTGAGCCTGCTGGAGAAACTTGAGCAGGGTAAATATGCACAAAAACACAGAGAAACCACTAATAAAGAATGGAGGAGATACAAAACTAACACTTGGCGTGTATAGATTTTATAGATTTTTTTTTTATTGGACATTTGGATTAAAAGTTTTATTGGAGGAAGTATGCAGTATAAATATTGTGTACAGTATTCTGAATATTCTGAACCTTATTTACTTATTTGAATAAAACATATAAATACGGTTTTATTCTAATGTATAAATATGGATATAACCTTGCTTACTTCATAACTGGGTGCCACAAAATTAAATGATTAATTAAATTAAAAATATGTAGACATTTAAAAAAACTAATAAAAAATTAGTTTAAAAAATAAAAAAAATAATTTAAAAAATAATTTAAAAAATGTAAAAAAAAAAAAAATTGAATAAAAAAAAAAATTAAAAATCTAAAAAAGTACTGCAATACAAAAAAACACTGGTTTCACATATGTAGACATTAAAAAACAAATAATTTAAATTATTTTTAAAAATTAGAAATTAATTAAAAAAAATTGAATTGAAAGTAAAAAAAACATTAATTATTCCAAATATATATAAAAAAAATCTAAAATAGTATCTCAATAGTAAAAACACTGGTTTCACATATGAAGACATATTTCAGAAACTAATAAAAATTAAAATTAATTTAAAAAATTTGAAATTAATTTCCAAAAAATTTAATTGAAATTAAAAAAAAATAAAAATAATTACTTATTCTATATATATATATATATATAAATAAAATAGTATCTCAATACTAAAAAACACTGGGTTCTCTTATGTAGACATGAAAAAAAAACTAATAAATATTTAAATTAGAAATTAGTTTCCAAAAATTGAAATTGAAATTTTAAAAATATGAAAAAAATAGTATTTTAAAATACTAAAAAAATACTGTTCTAAAATAGTATCTCGATACTAAAAAAACACTGGTTTCACGTACTATTTGTAGTCAGTTGTAGTCAGCATAGTATAGTATAGTATAGTATAGTATACTATACTGTAAGTAGCAGTGTAGTAGTATTCCAATGTAAACATAGCCAGAAATACAGTGAAATGTTGAAGTATTTGTGTTTTCTGTTATCCTTTAGTTTCTACAGAAGGGTCTGGTATGGATAATGAAGAGGAAGCAGAATCAGAGATGAAGCTCAGGTGAGCACAGCTTTCAGCTTCATATTTGCTAAGAATGATGCATCTCACAAATACTGAAATCTCAACTATGTAATAGAGAAGAAATGGAATGGAACACTGCATTAGTATGCATGGTCAAGCTTTAGTATACACTTGAATTTGTAGCTACTAATACCCTTTAATCCAGCTGGTGTTTGATGCCATAGTCTTTGGCTTCCTCCCGACAGCGATTGTGAGTGGGTGTGGGAGGAGCTGCATTACCTGCGCTCTCAGATAGAGGGCGACAGAGAACAGCAGCAGCTACAGATGGTTTATTTGTGCAGGCAGAACCAGAATCTTGCCATTAGTACACAGCATTACATTGACCTGTGAGTGCTGCCTGCAAGGGCCCGTGTGCAGTGCAGTGTGTTTCTTAGCTTTACAATGGAAATCTTTTAAGGTTTAAGTCATTTATGATTTTTGTGTTTTCTCTTTGGGTGACAGTCTTTACAGCCAGATTCAGGCTCCATCCCAATTCATATACGAATACGTGAAGACTGGTGATGCTGAAAATTCAGCTTTGTATCACAGGAATAAATTTTATTTTAAAATATGTTAACATAGAAAACACTTATTTTAAATTGCAATAATATTTCACTGTATTACTGTTTTTACTGTGTAAATGCAGCCTTGGAGGTAAATACATAGTGTTAAGTACAAGTATAAGATTTGGGATTTAGCCTTATTCTTTTACATCCTAATTTCCTTATCTTGTGTGTTTTTGTTGTGTTGTTTCTTGATTTGCTTTCTCCCTTGTTTCCAGATAGTTTTGTTCTCTCTCTAATTATTATTTGTGTGTGCTTGACAGACTCTCTGCAGAGCTACAGGAGAAAGACCGGCTCATTCACTCTCTCCAACATCAACTTCGCTTGCAAGTTCCCAGAATGCACCAGCACTCGGACTCCGAGATGAGTGACAGGCTGTCCACCGATGGCACCACCTCCTTCAACGGCAGCCCTCCGGCTGTCCGCAGACAGACTCCCAACAGACCTCAAACAGGTAACGCTCACCTGATCAGGCGTACGTTTATTTCTAAAAGCATCTGATTGTATCTCAGCTAACACTTCCGAATGCCAAATTAGAACTGAACGTTCACAAACATCCTTCCAATAAAGTTCTTTAATGTTTTATCAACCTGAAACAGACTCCGTGGTAATAGATGAATGTAATCTCAGTTCAAGGTAGAGCACCTTTTAAATCAAGCTGAATTATTTATTCAGTAAACCTTCACATGAGCCTCTTGTTGATTTCCCACAGTGACCTCTTGACCTGGAGAGATATGCAGTTCAAATGAGTTTTTTGTGCCATTTCTCATAGTCTCAATGCTTATGTAATATTATTATATGTAAACGGATTGTCCAGTTCTCTATTGAAGTGCTGCTGATGACTTGTTGTCTTGATTATAGGTTAGGTTTAAGTAATAGAAGCTGATGTAATATTAGTATTTTTTTTTTTTATATGCTGTTATAGTTTTTATTAATATTTTCAATTAGATTTTAAATTATTTTGTTTTAGTAATTTTGTTTTTATTTATTTACTTATTTTCAATTTATTTTCTTTTGTTTTAGCAATTTTTGTACTAGTTGATATATTAATACTTTTGATTACCTTTTTATTTTTGTATTTTCAGCTTTCAGTTTAGTAATTGTGCTTTTGTCTTTTTTAAATATTTCTGTTTAGTTTCAATTTATTTTTACTGTTTTAGTAAGTTTAGTGCCTGTGGTATTTTAATATTATTTATATACTCCTATATTATTTATTTGCATTTTTAGCCTTATTATTTTTTATTTAATGTGCTTTTTTGTAGAGTTTTATTTAGCTTAAATTTATTTTTGTTTGAAGTAATTTTAGTAATAATTGTATTTTAGCATTATTTTTAAACTCTTATAATATTTATTAATTTGTATAATATCTGTTGTGCTTTTATCTTTTTTTTTTATTTCTATTTGGGTTAATTATGTTTATTTATTGTTTTAGTTATTTTAGTACTTCAATTTAAACTTATTTCATTTACTTTAAATTTCTATTTTAAGTTTGAAATTCTGTTTGTAAGTGTGATGCATAATTGTCTTGAATTATAAGTTAATTTTAAATAACAGAAGTTGATGTTATATTAGTATTATTTATATAATGTTATAGTATGAATTAGTATTTTCAACTGGATTTATTTTTGTATTTTTATTTTAGTTATTATAGTACCATTGATATTTTAGTATTATTTATAAACGTATATTATTTATTAATATTTTCAATTATTTTCAGTTTTTTTTTTTTAATAATTTTTATTAATTTTTAATAATTTTTATTATTTTTTTTGTTTTATTTTAGAAAACCCTCAATATTTATATATATCTTCTTTTTTTTGGAACTATTTTAGTAGTTTATAAATATTTATAAATATTTTCGTTTTTTGTAATTATTTTAGTAGGGTTTTTTTTTAATGTGCTTTTGTCTTTTTTTCTTTTTTATTTAAGTGATTTTAGCACTTCAACTTAAACTTATTTCAGTCTGTTGCAATGGCAAGTTGAATTTAAATTTCTGTTTTGTGGGTGTTATGCATAATTGCAATACAACAGGGACACGTATTTATTATTTATCACTGATTATGTCTTTTAAGGTGTTTTAGTGAACACTGGGTCCAACCCATGTATGCCAACTTGATATTAAATATGCATTTATTTTTGTTAATTGGTGGTCTTTTCGTCTTTAGTATAAGAATTGTGTAGTGAAACGGCAGGAGCTGAGGCCGGTGTCCTGTTACTGGCTCTTACAGATGCATTATTCAGTATGCACTGTTATCTCCTCTGCCCTTCTGAGAGCCTTTAAGAGCCCTGAGCCGGGGTGTGTTGCTGATTTGTTGAGTGCTTAGTATCATGCAAACGGATAGATTTTGCTTTTCAGTAAAAGCATTGGCACAAGATGCTGGACTAACTCTCGTAGCACTACACGAGCAAGCAGAAGGAGTTTGTCACTCCTAAACTCCCTTCTCAGAACAACCTGGTTCAAGTTTCCCAGCAGCTGGGACACAATAGATCAAGAGATTGGAGATGTATTCAGTGAATGCGTGATGGACTACACTGTATCTGCAGGTTGATGTTGAGTAGTCATTCAGACGGGATAAATGTTCCTGAGAGTGTTACGGCTGTGTTAAACTCTCTACTGGATTGAAAGTATACCGAGATATGAGGTTATAGTGAGACCAGGTCTAGGTTAACAGTAGCTCGGCTTTGGACATGAGTGAACAAATTGTGGTCCATAACGGCGTCTCCCGTAGCAGATGGAGAAAGGTGCTAAAAGCCACCAAAGAGGAAGGTAAAAATCTTCTTACCTGTTCTGTGTTTAAGGGCTGCTGATGCTTTGCAGTCTTGAATTATAGATTTAAGTAATGGAAGTTGATGTTTGAACGAGTATCAGTTTAGCATTATGCATGTAAGGGTTTATTATCTAGTGTTTTTATGTGCTTATAGCCTTTATTATATTTTTATTTTGCTATATTTTTTTTATTTCAGTTTTAGTGTTAGTAATTTTAGTACTTCAGTTATAAATACTTATTTCAGTATTTATGCAGGGTTCGTACAAGGTGCTTAAAGTGCTTGAAGTACTTGAATTTGACTTATTAAAATTTAAGGATGTTTTAAAAAAAAAAAATACCTTTTTCACTTATTTCAGTTAATGTCAGAAAACAATCGAGCTAAGCCAGTAGTAGCACTGACAGTTTCATGTAAACAAGGCTGATTCACGAAATGATTCACTGTTTCGAAGCGCTCCAGTTGAATTGTGTATCGCAAATCATTTGTTTCAAATTGGGACTTCAAATCGTGTATCGTGAATCATTGGATTTAGATTGGAGGTTTGCATATCGTGAATCATTTGTTTCAGATCAGGACTTCAAATCGCTATCGTGAATCATTTGATTTAGATCAGAACAGGTTTGTGAATCATTTCGCGAATCGAATGATTTATATCAAATGATTCGCAATACGCGATTTGAAGTCCCGATCTAAATCAAATGATTCACAATCCTGGTCTAAAATGATGGTTCACAAATCGTTATTTTGAACGGGGTTTCAGAACGTGGATCGTGAATCTTTTAATTTAGATCGGAACTTCGGAGCAGGTTTATGAATCGTTTGATTCAGATTGGGACTTTGGAGCGGGTTTGTGAATCATTTGATTCTTATCAGGATTTCGGAGTGATTTCGCAAAAAAAAAAAATTTTTTTTTTCTTTAACAGTAGAAAACATCAAACCATTAAGGCAGTACAACAAAAACAAAGAAAAAAGAAAGAACGTATACACAAATACAAATCCCTCAAGAAAATTAACTGTGGTTTTACTATAGTAAATGTGTAGAATACTTTATAATTCTTTAGTAGTAATACTTTGCATGTGCTTCACTTTATTTTTGCCGGGGGTTTTTTATTAGTATATTTTTATTGATGTATTTTTCCTTTTTTAGAATTTGAAATAGAAGACATAACTGAGATATCTGATCTCTTCTGATTGAAGTCCTTGAAAATAAAAAATTGTGCCATGAAAGTCCTGGAATTTCATTTTACAGTATCTGTACGAACCCTGTTTATATTTTATTTTATTGCAGCTGTAATGACCAAATTTATTATTTAATTTTTTTTTTTTTTTTTTTTTTTTGTAGTTTTGGTTTTAGTTAACAATAAGAACACTGGTAACAACATTTGAATCTGTGTTGTAAGACATTAAGCTCAACACAAAGGCAGACTGAATAAATTTAATTTATTGATGTGTCCCCTGATTGTGCTTGGTTCATTTTTGCATTAAGACATAAAATATTTTTGCTTATCTTTCATGAAAATGTATTTGTAGTATACATTTATGAAGGATTATATAACACAAACAATTCAGCTTTCTATCACAGAAATAAAGTACATTTTAGAATATATTCAAATAGTAAACAGTTCTTTTAAGTTGTAATAATATTTCACAATATTACAGGTTTTACTGCATTTTTTATCAAATAAATGGAGCCTTAGTGAGCAGAAGTGACGCCAAATGTTTAGTGTCTGATGTACCCCATACTTAGTATAATACAAATTAATAACGGCAAAAAAGACTTGCTGAAAGACATGTTTTGTGCTTAGAATTCACCAAAAATAATTAAAAACACAAATTATGTGTAAAAATGATTGGTCAGTTTTATTTTTGAATGCAATTGTAAAAAAAACTTTCTTGTCATTTCTTGCAGGGCTGAAGGCAACCAATGGTGATGCATTATCAGATATCGAGCTGGTATCTGGGGGCGTGGCTGTTGAAGGGGGCGGGGACGATGGTGGAGAGGGGAGTGTCCGAATGCTACAGCGGGAGAATGACCGTTTGCAGGAGCAGCTGAGAAGCAGCGAGGAACTGAACGCTACACTTCGTAGTGAACTGGACCTCACTCGATCTGTCCTGAAGCAAAACCAACAGAACCAGACCGAAGACAAGCAGCCGGAGCAGCAGAGCACCTCAGCAAAACAAACTATCAACTCAGGTAAAGCCAGAGAGCTTTAATGTTATAGTAAGTACATACTGAATTGGCTACATCTGCATTCATTTTCTCATTCTCTCTTTTAGATCTGTTAGCGGAACACCTGCAGGAGATTCGAGCGTTGCGTCAGCGTCTTGAGGAGACGATTAGAACCAATGAGAGACTCCGAGAACAGTTAGAAAGAAAGTTACAGGAAGCTGAAAAAGATTCAGGTGAACACACAAACTCTTACACATCCTTTTTAGTTGCTCACAATGCTCTGGAGATCTTCTAATCACTTAAAATGTTTGTTTGTCTTTGATTAACAGCCACTAACATCTTCATCGCTGGTTCTGAGGATCAGACTCACATCAGCAGTGAACTTCACTTCCTCCTCACCCAAAACCACACGCTCAAAGAGCAGCTCAACCAGGGAGCACGAGGTAAAACAAACTATGAACTGTTAAAAATTCTTCTAGATGTGACATGCACATGCACACACACACACACATGCTGACAGACATATGAATACATTTACAGGAGTTGTCAGAATGGACTTGTAATGTTGGCTATCAGTGTATATAAATTTGTTTGTCCAAGTGGAGAAAAAAAACTTCTGGGTGTGATTTGTTAGCTGTTGTCACAGGTGTGTGTGTTTTAAACAGATAAACAGAAGGAGAACGACCGGCTGAGGGAGACTTTGGCCAGACGGACTGCTAAACTAGAGCTGAGCAGAAAAGAGTGTGAAACACTGAAACAGGAGAGGACGCAACTACAGGACAACCTGTACAGGTAACACACACATGCCTCATATTCAACATCCATTTACAAGAAAATGTGTTTGTGTATATCTGCTGCTGATCTCTTTTATAAACAGTGATCTGGTATCATTTAAAGTGTGTGTTTGTGTATCATGTGTCATTGACAGAAGGCCTGTGTAATGAGTTGTTTTAATTATAGCAATTATTCGTAATCCAGGAGGTAAACGTGTAATTGGCTAATGAGAGTTTCATGTTACACACACACTCATTATGTTGTCCCTGAATTTTTTTTTTAGCTGTTTCCTACATCTCCATTAACACCTCCATCGTTGTTTCCTGCACCTCCATTAACATTGACAAATGTTTTTCTTTAACTGGGAAAGTCCAGTTGATATTTAAATGGTTCATTAAAGGGCTACTCCACCCCAAAATGAAAATGTTGTCATTAATCACTTACCTCCATGTCGTTCCAAACCGGTCGTTCGTTTTTGAAGCACAATTTAAAGGCGTCATCGGATGCAAAGTTCACTTTTACATGTTGTTTGAACATTAATGTGTGTTGGCAGTGTGTGAATGTACATATCAACCCTATAATGATAAAAATCCATGCAGTGGTTTTTAATGAATCTGTAAAAATAATATCCCCT
Source organism: Cirrhinus mrigala (assembly GCA_036247105.1). NCBI lineage: Eukaryota > Metazoa > Chordata > Actinopteri > Cypriniformes > Cyprinidae > Cirrhinus > Cirrhinus mrigala. Next base: position 29,116,379 of record CM070027.1, read on the forward strand.
TTTTCAAATCGAGCCTTTCTCAGATGCCTGTTGGTGTGGCATCACACCAACAGAGGCCGCTCCCACGATAGTTGATTGACATGAGCGTCTTACCTCAGACCTGCCTGAAATCAGCTGTAACAGCCCGCCCTCCATTGTTTCGATGCCGGAGCAGGGATGTAGGTTAGACAGTAATATCTCAGATTAAGCGGTTGAGGTGTTGTGTTGCTGGATGTAATAATGAACACAGTGGTCGTCATTTACTCCCGACATCTGAACCGTTGAAGATGCAGGAGATTACGTTTGTTTGTGAAGGTAATGTGCATCCCGATCTACATATATCCATCTATGTTCGCGCAAATCATTTGTGATCCAGCTTCACTTACAGCAGAAGTGAGTATAAGGGTTTTTTTAATAAATCTTTGCGATCGCCTCTCCTAATAACGTGCTAGTTAGCAAGTTTAGCGGCTGAACCCAGCTAAAAGTCTGTTTGATTCAGAAAATTTGCAAATTAGTTTGACAACATAGTCAAATTGTACTTTTTGTATTTAATGTTACGTGTATGCACCTAGGGTCTGAGAGTAACGCAATTTCAATTCTCTGTATGTCTGGCACATATGGCAAAATTGACAATAAAGTTGACTTTGACTTGACTTTGATTTTGTGCATGCATTGATGTGTGTGTGTTTCAGGTTGCAGTGTGAGAACAGTCATCAGAGGCAGCAGTTGAGCGACACCCAGCAGCTCTTGCAATCTGTGCGTGTGGAGCTGCAGGTGCATGAGCACATGAAGAGCTCCACACACACCCACACAGGTGCGTGCGCACACCGCGGTCCGGTCCCCACAATGTCAAAAATTTCAGGTTTTACCATCCTTGTGGAGACATTTGGTCCCCACAATGTAGCAAAAACAAGTACACACACACACACACACACACACACATCCGATGCCTGAATGTGCTGTCAAGGTCTGACATGCTGATATCTGTGTGTATGTTCAGGTGAGGGTCGTGGCTCTGGATCAGAGAGCGGTTCGGCAGTGGATCTGAGCGAGCTGTTGGCTGAGATCAGACAGCTGCGTATTCAGCTGGAGAGAAGCATCCAGATCAACACCACACTGAGACAGAGACTAGAACAGCAGCTGCTGAGCCGCACCGACCCCAGATCAACCATCAATATCAATTACCTGTGGCCTAAAACAGGTACACACGTCACAAACAAGTGTCTTTATTTGATATGCGTTAACAGGGCTCTACAGTGCGACAACTTCAGACGAAAATTACTGTGTGCGACTATGAAAAAATATTTAGAAGCACTAGTGCGAGTGACCCGATCAGCATTTTTGTTTGCGCTGAGGGGAGCTTCAAAGATTTCTGTTTTTGCAACGTTGAGTAACGTATCACAGACATATCTCACCAGTCCTTTCATAAATAAAGTGTAGAGTGAGTGTAAATAAAAGATTCATTGTGCAGTGTAGAGAGCTTTGTTGATTATAATGGAACTTTGTGAGATCGTGATGAACTAAGATGAGTGACAGTTTTAATGATTTTTAAGGAAGTTTGTAAATGAGATATTGAGTTAATACAACAGTTAAATAAACAAGACGTTAATATTAAGTGACTTACATTGTCTGACTATAACACTATTGCCTGATTTTGTCATCAAAAATAGTTTGAAAAAAGTCACAACTGAGCCGCTGCGCATCTCTATTCAAACACAGCAGTGTTTCGTTTATGAATGAACATGCATTTTTAAATGAATCTTGTGATTCAATTTCCCATTCATAAAGAGTCACTTGCTTTATTCCTGAATGAATCAGCTGTTCGATCGAATCAAATGAGTGATTGATTCAGTAATTAAATCAGTGACTTGCTGCCACCTACTGGCAGTTTTAGTTCCATTTTTAAAGTATTGTTTTTCAGTTATTTAAATCATTTAATATTTCTATATTCACAATTTCATTTTTAAAACATTAATCTCAACATGAGTTTATGAATTTGATAGCACTTTTGTGTTCTTCTGTGCCACCTCTGTAGTACAAATAAATTTAGTTAATACTGATTTCATTTGATTGGTAGCTTCTTATTCTTTTTTTACTTGTTCTTATTCTGTTGTTTTAATTAGAAATTTTAAAAAGCTTATAAAATATATATTTTTTAAAAAATTTGGAATAAAAGATGACATACTTTTAATAAAGTTAGAAAAATGCCATAAATAAGAGGTAAAAAAATTCCCCTGTAAATCACTTTAAGGAGTCAAATATCACCTCGTGAATGGGAAGGCTTTGATCAGATTTTTTGATTATTGATTAGAAGGTGCTCCTAACATTTTGACTGTGCTTCTACATTTTTTAAGTTAGGAACAGACGTGCTCCTAAAAAAAAAAGTAAGCGTTGAGCCCTGGTTAATCATTTGATGGCACTTTTACAATGATATTGCTAAGTTTAAATCAAATGACAATGTGTCAGCAGCAAAATAATAAAGTCTTTAATAAATACTAGTAATTAGAAGAGCCAGATTCAAGAAAATGTTTCTTTGTTTTTCTTTTCTTTATTTCATTCTTTGTTCCTTCTTTAATTTTTTCTTTCAATTTCTTTCAGATGAAGCTGGTAAATCAGATGTTCTTCACTTACACACAGATGCATCTGCACATGGTATGGATCTTTGATTTTTCTGTTTTTTTTTGTATGTTTATAAAGATATTGGTCAGTTTGTGCATTGTAGTAATTGTGTAATAGTAGTAATAATGTTATATACCATGTATTTATCATTGTTATTATTGTCAATCATTGTTATTGTGATTTATTAATCATTAATATATATATATATATATATACTCTTTTAATAAAATAAAAATACTGTTACAGTAGAGAATTTAATTAATCACTAAAAATAACTCAAAATGTTGAGATACATTATAGTAATAAGATTTCAGTTGGTGCTTAATTGAGAATAATATCACAAAATCTTTTAGGTCTTAAAAATTGGTTTCAGTTTTCTTTATGCACTTCTTTCATATGTGATCATGGACCACAAAACCAGTGTTAAGTAGCACGGGTATATTTGTAGGACTAGCCAAAAATACATTGTATGGGTCAGAATGATCGATTTTTCTTTTATGCCAAAAATCATTAGGATATTAAATAAAGGTCTTGTTCCATGAAGATATTTTGTAAATTTCCTACTGTAAGTATGTCACAACTCAACTTTTGATTAGTAATAAGCATTGCTAAGAACTTCATTTGGACAACTTTAAAGGTGATTTTCTCAATAATTAGATTTTTTTTTTTTTTTTTTTTTCCCTGATTTTCTAATAGTTGTATCTCGGCCAGATATTGTCTTATCCTAACGAACAATCCATCAATGGAAAGCTTATTTTTTCATGTATTATTTATTCATTGATTTAAAAAAATTGACCCTTATGACTGGTTTTGTGGTCCAGGGTCACATATGTGACTCCAAAATATATTTTTGTGAAGTTTGATAAATAAAATGGTCGTTTTCCACTTCTGTTTGTGTTCAGACAGCGGTAGTTCAGCGGACTCTGGTTCCCACGCTCCGTCCCGGCTGGTCCCGGGTCACCGGCTGTGGGCGGACAGACGCGGACGTCACGTTCTGGGGCTGATCGAGGATTATAACGCCCTGCGGAAGCAGATCACTGAAGCCAAGAGACTCACTGCAGATCTGGACACACAGATACATGACAGCGGCCGGGTGAGAGTACACACACACACACACACACACACACACACACACACACACTCTCAGTCAGGTGTGTGTTAGGGTCATGTTTCAGCACTGAATGTGTTTTCTGTGGTGTGTGTCAGGCTGTGGATCAGATGAAGAGCGTCTCTAGCAGTGTGAACACCATGCAGCAGGTTCTAGAGGAGGCCGCAAGACTTCTCAAACTGCTCTGGAGAGTCTCAGTACCCTTAGGAGACACCACACACACTCAACAGGTAACACACTCGTCTAAATGAGGACATGCTGTTGACATCTGCTGTTTTTTTATATAAAACCTAAATATAATGACTTAAGAGTAATAAAGGAAGATAGCTGATAACTTAAATGGATCATGAAATGTTCCTATCATTAGATACAAAAAAATTATGAAATGTGATGATCAATGGTTGTGAAATGTATTTTTTTATTTTTGTAAAATGAAATACTCCTCCGGAAAATAAACAAACACTTCACTTAATTGATTGGCATATGGGCAAAAAAAGAGAAAATATCACAGACCAGTGTTGACTTTTGCATTTTTTTACATTTATTTGATTTACTTGTATGAAATAAAATACATGATGAAAATGTATTAAATATGTGGTGAAGCGTTCTTATCATTAAGTAAAATTACAATAAATTGTGACCAGAAACAAGGTGTGGAATTAACATTTTAATAATTTATTTGTGAAATAATATACACCTTGTAATGTAATATAATAGACTAAATTAAATATACTGTATGACAAAATAATTAAATACATGGTGAAGTGTTCCTATCATTAGTTTTACAGCTTATTTATGGTCACATTTTATTTTAAATAAATAAATAAAATTAATTTACTATTTTTTTTATTTATGTGGAATAAAATACACCTTATATAATGTACCAATAGCCAAACAAAATACATTAAGTAAATACTTTTAATAATATAAAAATACAATAAAATCTGAAATTAAATGTAATTAAAATAGTTACAATTTATTTATGTGAAATAAAATGCACCTAATTTAATATAGTAGACTAAATTAAATATATGACAAAATAATGAAATGTATGGTGAAGTGTTCGTGTTGTTAATTTCACATCTTATTTATGATCACATTTTATTGTATTTTATTTAAATAAATAAATAACATAATAGACAAACAAAATACATGAAATAAATCCTTTGTTGAATTTTAATAATATCAAAATACTATGAAATCTGAAATTAAATTTAATTAAAATAGTTTATGTGAAATAAAATACACCTTATAATGTAACATAATAGACAAACAAAATACATGAAATAAATGCTTTGTTGATTTTTAACATTATAAAAATACAATAAAATCTGAAATTAAATTAAATTAAAATAGAGTTAAAATGTATTAATGTGAAACAAAATACACCTAATTTAATATAGTAGACTAAATTAAATATATGACAAAATAATTAAATAAATGGCGAAATGTTCCTATCATTAATTTCACGTCTTATTTATTAAACTTTATTTAAATAAATACAATTAATTTACCATTTGTAATGTATTTATGTAAAATAAAATACACCTTATATAATGTAATATAACAGACAAGCAAAATACATGAAATAAATACATTGTGAATTGTTCAAATAAAATAAAAATACAATAAAATGTGAAATTAATTGTAATTAAAATGGAGTTAAATTTATTTATGTGAAATAAAATACACCTAATGTCATATAGTAGACTAAATTAAATATGATAAAATAATTAAATACATTGAGTGTTTCTATCATTATTATATTGATTATATTTTTATTTAAAGTGTGTCTATTAATGAAGTGTGAAATAATTCTTTAATTAAAATGGAGTTAAAATTTATTTATTCATATTAAAATATAAATATAGTAAGAAAATAATTAAATACATTAAGGAATCTTTCCTGTCATTATGTAAAAATGCAATGAACTGAATGTGTGAAATTAATCAAATTGAATTAAAATACAATTAACTATATTTATGTTATAAAATGCAGTGATGAAATAAATAGATTGTGAAGTGTTGCACCTGATAAATACAAATGCATTGGAATTAAAATTGTCTTTCACTAAGAAATAAACCCTGATACCAACAATCCTCACATTAATATATAATTCAGTGATTATGTGAAGTTCAGTAACTGTAAAAGTTTATTAGTAAAGCCATTCCCAGCAGTACTGTAGTTTATTAAACCTGTGTCGTTCGTCTGTTTCCCCGTGTCCCATCAGGAGGAGCTGCTGAAGAGTGAGATCAGTCGTCTGAAGACTCGTCTGTCTCAGCAGGAGCGAATGCTGAGCGGAGCCGTCAAACGCCTCAGATCCACCAACCAGCTGAAGGAGGGCATGGAGCGCGTCATCATCGACCAGCGTAAGACACCGTTACACACACAAAACACACGCTCATATAGAGGCGCCAAACACTGATGTGTGTCGTGTGTTTCTGCAGTGTCTCTGACTCACGGTGTGCTGAAGAGAGCCAGAGGAAACCTGGAGGTATGTTTGACTTTGTCTTCAATCCAGCACAGCAAACCAAACTCTATTCATGCTCGGACAAATGCATCACTGTTTCTACAAAAATATGAAGCAGCACAGCTGTTTTTAGCATTGATAACTGAAAATCAGCATATTAGAATGATTTCTGATGGATCTGAAAATGCAGCTTTGGTCACAAAAATAAATTACATTTTAACGTATTTTCACATAGAAAACAGTTATTTTAAATCATAATAATATTTCACAATATTACTATTTTACCGTATTTTTTTATTAAAAAAAAGCCTTTCTGAGCAGAACAATTTTTTTTTTTTTTAAATCTAAAATGTTAAAGTTGCACATGATGGTTGCATGGAGGATGTGATGAACATGACATTTAAAAAAAAAAAAAAAAAAATGCTTGCAAACACTTTTTTTTTTTTTTTTTTTTGTACCCAAAGTATTCAATCAGAGCTTGATGATAAATTTTTCCTCGTTCTGTGATCAGCTTTTTTGGGGGAATGTCAGAATTAGTTTATTTAATATACACTGTATAATATAGTTTAGTATTTAATAATTTAAAATAAATAAAATAAAATAAAAAATCATTAAAAAAGTTAGTTGCATTTTGGTAAAATGCATTTTATTTATGTTTACGTGAGATAAAATACCATTTAATAAAAAATGGATACTCAAATCAACCACCAAAATAAAATAATAATAACAATTCACTGTATAAACTATTATTTATTATTTTATTATTTTTATTTATTTATTTAATGTTATATAGTAGACTATTAAATAATAAATTGTAATAAATTGATGTAACTGAATGACATTAAAGAATAAAATACTTGCAAACATATTTTTGGACCTATATTTGAGGAGCGTTTGATGGTGAATTCTTTGATAAACTTGTTTTTTTGGATGTCAGAATTAATTTATTGACAACAAAACCCCGTATTGTTTTAGGACAGTATTTGTTTGTTTTATTTTATTTAATTTTTTACAGTTTTTACATTTTTCAGTTTTACAATTTTCTTTATCCCCCCCTTTTTTTTTTTTTGCATTTCTACAATGTAATTACAGTACTTCTAAAATATATTTTTAAATGTTGTGTTATCCTCAATGTGTCTTTGTAAAGGACAATAAATTGTGACCGAAACCAAATTTATTTGTGAAATTAAATACACCTTAAAATCTAAATTAAATATATAACAAAACATTTAAATTCATGGTGAAGTTCTCCTATTAATTGAATTTCTTATTTATGGTCACATTTTATTGTATTTAATTTAAGTAAATAAATAAATACAAATTAATTTAACATTTTTGTTATTTATGTGAAATAAAATGCATTTAATTTAATATAATAAACTAAATTAAATATGTGATCAAATAATTAAATGTATTGAGTCTAACTATCATTAAATAAAAATATAATACAGTGTAGCTATAAATGAGGTGTGAAATTAATTACTTTTAATTAAAATGAGGCTAAAATGTACCTTTTTTTAATTCTTACATTCTTACAACATAAAGTACCTTTAAAATATATATATTTTTTTAAATGTTATGTATTTTCTTAAAGGACATTTACCTGCATAAATATTTTAATTTTTTAACAGTTTCCTTTTTTCTTTCCACTCCTGTCTTCATGATATTAATGCTCTGCCCGCTGTGGTTTATTTCACCTGTCTTTCAGTCTAACTATCTGAATGTTTTTGGGCTGAAGGGTCTGCAGGTGGAAGGTTAGTTTAATGACGGCTCGTGTGTTTGTGTGCTTTCAGATGCAGATCTGTTTCTTTGCATGACAATCACTGCACGTTCACTGCTGTCTTTCCTTTCAATTGTTTTTTTTTTTTTTTTGGGCTGCTTGCGGTTGTTTAAGCCCCAGTGGCCCAAATGAAGTTTTTTCTCCATGTTTTACTTCAGGCTTGCGATGCTCTGCATGGTTTTGCTTGCTTGTTGGGCTCCAACACATCTCTAATAGTTTTGACTAATTGTGTTTCCATAGGACGTCCCACTGAATGGCCAGTGACCAATCAGCAGCCAGGGGGCGTGGCCTGTCCTCAGCAGCATTCAGGCAGAGGCTCAGCCTGCAGTGAAAACTCCTCCCACTGCAGCTGTTAGAAACCTCACACTGACTCCAGATCAGGAAAACCTCATTATGGTTTTCTCTGCCTTTTAATTTGCAGTTTTAATTTATTACTCTCTTTTTGAGGTACGCTGATGCCGTTCAGAAGTATTTGCACATATACAGTAAACATTTAACCATGTAAAAGGGAACGTTTTTTTTTTTAATGGCAAAAGAGATTTTCTCCTGTAAATACTTTGAGCTTTAGTTTTATACTGGTTTTAGACAGTCTCATGTTCACTGCCGGTCTCCTGTGATGCTGTATTATCCTGCTTCAGATCTAATATTTTGATGTAAATGAGTGGTACATGTACATTAAATGAGCTCATGGTTTAATGTAGTAACTGTGTTTCAAGTAAATGTATAAACCCTCATAAGACTGTTTATGCGTTCATGGTAAACTTGTATAGAAAAATTATTTTATATATAATAAAAAACAAATCTATATATATATATATATATATATACACTTATATAAATATACATACCCTTATATATAATATATATAAATATATAAATAAAATTTATAATTAAATTATATAATATAAATTTATATACATTTACATTTAAATTTATATGCATTTTTATGTTTTAAAATTTATATATAAATATATATTTATAAATATTTTGTGTATATAATTTATATCTAAAATAAATATATATATATATATATATATATATATATATATATATATAAAAATGTTACAAAATATTTTTTAATCAAATAACAGAAATTAGAGAACAAATTTAACAGATTAATTTGAAAAATTATTATTCCTGTTATTTTCTATCAATTAATGCAAAAAGTATTTCACAAAACAGTTTAAAAAAAAAGTTACCAATATTTATATCTATAGTAATATATAATATATTAATATATATTAGTGTCCTTTCAAAAAGCCAGGCCATGTTTATGTTTACTCTTACAGTTTATTATGATTATAAGACAAATATGTGGCAACTGGGACATAGAAAGGTTTCATACAAAACAGCTATGGCGTACAATCACAAACATCTTAAACATGTTTTAATTATATACATGTAACTACAAAAACAAAAGATTTAAATGTATTGACAGTTCTTATCAGCTGCTGTAGGACCATTTGTATTTCTGAGGAAAAAAAAAAGTTATAAGTTTAAATAGAAAAGGCCCTGTGTGCGGTCTCGGTCCCGCGATCAGCTTTGGCACCAAACGGACTCACTGAAGTCGAAGCTGGAATCACTGAAACGGATTCATTGTGGTGGAGTTTCCCTTTGACTGCGATTCAGATCTCTGAATCAGCGTTTAAGTACTGAGCTCTGATCAGAGCGGGATGTTTGTGCGTCTAGCGCTGGACGTGCCGGACGAAGGCTTGGACCAGTTGGATGAAGGGCTCCTGGCCCTCTGGCGTGCCCTTGGTTCCTGGTGTGGGTGGTTTGGTTTGGGGTGAGGGAAGCAGCCCGCTGGCTGGGGAGGAAGGGGAACCTCGCCGGAAAAACCGGAATAATGTTGACAACAACGTACTCTGAAAGAGAAATGAAAGATAAGATGAATTGAATTGATTTAAAAAAAATATTTAGGTGAATCTCAAGCAAATAGATCAATAAGTGGTTAAGGTCATATTTCATATTTAAAAAAAAAAAAAAAAAAAGTAATAAATAGGATAACTAACTAGAGTAATCTTAAAAAAATATATATATATATTATTAAATATACCATAATAAAATAGTTAAAAAAATAACCATCAGTAAAGAAAGAAATAATCTGTTAGGGGGGTCCAGATGGGATGATTATGGTCTTACAGTAATAAAATAAATTAATCACTAAATAATAATTAAAAAAAAAATTAAATGAATTTTAAAAATCAATATAAAAAAAGAATGATTATCGTCTTACAGTAATAAAAAAAAAAAAAGGCAAATAATATAATTATTTAAAAATAAGTAATAAATATTTTTTTTTAAAAATGAATGTGTAGGGGATGATTATGGTTTAACAGTAATAAAAAAAGAAAAAAAAATAAATAAATCATGAAATGGAAAATAAAATAAAAAAAATATATAAAAAAAACTGTCCAGACAGGATGATTACTGATTAATAAAAAACAAAAAACAAATAAATCATTATACTTTTTTTTTTTAAATTAAACAAATAATAAATCATTACATTAATAAAAAATTAATTAATTAATTTCAAATTACAGGATGATTATGGACATAAAAGTAACTCATAAAACAAATGAAATAAAACCAAAAATAGAGGAATTTGTTGGTGAAATGTCACAAAAATCAACATCACAAAATGATGATTTTAAGGTCAAATAAGAAATAGCATAAATATATAAATAAAAGTAAATCATTAAATTAAAAAAAAGCAAGCAAGCAATCTGTAGGGGGAAAAACATGGTCCAGACAAGATGATTATAGTCCTACAGTAATAAAAAAAAAATAAAGAAAAAGACATAGTGAATCATTAAATGTAAAAAAATAAAATAAAAAATAAAATAAATACATTAAAAAAAATGTTTAGACAGGATGATTATTGTCAAAAAGAAACAAAATAAAATTAAAAACAGAGGAATTTGTTGGGGAAATGTCACAAAAAAATTTCACAAAATACTGATTTTAAGGTCAAATAAGAAATACCATACATGAAAATAATAATAATAAAATCATTAAATAAAAAAAAAATAATAATAAAAAAATAAAATCAGTAAAAAACACTGTACAGCCAGTTGTAGACTGTCCAGAATTACAGTAATAAGAAATAAATAGTTAAATAAATCATTAAATTAATTTAACAAATAAAATAAATAAAAAATCGAATCATTAAATTAATGAAAAAAGAAGAATTTTGTGGCAAAATCTGTGCGGAAAAAATGGTCTAGACAGGATGATTATGGTCCTAAAAGTAACTCATAAAACAAAGTAAAAATAACTAAACTAAATGAATGAATGAAAAAGAAAAAAAAAATACATAAAATAACCAAAAATAGAGGAACTTGTTGGGGAAATATTTTTTTTATATACATTTTAATACATTTTAAATATATACACATTACAAAAATGTTACATATTGATTTTTTTTTTGTATATATTATAGATATAAAATATTATAAAGGTAATTTGATAATATAACTTAAGCCTCAAGGTTTTCTCTATTCTGCTAAAGAACTCACCAGCTCTGAGCTGAGCTCCTGTTTGAGTCTCTGCTTGTCTCTGGGCAAAACTGAAGGATCCTTAAGACAGCGAACAGCCTGAGAGATCAAAACATAGAAGCAGTTCTCCATCGAGAACATCAGCAAAGACCTGAAAGCACAAAAAAAAAAAAAAAAAAAAAAAAGAGCATGAGACGACATGAGGATCAAACCCACACTAGACAGTAGGCATCACAGGATCATTTCAGGTGCTCACTTCAGCGCTTGAGTGTCCTCAGAGACCACCACCGGCTCCTTCCTCTTCTCAATCTACAAACAAAACAACTAAATCAGCACCAAAACAAACACGACTTGCACAAGAAGATAAGCTGAAAGCGCTACACCACCTCTCCCAGCATGCTCAGCGCCACATTAATGGTGGCCATGAGAGTCCCGAACGACGGAGCCACGTCCGAGTCAAACGCAGGAGTGGTGAAACTCAACACAAACAGCGTCCTGTACTCCGCAAGGTCCATAGACTAAAAGCACACATACAAAAACATGTCAGAAACATGAATTTTTTATGTTTTCATCTGTTTGTAGTGTGATGTGTAAATGTGTGTACCTGGTCCAGCAGTATCTGACAGCAGTCGGGTGTGAAGTGCTGTAACGTGGCCAGTGTTTTGCTGAGGATCTTTAACAGGCTGCACTGAACCGCCTGCAGCGCTTTAGACTCCGCCTCCTCTCTCTCACCCTCCCCCTGCTCTTTGGAGGCGGGCTGTACTGCACGCTGGGGGTGTGGCCCCGGTGGAAGCCCCTCCCCATTCTTGGCCTGAGCAAACAGACTCACATAATAAATCGATCACATACAACACTGAAAAACACTAAAGATGCATCAGTGTCACATCTCATACCTGCAGGTAATGGTGCAGCATTTTCTTGCTGTGTAGGAGGTATGTACACGTCTGACACAGATAGCACAGATTCACCTGAAACGCACAAACAACAACTTCGTTTTTGGCTGCTGAACCCCTCAGACATAAAATGTTACACTACAAGTTACAATACCAGTATCTATTTTATTCACTTTTTAAAATATAAAAAAAAAAAAAAAATGAACAGCTGGAGTGTACCTGTACGTCTCTGAGCAGCTGCGGCAGGTGGAACTGCCACTCCTTGCAGAAGTTGGAGAGCTGGAGCAGGAAGCCCACCGTGTGATCCGCCTCATCCAGACACGCCAGAGACTGAACCGTCCTCACCGCGTTCAGACACTACAACACACAACAACCTCTGTGAGCAGTTGTATTGACACACCAGAATAAGAACAATAACTTACTCTGAAAGAAAATAGAAATGTAATGAGAAAGATGGAATGGACTGAACTGACTTGGAAAGATATATTTGAGTTGATGACATATAAAAAAAAAATTAAAAAAAGATTTATGGTCGTACATCACCTCAAAAATCAGGGGACGAATATATATTCTATAAAATAAAGCCTATTTGTAGGACCATTATCATTTTTTTACACTGAAAATTTAATCGTTAAGCAAATTTAAAAATATTTATTTAAATTATAAAATATAGCACTTCATGTAATGCTTTTAAATTTTGCTGATCATAGTAAAAAAAAAAATTTCACTCAAAGATGTGTCAGAGCATCACGTCTGATTAGCATAATGCTAATTACTATTTAGAATAAGCTCTACAAACCTCCCTGTAAAAAAAAAAAAATAAATAAAAAAAAATAAAATAAATAATTGTCTGGAACAATTACTGATTACTGTGTAATTTTTAGAAATTAATATTTAGGATAAGATCTTCAAAACTCCCCAAAAGGAAAATAAATAAATAAATTAAAACTCCCTACAAAAGAAGAAAAAAAAAACCCCCAAAACAAAACACACACATACATATTATATATATTAAAATTAAAATAAAATAAATAATTGGCTGGAAAAATTACTGTGGAATTTTGGGAATCATTATTTAGGATAAGACCTACAAATCCATCCCCAAAAAAAAAAAAATTTATTAATTAGTTAAAATAAAAAAAATATTAGCTGGAAAAATTACTATCTTGGGAATCAGTATTTAGGATACGACCTACAAACCCACCCCCAAAAGAAAAAAAAAAAGTGGAATTTTGGGAATCGCTTTTTAGGAAAAGTAACTTCCAAAAAGAAGAAAAGAAGAAAGAAGAATACAATTTTAAAAAAAAAAAATAAAATAAAAAAATTCTAAAAATAAAATATAAAGAAAAAAGGATAAATAAAGTTTAACTGCTTGAAAAAAGATTAAAAAAAGTGAGAAAGTGATTTTTGTGATTAAGCACTATTAAAATATTTAAATTGTAAAGTATTTACACATCACGGCATGCATTTGTTCTATTGCTTTTAAATTATGCGGATTATAAAAAGAAAAAAAACACTAATGATGCGAATCCCTACTGAGGATGAAAACAAAACCCTTACAACGGAGAAGAAAAAAAATGGGAAAATACATAGTGTAAAAAATAAAATAAAGTTCAACTGGATGAATTACACTGGAAATTTAGGAAACAAAAAAATAAAAATATAATTAAGATAAACAACCTGCAGCCATAAAAACACACCTGTAAAATGCGCTCCTGGTGCACGCCAACAAAGTCGAGCGCTTCATTAATAAAGTTGTAACGGAGAGTTTTCAGCAGGCTTTCCATCAGAGACAGACTCAATCTATACACACCCGGCCAGCTGGGGGCATCCTGAGACTTACGCACAAACGCCTGAGAGAAAGAGATGAAAACTGTTGTCATACAGTCTCTAAACCACCATAAAAAAAGGAGTCAAACTAGGATGGTGTAGTTGCAAAGCAGTACCTGCGTGGCCCCATTAGATGGTCCCTCATACACGCTGAGGAGAGGAAGACAGATGCTCTGAATCACTCCAGCACCTGCCACCGCTGCTGCCCCCTACAGACCAGGAGGAACAACACTTAATGCATGTGGATTCGTTTTAGCCAATCAGTTTGTTCATATATTCAGTAGTTTATTTGCATGTTTGAGACTACTAATAGCAAAGGGAAACATCAGTATGTGGTTTGTAAAGCTGCTGTGTGTACCTGCGGTGTTCTTGCGAGTGTGAGCAGCAGATGAAGCGCTGCCTCTGTGAAGTAAAGGTTTTGTTTGGAGCGCAGACTGAGCTCCAGAGCGCTCAGAACCGACGGCAGAACTGGCAGCTTCCTGACCACCTGCAGCCACTGCTCACCATCCTCATCAGCCCGACACAACTCTTTAGAGAGATGAAGAGCTAACACACACACCTGAGACACACAGAGAGAGATACCGGTTATGATCTATGTGGAATAACTGCAGACTGTATATACTGCACAATATACTGCCTATAAAGAATACATGAATAGTATACATATACTTTTCACGGAAGCTTGTTTCCACCATGGAAAAAAGCAACTTATCTCAAAATTCAGACTTTTTCCCTTGAATTCTGAGATACAAACTTTCAATTTGGCCCAAAAAATATTTGGGTTACGTAAAAAAAATATTTCTTCACAATTCTTAGTTTACATCTCGCAATTCCAAATTTGCGTTTTACAATTCTGACTTTACTGAGTTCGCATCTTGGAATTCTAGGCTTAAATTTTGAAATTCTGACTTTATTTAATGGAATTCTAACACTTGTTTTAATTCTGAGTTTACATCTCACAATTCAGTTTTTTTTTTTTCCCCCTGCCATGGAATTGCAACTACTTATTTGAATTCTGATACCTCACAATTTTTGTCTTTTCTCTGGATTCTGAGTTTACATCTCACAATTCTGTTTATTTTTCTTTTTTGGTTTCCACTATGAATTAAAAATAAAAAAGTAACCACACCTTTATATCTCAAAATTGAGTTTATATGTCAACTGACTTTTTTCAACTCACAATTTGTTTTTATTCCACAGGAGAAACAAGCTTCCATATTGTTGTCACATGACCACATTTTTAAGCAGCAAGGCACAGAGTTATTTTATTTTTTCGCATTTTCAATCCAATTTCTTGGCTTCTGGGAGTTTAAATTGTTAATATCAAGCACGGCTGGGCAATATGGCAAAACATTTAAATCTCGAATTTTTTTGGGAACATTCGACCGATTCTCAACTTTTTACAGTTTTTAACTAGTCAACTTGAAAATGTAATTACAACATGATTCAAATAACTAGTTCTTTATTAACCCTCTAGTTAAATAAAGTTATATTTTAAGTGCACCACACATTAAATTTTCAACATGATGTAAATGTTAAACAAATTATTTTAAATCATTTTACAAAAACTACATCCTGTACAAACTTGTCTTATACATATTATATGTTCAGAAATAATACAAGGAAAATGCTTAAAAGAGAGCTCCACTTCCAGAACAATTCACAAATAATTCACTCACCCCCTTGCCATGCAAGATGTTCATATCTTTCTTTCATCAGTCGTGAAGAAATTATGGTTTGAGGAAAACATTTTAGGATTTTTCTCCATATAATGGACTTCATTGGTGCCCCGATTTTGAACTTCCAAAATGTATTTTAAATGCAGCTTCAAAGGGCTCTAAATGATCCCAGCCGAGGAAGAAGGGTCTTATCTAACGAAACGATCGGTCATTTTTTTCAGAAAATAAAATTTTGTATACTTTTTAAACACAAAAGCTGGTGTAGCACAGGCTTTGGAATGCGCGTTCACGACGCTACGTACTATTGAATCACGTCGAAAGGTCACACAGAATGTAGGCGAATTACAGACCCAGTGTTTATAAGGCAAACGCGCAAAGACTAAGAAAGTGCAAGTAAGTCAAACGCTGTTTACAAACAGCAAGGTCCCACGATGTCGGACGATTCTGAAGTTGTAGGAGAAAATAAGATGGAGTTTTTCACTATACTCTACCTTTTTGAGCCGGAGTACACAGACGATGAACTTAGACGTAATTCGTAGTAGTGATGGGGAGTTCGGATCATTTTACCAACTACCTTTTGAGTCTCATTCAGCAAAATGAACAAATGAACACGCATCCCAGAGCCTGTGCTACACAAGCTTTTGTGCTTAAAAAGTATATAAATTGTTATTTTTCAAAAAAGATGACAGATCACTTCGCTAGATAAGACCCTTCTTCCTTGGCTGGGATCGTTTAGAGCCTTTTGAAGCTGCATTTAAACTGCTTTTTGGAAGATCAAAATCAGGGCACCAATGATATATCCATTATATGGAGAAGAATCCTGAAATGTTTTCCTCAAAAACCATAATTTCTTTACGACTGAAGACAGAAAGACATGAACATCTTGGATGACAAGGAGGTGAGAACATTATTTATAAATTGTTGTTCTGGAAGTGGACTTCTTTTTAAAAAAAAAAAAAAAAAAAAAAAACCATCTCAAAAGTTAAGGTAATTCAAATTTAAAACGACTGAAGGTATTACACCAGTAGACTATTATTAACTATAAATGTTCTGTAAAAACAATGAACAGCAGCTTTCAGCCTGTCACCATGATGCAAACATGAAATATCAAACATACAGTAGTAGTTCTTTTTTTTTATTATTTATTTGCGCTCCTTTGCCACTGATTTTTCTATGTAAACATGGACACGTTTGATGTTGCACTCACATCTCTTGCAATGTCTAATGCATGAAATGGCATTATAAAAACACAGCGATCAAGTTAAAAGAAGTTCACTCCCATTGCCTTGCATGTTTTTCCTATTCCACTGCCCGCATCGCATCTTTGTCAACACAAAAGCGCATTATGTATGAATGGCGTCTAGCGATATGACTGTGTGTGCGGTTGGATCGTTCTTTTCTCTTTACGGTTATCATTGGTGTATTGTCAAAGTGTCTAATTCTAACGTTTGGTAATATTTCTATTCAGAATCGCGATTCCTTGATTCCTAAAAAAGAAAATCATGGCAAAACTCCAAATTCAAATTAATCAATAAAATCGGAAAAATCGTCCAGCCTTAATATTAATAACAAGTCAAGTGCAGTGCATTATTGGGATAGCATATTTACATTGTGTACATTATACATACAAACAAACACTTACTGAGTCTTGCTGGTCTTTCTGAAAATACGGGCTGTCTGTCTCCATGCTGTCCTCCTGAACATCACCTCTCTGAATTGTGTGACGTGTGCTGTCAATCAACGCCAGGGCTTCATCCTGAACCATCTCGCACACGCACAACAGCAGCTGGGGAAGCTGGGTAATCTCTCCTCCTGAACCAGAAATTGTTAAACAAATTGTTAAAACAAAAACAAACAATGAGCACACTTAGTGTAATGCGTTTTCCCAAACAAACATGCAGACGTACCGTTGAGTCCTTGTATCTGCAGGGCTAAGATGAGAGCTGACAGAAGTTTGGCTTTGGTTCGGTCCGTGAGCTGTTGTTCAGCATGTAAAACGCTTTCCAACATCAGAGACAGGGGCGGAAGTAGAGCTGGAGCAGACACCAACACACTGACACAAACCACATCGACAATATTAGTTAAAACGCAATTGAAATTAAACTTTAAAATATTATATAGACACTTCTAAGATTCGAAACACCCTCCACAGTTCATCATGACCTTTTTTTAGCCAATCGTTTTTGTAAATATTCTTTAATGCTTAAAATCATTTTAAAAATTGCTAAAAATGAAATAAAAAAAAAAAATAAAAACAAGAACACAACAATAATCAAAACAAAGGACAAAAATAACCAATTCACAATATATTTTAAAAAACTATAATAGTATGATACTAAAATAAAACAGGTGTAAACATGGCTATTTTTTACATTTTGAGTTATTTTTTATTTTTATAATTTCATTTTTTGGGGGGTATTTAAAGTTTCAGTAATTTTGTTGTTTTTGTCATTGTTTTTTTATGTCTATATAGTTCCTATTAATTTTTATTTTAGTTTTACTTTTAGTTATTTTATTACATTTTATTACAAGTTAAATTAAAATGAAAATACAATTTTGCTTTGGAAACTAGTTGAAAAAAATTTTTTTTTAATAAATAAAATACATTTTTAATAATTTTTTTATGGTTTCACTTTCAGTTTACTATAATTCCCTGATTTACACAAACACTTATTCAGTATTCAGTAACTTGGCAGAGATGTTGCCATTTATTTAAATGTGACGCTGCGAGCTAATCATTTATGATATGCAAGCCATTAACAAACACACACCTTTTCCACTGTTTGAGGAGGATGAGGAACAACGTGGCCATCATAGATCCCAGACGCAGACAGAAGACAGACTGAGACATCAGCAGCTGAAAGAGAGACGGACGTTTGAGGTTTTTGTACCAATGTGTTTGTGACACAGCAATAATAAAAAAGGTCATACATTTTCTTTTAGCAGCAAGGTCAAGATTTAAGATAATTATAATTTTAAAGTTTAAGGGAAATTACCGCCGCTTTGGTCCCTTCCAACACATCCATGAAAAGCTTCTGCCTCACAGTGTCATCCTTCAGATGCATCACCTCAGACTACAAACACACGAGACAGGTTATGATAAACACTAGCAGTATAACCATGAGACGTTTGAAGTTGAGTGTAGCTCACATGACTGGTGGAGAGTATTAAGAGCGTCCTCCAGGCTGAGATGAGCATCTGAGACTCGGACAGAGAGCGCAGTCCCTCCTCTTCACCGTCACACGCCACACACACCAGATCGCGCACGTAATCTGACCAGAACTCATAGCGCCGCTTACTGCTGAAACTCTCCAGAGCTGCTTTCAGAGACGGATCCAACACACCACTGAAGGAGAGACGGACAGATAACTGTGAAACTGTATTGATGGTTTTCAAACACAAAACACTTTAACTAATTATTTTATACATTTAAAGCAACTGTTTGGAGTATTTCCAGCTTCACGGACACATTTAATGGCTGTTTTTGAATGGAACAGCATGTCCTGATTGTCATACCTGACAACATAGTAGATCTCAAGCGCAATTATCTTCATCACAAAGGCACAAGACTCCAGAACACACGGCTATACAAAGAAAAACACAAAGAAACACAATCAGACTTGAAATAAATTACTGTCGTTATCAAGAACTCACAAATACATGTTTTTCATCTAAGTGAGACATAAAACCATAATAAATAAAACAGGTGTAAATATGACTATTTATTAAATTGAGTTTTTTTATTTTTTTATTTTCGTATTTTCATTTTTTTTCTTGTATTTAAAATTTCAGTAATTGTAATCATTTTTATTTCAGTTTTAGTTATTTTATTACATTAAGTTAAATTAATATGAAAATAAAATGTTGCTTTGGAAATTAGTTTAAATAAAATAAGGTTTTTAATAAATAAAACATTTTGAAATATTTTATTTTAGCTGACACTTAAGTAACAAATGTTTTTTTTTTTATGATTTCACTTTTAGTTTACTAAAATAACCCTGATTTACACATCAGCACTTATTCAGTGTTCAGTAACTTGCCGAGACGTTGCTATTTATTTCGAATGTGAAGCTGTGAGCCAATCACTTATGATATGCAAGCCATTAACAAAAATGTTACATTTATTTATGTTGCTTAATGCACTAGTTAATGCTTAACTAACAATGAGCAATACATTTATTACAGTATTTATAAATATTTGTTATACAACTGTCATATTGTATTATTAGTTCACATTTGCTGAGGTCCAGTGTTATTTTAATATCACTGAGATTTTTGAAAATTTTGTATTAATATTCTGAATCAGGTTGATTTCTATATTTTTGTGTTTGTTTTTTCCCATTAATTAAATTTTTGGTTAAAGTTTTAGTAATTTTATGTGTTTGATATTTTATGTGTCAATATATATGTCAAAGGACATTTAATATAAATTATATACATAAAAAAAAACTACCACATTAACTACGATTGGTGAATGCTTTAGAAGTATTTTTCTTTGTTAGTTAATTTTAACTAATGTCAACAAATTTAATCTTTTTAAGTATTACCGAAGACTTAAACTAGTGTTTTTAGGATAAATAAATATTTATAAATACATTTTTCCAGCTGAGATCATTCAACAATGTCTTCAAATCAGATTTATCTTAATTCTGGGAATAATATTATTTACAAGCCATTACTAACTATTTATGCACACAAATACACACACACCTCAGTGGTCTCAGATGGAGGAGGTAAGTTTCCAAATAAAGGAGTTGTGAGGTTCTCCCAGAATTTTTCTCTGTAACGACAAAAGATCATATTGTTAGTAAAATGATAAATTACAACCAACCAAACCAAGTTATACTTATGAATATGGCCCTTACTTCAGTGATTGTTAAATTAATAAAATAATACAATTTATAAAATATAAATGTATAAAATTTAGAAATATAATATAGTATATAAAAAATTAACAGATTATTGTTAATATTTTAAAATAACCCAACTCTAAATAAAAATGCTAAAAAAAAAAAAAAAAGTAAAATAATATTTAACAAATTTATAAAATAAAAAAAAAAAAAATAAAATATATATATATATATATATATATATATATATATAATATATATATATATATATATATATATATATATATATATATATTATTTTTTTTTTTTTTTTTTTTTTTTTTTTTTTAATATATTAATATTACATTCTATGTAAAAATGTTTGAAAACAAGCAGCTTCATCATAATTATGACAGAAATACTGGAAACTGCTTATATCAGGAAGCCTCTGAATACTGCACTGGACAACGGGGATCTTTGCATTAGCATTAGTCGCACTGCCCAACTGCATCATGTGGGAGAGACTCACTTGGTCCTGAGCACCGAGAGCGCGCTGTCCCGTCTGTCCTGCCACAGCGCGTGGAGGAAGGCCAGTGCCGCCCTGTGCAGGAGTGGAGGACACCAGTACTTCCCTTGCTGCTTAGAGTCCAGCAACTCCAACACCACTGACAAACAGCTCCACTCTCCTAGAGAAAACTCCTACACACAGAGAGACAAAACCAGACAGTCACACACTGCTCTGAATCATTCATCTCATTGGTGAGCATTTCTGTGACTTCTGACCTTTGCCCCGTCACTGCCGTCTTTGGTCTCAAGGTTGAGGAAGAGCTCAATGAGTCCAGGTTGTGTTTCCACAGCCACGGTGAGGAACTCAAGTATGGTGACTTTAATACGCATGTCTTCGGTTCTGCTCTGCAGGCGTGTCAGAAACGCATCTCGGATCGCAGCAGCATCACTGCCCAGACAAGCGTACACAGACATGGGAGCCACCTGCGCACACAAAACACAAACACCTTTCTTATGATATCATGTTGGGACTTCTATAACACAAGTACTATACAAACTGAATTACTATAAATAAGATACAAATTAAAACCAGTAATGCTTTTAATGACTAATACTGTTTGTATTGAAGAGTGAATGACAGTAAATAAATAAATACATACATACACACATTCAAAATAATGGTCAAACCAGCTGGCTTCTCTATTAGAAATCTACTCAAAGCAATGCTACTCAAAGTTCAATGTTATAGGACTATTTATATACATCAGAGTATTTATTAATTTTTTGAATTAGCTTTTCTTATATAAATAAGTGTAAATAGTTTCAATTTTAGTGATTTTGCTGTGCTTCTGTCATTATTCATTTTTTCAATTTTGAATTTGTTTTTACTTTTATTTTTTATATATATATATAATATATATATATATATTTTTTTTTTTAAGTTTCAGGAAATATGACTAGTATTTTTTGTATTAGTAATGATAATATTAAACATTGAATAGTGTGAGACTTAGATTAGACTTAGACTTACATTAGAGTATTTTTTTAATATTTTGAATTTAGTTTTAGTTTTTCAGTTTTTACTTTAGTTTGTTCAGTTGTTACAATCTAATCACATATTTCTATTTTAATATTTCTATTTAGCTTAATTTTATTTTTATTTCAGTTTCAGTATTTTTTCAGTTTTAGTAAATACTACCTGTCATTTTTTGTTTTAGTAATGATTATATTGAATAGATATTAAATGTGAGGATTACATTTTTACTATTTTAGAATTATTTAGAATTAGTTTTTAGTTTTTAAAATTGTAATTTAGTTTTATTAATTTGTTATGTAATCTATTTTTAATATTTCTATTTAACTTTACTATTTGTTTTAGTATTTTTAAGTTTTAGTAAATATTACTAGTACTTTTATTTTATTAAAAAAAAAAAAAAAAAAAAATCACATTTGTGTTATTCATTTTGTTATGTGCTTGTGATGTTGATTTTTTAATTTAGTTTCTAAATTGTTTTTTCATCTAATATTTTATTTAAAATGTATTCCAATTAACAAAAAATTGTAACATTTTTAATAGTTCTAGGTAACAATATCAACACTCACTCAAACCCTAAAGTTGAGGTATTTTACATGTAAAACTACATTATTTAGTCCTTTTATCAAGCAATTTCCCACATGAGGACCACAATGAGGTGTCAAGCATTACCGTGGCGAGTCTCTTCAGCAGCTGTATGGCCAGTCGTGGCAGCGCTGGGTCGTGTTTGTGGTAAATATACTTCGCCAACACAGCGATCAGGTTGTTGCCATGACCACCTGCAAGAAAAAAAAAACACAATGGCTGCATAAAAAACAGATGTTTGGAACAAAAAAATCTGAGAAAAGTCAAGTATTTATTACTGCAAGCAATCCCTGACAGAGTCTGCTATTCCACATCTACGGTGTATGAACTAACCGTGTTGTGTTAGCGCTTGTTCCAGAGGCGAGGCTGTATCAGACTGTGGTTTGAGTCGGATCACATTGTTGGTGACTGAGAACGCCAACTTCACTGTCTGGATCAGAACCTGACCAGGTCCCTCAGATCCACCACTGCAGACAGACACAAAAACTCAAACCCACTGACTCACGTAAAGAGGATGAGGAGACTGAATCCATGTTAAAGGCTCAATAAGTGCATACCTGCTGGGCTGTGCTGCGAGCACCATATTGATTGTGTCCACTCCCACACCCATGATGTTGACCACCGCCTGTCCGGCCTCTGTGTTGGCCAGACTGTAGATACACAACGACTGCAGACTGGGGGCACTGCAGAGATCATACATCAAGTACGTAAGGACATAAAACACCAGCAAATGAAATAAATGACAATGCCGTATCATCTGCATCTTCTTACCTGCCCTCTGACTCCCCCTCCTGACTCAGATTGAGAATAGCATGAACTAACTCTAGAATCAAACAACCTAAAACAGGGAGAACAGTGAGCAGACAAAGCGTTAAGCAAATATCAGTAAATCTGAAAGGAACTGAGATTTAGGCTACAATGTTGCATGACTTGCTCACCAATCCTCTCTCGCACTCCATAGGTGTTGTAGCGCCATTTATGATACGTAGGCAGCATTTCTTTCAGAACCAGCAGCACACATGGGATGAGTCCTCTACTCTGAGTACTGCCCAACTGGCCCTAAAAACAAACACACACCACAGTTACTTCATATCCACCAATGTAGTAAGGCTCCATATTCTGGGGAAAAAAAAACTAATTGCGATTTAAAAAAAAAACCCTCAGGTTTGTTGTGCTTGCTTGTAGGGGTGTAAAATTATATATAAAATATTTCAAATTCAAAAAAACAAAAAAACAAAAAAAAAATCATATATATATATATATATATATATATATATATATATATATATATATATATATATATATGTATATATGATTTTTTTTATCGTAATATTTCTTTTATTTAGTAATAATAATAATAATATGAATAATATTATATCATTTTTATATATATATATATATATATATATATATATATATATATATATATATATATATATATATATATATATATAAAATGATATAAAATTGTAATAATATTATTCATATTATTATTATTACTAAATAAAAAATATTTTTTTGTAAAACAAAAAAATATATTTAAAATATTAGATATATTTAAATGATTTGAGTAATAACATATTAAATAAATAATAGTAGCAACAAGTACTAATTAATTCATATTATATCTATTTTGACATGACCTGGTCATAATGACTGATAAATGCATTACCTTGACGAGTGTGGTCACCAGTCTTAAAAAGGCAATGGTCACACTGTACTCTCCTCTGGGCTGTTCGATCAACACCAGCAGGTTGCCATAATTACCTGCCTTCATACCCTCTGCACTGAAACACACACACCCACACCAAACATGTTACTCTTCAGGTTCCTCTAATTTTAACACATGAATATAATGCAACTAATGTTCACTAGTTCTGCATGTGTGTGTGTATCACCTGATGGTCTGTGCCATGTTAGTCAGAGGGGTGGAGGCGAACGGAAGGAAGCCGGTGTGATGCAGACTGGACCAAACCTGCATCAGGAGGAAAGACTGTTCAGTCTAGGTTCATCACTTTATATTACCCTGACTTATATAACCATGAACATTTACCTTCCCAGGCTGCCGAGCAGCCAGAGCGATAAGGCAGTTGACGCAGGAAGTGATCACATCTACTGGAGGGTTAATAACGGAGGTCAACCTGTCACACGAATCAAACACACACTGTCATTTTCATTGTTAATGCATTGTTTATTATTTGATCTTCATGTTTATGTGCATCTCACCTCTGTAGCAGCATATAGATCCGTGATGTGAGCGGCAGCAGACAATCAGACACTGTCCAATCGGTGCTGATGATCTTATGAACCAGATCCAAGATGGGCTTCACTCGCTCACAGTGTGCCAACACATCTATTCACACCAAACAGATATCAATATCAGGTGAAAATATTTCAACAAAATGTGATTTTTCAATACATAGGGCTCTGTAATTTCTGGAATTAATTTAGTCATAACAATTTTACAGTATACAGTGTGTAATGGCAGGGAATTTTCAGATGAATAATACAAAAGCAGGGCTGCAGACAGAGCATAGAAGTAATTTTTAAATTTTAATTTGATTACATTTTAAAATACAAATTAAATTGTTAATGGTTTTATATTATTAAAACAAAAGATTTCTTGAAAAAATAAAAACAAAAACATTTTATAAGGCTCTATTACTGAATTAATTTTCATAAATAAATTATTAATTAAATTAATTTGACAAGCGTTCTGATTATTAAAATGCAGTTAAACAATTAAAATATTTCAGAAAACTAAAACAGAAGAAAAAAATGTTTTGGAAAAATAAATTGAATTTGAGAAAAAATAAAATGGGGCTTTAAAAATGTAATTCTAAATAAACTCATATAAAATTTGTGAACGTTTAATGATTTCAATTAGTTAGACATGCTTTTTCATTAGTAAAATTTATTTAACCATTAAAATGGAATCCAGAAAAATGAAAATAGAAAACAAGAAATTTGGGAAAATAAAAATAAAATTATTAAATAAATGTGTTACGTTTCATTATTTCGAATAAATAGACATGTTTTTGATTAATACAGTTTAATTTAAAAAAATAAAAAAAACTTAAAACAAAAATCCAGAAAAAAATAAAACAGACACAGATTTTCTGAAAAAAAAAAAAAAACCTCATAAGTCCCTATTAATGAATTAATTTTAATAAATTAAGTTGTTAAAGTTTCATGAATTAAAAGACATGCTTTTAGATTATTAAAATGTACAGAATCCAGAAAAAAATAAAACAGAAAAAAAATGAATTTGAGAAAAAAATAAAATGGAAATAAAATAGTGCCCTAAAAATTTATATAAATAAACTGTTGTTAAATTTGAGTAAGTTTCATGATTTCAGTTAATTAGACATACTTTTTGATTAGTAAAATTTAACCTAACCATTAAAATGGAATCCAAAACAATTAAAATAAAAAACAAGGAATTTGGGAAAAATGAAAATAAAATTATAAATAACCTAAATTTGTGTAAGTTTCATTACTTCAAATAATTAGAAAATCTTTTTGATTAACACAATTTATTTAAAATAATTAAAATGGAATCTAAAATATTTAAATGGGAAAAATGAAATGTGGGGAAATAAAATGGAATCCAGCTAAATATAAACTAAAAAAAAATGGAATGGGAAAAAACAGATTTCATAGAGCCCTAAATACATGCAAGACTTGACTGTGCATACCTGCAGTAGAGACGACGTGCAGCAGCATCTCAATCTCACAAGTGAAGAGAGTCCATGAGCTATAGGAATATTCCCAGCGCACCAGGAAACCCTGTTCACCCACAGACAGCTGCTTTCCTTCATACACTTGTCCGAAACATCCCTGAGGCATTCGCAGGTTGGTCTGACCCACACCTGAACATATAGAAAGCATGACAGAAAATGTCACAAAAACGTGTTTTCATACAAAAATGCAATCAGTCAAAGAGACGACAAAAACACAGAAACACTGCATATGACTTTCTGCTCTCAGCACTGACCCAGAGGATAGAGGAGTTTGGGAGTCTGTCTCTTCCACAGAATGCCGTCATCTCTGGAGATCACGTCGTTGGGTCTGTGCTTATAGGCCTCAGTGTAAAACGACATCTTATCTAAGAAGGTGTACACCTGAGAGACAAACCAGGAGATGTACATGAATTCTAAAACAGTGCATGTACAGATATATGTTTGGAAATGTAACAAGGGTATTTCTAAACTTTGTTTTACCTTCTTAGCTGTAGATTTGTCAGACAGCAGTGCAGTAAGCAGCTGAAGTAAAGGTCCAGTCTTATATGGAAACACACCCACTGCACTGTCTAGAATCACACCGAGACCCATGTTCGGCTTCTGTAGGGCACAACCGGAGGTCAAAGGTCAAGTCACACAGGCGTTTTAGAATACACAGAATCTACTAATTTAATGTGCATCAATTGTTTTGCTCACCGACTCCCAGAAAAGCTCAGCCAGACTCGGAGCAGCAAGAACTTCACATGCTGCATTGATCAGATGCTACAGACAAATAATCAACGCAGTTATCCAAGATGAAAACATAACTTATTATTAATGAATACCAATAGCACAACATTTTTGTACCTGTTGGCTGCCGAGTGTGTCTTCTTCAAAAGAGGTGATGACAAAAGACAGGAGACCATAAATACACATCCGCGCAGTGCTCGCTGTGCACTAAAACGAGACAGAGACGTGACATTATGGGTAAAGGTCCATGTCACCGTTGGAGAAAGATTTTTTAAAGCTAGGCAGTTTGATAGAACGCTGTTCTTACGTTATTTCCAGTGCTGCCGAGTGCCTGCAGCATGTTGGTGAGGTACTGAAAGACTTCGAGCTGCAGCGTCGTGTGTCCTAGACGTCTGATCACAGAGCTCACTTCCTCTGGACGCAGTGTGTGTCGCAGCAGAACCCAGGCCAAAAGAACCGGCCCGTGGTGAGAAATGTCACCAAATGTCAACAGCATCTGATCCACTTCCTGCACAGCCACACAACAGGTGGTAATCACTATTATGAAAGCAAATCCTCTGTAGGTTTTAATTAAAACACCATTGCCCATACAGTCAGATTTTATAGCCAGAAATATACATTTTTAAAAAGTTTTTTTTTCATAATATACACTAGTGTTTAAAGCAGGGCTGCACAATTAATCTAATTTCTAATCGTGATTACAACCACAGATGCCACAATTATGTAAATGTCCAAAGGCACAATTACAAAAAAATTAAATAAAAAAAATCCACTTACATTATTCTGCTTGCTTAAGATGTGGGGGTGTTTTTCCTACAGATTATCTTAAGTTTTTTTTTTTTTCATAGTTTTAATGTTTAAATTTGTACTTTTTTATATTTAAGAAGAAACTATATATAAAAAAAGTGGCATACGGTGCTTCAAACAATGGTATAAAGCTATTCAAAGCATAATTAAATGTAAATTGTGATAATTGTAATTAATAATTGCAATTACAATTTCAAGGAAATACTCAACAATTATGATTTTTGTCATAATCATAAACCTAGTTTAAGTATGAGGCCGGTAATAGGGCAAGGATGCAATAAACTGTCAAAAGAGACAGCAAAAACATTGAGAATGTTACAAAACATTTATTTTTCATATGTGTGAAACAGCGAATTCATTACAAGGTTTTGTTGTACGTTTATAAAGCTGTGCATGAGTTGGCCCCGGAATATATTAAAGACTTGGTGTGTATGAACTCTTGCAGAGCACAAAGGTACTCCAATTGTCTTCAATGGTTTGTACCGAGAACTCGCTTAAAAACAAAAGGGGATCGAGCTTTTTCAGTTGTTGGTCCTAGACTGTGGAATGCACTTCCCCCTGATGTAAGTTCTGCATCCTCAGTAGCAGTCTTTAAATCTCGTGTCAAAACGTATCTTTATTCCGTCGCTTTTAATTCCTGACCTTGTCATTGTATGTCATGTATTTTATGTTTTTATTTTATTTTATTTTACAATCTCTTGGATGTTCAGTCCTTTGGCCTACAAAGTAGCATAAAGGGCTATATAAATAAATGAGACTTGAGACTTTTGAACTTTGTTCATCAAAAGATTCTGAAAAAAAAATTCTGTTTCCATAGAAATATAAAACAGCATAAGCATTTGATAATACGAAAAGTTTCTTAAGCAGCAAATCAGCATATTACAATGATTTCTGAAGGATCATGTGACATCTTAAAATACATTCCAATAGAAAACTGTCTATTTACTGTTTAAATAGTAAATATATTTCACAATATTTACTGTATTTCTAATCAAATAAATGCAGCCTTGTTTTCACAAACAAAAAAATCTTGCCAACCTTAAAATTTTTAATAGTAGAATATACTTTCAGTAGGGGTGTAACGGTTCACAAAATTACTGGTTCGGTTTGATACGACACAGTGGTGTCACGGTTTGGTACGTTTTCGACAGTGAACAACTGTCGCATCTCAGATCAGTGTCACATTTCATTTATCACGTGTGGAGAGTGAGTCGAGTGCCTGCTTTAAAAATATTTTAGACTTTTGAAGGCCTTTTGACTTTTGCTGTTTATCCAAGGTGATTTCGGAAGCTTTTTTAACATTCAACATTTTATATTAGGCCTATAGCATGGTGTATTTGTATTCATTTTGTTAATAAATTAAACATTCTATGTTTAACATAGGCTAAGTGAGTATGTCGTACTGTTTTGTTGTCGTCAATTCAACTGACGCCGAATTGCTTCTTAATTTGAAAGTAAAAGTAAAATGTGCACAGGCATTTACAAGCTATTTGGAAGGGAAAAGTATAACGATCTACCTCACCATCACAACCTCAGTTGTGGAGCACAGTTGCACTGAGAGCATAATATTTTACACACTTTAAGCTCTTTCATTTT
Source organism: Cirrhinus mrigala (assembly GCA_036247105.1). NCBI lineage: Eukaryota > Metazoa > Chordata > Actinopteri > Cypriniformes > Cyprinidae > Cirrhinus > Cirrhinus mrigala. The sequence continues at coordinate 29,146,063 of CM070027.1, forward strand.
CCACATGTAATAGGATTAGTCCAACAAATCGCAATCATTCTGTACATCATTGCGTACTAAGCAGTTCAATACGAATATGTGTATCATCCCTAATGTTCAGTACCTTGCAAACGTCCTGTTGGTCGTAAAACTGATGCTGTTCTGTGCGGTCCTCCAGAGCACATTTATGCAGGAAGTCGATATCCATCCCTTCTACAAGAATCAAAGAACTGAAATACCTGTTAAGACAACAATTCATATATTATAAAACACCGTTTGTGAGCATATGAGACGAAAAGGATCAGGTGACTGAGTATTCTGACCCAATGCGTTCAACCAGCGCATCCATGCTTTTATCCACAAGGTGTCGATTGGTCTGTCGCTGTCCAAATCCCTGTTCCTTAAACAGCCGTGTAAAGGTGGAAAGATCATTGGGTGGCATCTCGAAGTAGGCATAATACAAAAACAAGATCTCCAGCAGCAGGGCCTGTTCTTTCAGACACTGCACAAACCAGTGGGACACCTGCCTCTCCGTCTGCAAAGAGATGAATAGATCCTGAGTCAAATTCTATGGGTGATGCTGATTTAAACGTAATTGGGTTATCTTCTCACCATCAGATTTCCATGCGTCTCCCATGTTGGAGCTTCTAATTTGGATAGCAACTCAAATTGCTGTCTATAGTTAGACACTAGATCTTTCTCCAGTTTACTAACACAGTTGGAGTACTCTGCCTGAAGAGAAAAAGACAGAAAGTATGTATTAAAGTCATTTGGATTTCTGACAGTCTAATAGAATAACTGATCTCTTTTATTTACCCTGTATGGATGTCTCTCATCCTGAAAGTATGTTAGAAGGTGGAGAACACAGCGCAGAACGCACAGCCGCTCTTCATAGTAGTAATCTGCTATCTGTACAACACAATTTGAAAATTGGCATCACAATTCAATATATTGTAGCATCATTTTAATGTTGAAGCAACAATAGTTTGTTTCAAACCTTTAGCAGCAGAGCTTGACTTTGTCTCTCATCCTGCAGCACACCCTGATGAAAACAAAAGGAGGGTTATTTATTTATTTGCACAACTTGAAAAGCTCTCACTACGTTTGTGATGTACATGTGTGTGCTACATGAGGCCGAGCTTACCTTGAGTGTGTTTCGTGTGCCCCTGTAGTCCTCCTGGAGGTAACACTGAAGAATCTGCACGCTTTGCTGTTCATCCAAGCCCTGACATGAAAAACACACACACACAAATTAGACATTTGTCCATTCCTGAAATCTCAATTCTGTCAGACGTACTGTAAATAAGAGAGAGTGTAGTGTGTTTGAAAACACATTTTTGTGTATAAACATGCATATAATACCCAAAACACTTTATGTTGTGGTCAAAACAAGCAGCTCGCTAGGCTTTGTGATATAGCCAAAGTGCCCAGACACTCACCAGCAGTTTGCTGATCCTGAGTCCGAAGTCTTTGAGAGCTTGTGGTGTGTCTTTATCTGCTTTCACCTTGTCTGCCGCTGATGTGCTGCATATATTTCATTACTTATTACATATTCAACAGTAAGACAACAAATCTCATGCGGTATGTTTACATGCACTAATTCCAGAGTTATTTTACTAGTACAGATAAAGTTTTTGCCCATTTTGAATTAACAGCCATTTCAGAATCAGTATCTGAAATAATTTTCATTTTAGTTTAATACTTCAACTTAAATAAGAAATGCTGCCTTGGCAAGCAGCTAAAATATATACACATATATATATTCCTGTGATCAAAGCTGAATTTTCAGCATCATTGCTCCAGGCTTCAGTGCCACATGATCCTTCAGAATCCTTTAATATGCTAATTTGCTGTGCAAGAAACATTTATTATTATTATTATTATTATTATTATTATTATTATTATTATTATCAGCAATATTATCAAAGCTGTTCTTCTGAACTTTTTATTCATCAAAGAAACTTGACAAATTTCTACTCAGCTGTTTTCAACATAATAATAATAATAATAATAATAATAATAATAATAATAATAATAACAACAATAATAATAATAATAATAATAATAATAATAATAATGAATGTTTTCTGAGCTGCAAATCAAAATATTATTAATAACTTCTGAAGGACCATGTGACTGGAGTAATGATTCTAAAAATTCAGGTTTGAAATCACAGGAATAAATTACATTTTAAAACATATTAAAATAGAAAACAGTTATTTTAAATATAAAGGTATTACATATATAAAGGTTTTAGTTTACAATAATACCATGACTAATTTTTAGCAATTTGAGAGAATCCAATTGGATTTCAGATGCTGAAAAGTCTGTTTATATAAACCTAAAATTTGCAATACGATTTGCATGTGTTTACATGCGCATTATATGTATTCAGAACAAAACTGGATGTGCTCAACAGGTATACCACTGAGTATATATCATCAGATATTATCTCCCTAGCTAGAAAAAGCCAAATTATTCTTTGTGTTGAGGTTATTTATTTATTTATTTATTTTACATCTTACATGTTTTAATGTTGTGTTACCTGGGTGGTTTGTAGAAGGACAGACCCTGCAGAAGTCTCTCCCAATTCCGATCCAATTCAGCCTCGATTTGGGCCTGTTGAATCACACAAGAAAATCTCAGGTCACAAATGATGATGACAGGAACTCACTGAGGTACATTATAAAAGTATACCTCATCAAAGATCATCAGTTCAGTACAGTTTAAGAATAAAACAGCTTTATTTATAGCATTTCCTCACAGAATTCCCTCAAATTAACCATTTTTGTACATACACAGCCACAGCTGTTTAATTAAATCTAGGCAGAAGGCAGTTATGCTGTTATTAAAAACATCAGAAATTACTGATTTAAATACTAACCGGTTCTCGAAGTGCAGATCTGCCAAGCAAGATAGTCCATAACTCTCGGCTGCTCCTGAAGAAACATTTTTAAATGTGACATTATTATTAACTTTTTCTTTTTTTTTTTAGCTTGGATGCTGAAAGCAAAGATCCTTCCAGAACTGATAATATAAAGCCAGTGTTCCATTACAGTGTTTATGAGTCCAGGAATACATTATTTACACAGGTAATTCACACATAACCTTTTTAAAAAATAACAACATTAAATGTTTTTTTTTTTTGTTTTTTTTTTTTCAAATGTACATATTCACTAAATAAATCATGTTACTGGTCACAGTTTCATTTTCAACTAAAAAAAGTTTTAGAACAGTTATAATTTGGGACAGCTCTTGACAGCTAAGCTATTTACTTTTATACATTTACAACCCTATATATATACATCATATTATCCCTATATTAATGAGTACCATTTTAAGACTGTACACATTCACAAATACACACAATGAAACTCATTCATCACTTCAAACTAACATCCTCATATCAAACTCGGATCAAAACAAGACGAACAATTTCACAATTAACCAACGTTAATATCATTCTTTCATATAATGTTTAAGAAATTGATATTAGCTTAAAAGCTGTTTATAAATTGCAAATTAACATTTGAATTTAAGCCGCGCGGGTCTGTCAGCCAGCGCACGCGACCGACTCGTGCGGCCGTTAAATGTCAACTAAACAGCACGTCCGAGACATATTTCCCTCACAGATTACGGCCAAATACGAGGTATGAAATATCCACACATTATCCAATTACAAATTTCGGTGTAGCTCTTTGAGAACAACTCAAGTAAGTTTCTCTTTCTTCCATTTTACCTGACACACATCTCCGAGTCCGCCATCTTCACCCGGATCACGTGACTAACACAAACGAAACGAGCGCTCTCCTATCACGTGACTTGATGAACTCATAAAATACATTTATATTGACAAAACACTTATTCGAATACATATTTACATTTAAATTCGCAATACCAAAGTGCTATAATTAAAAAAAATCTTAACTAAGATATCTTTGTTTTGACATTAGCCACGTGATTTTTCTGACACCACGTGACCCGGTTGTCTTACATGGCCGCTCCCACCGTCAGTCAGTGTGCAGCTGATCGCACAAAGCACGAGTCACAGCAAAACATTAGGAATATTCTTTTGTTCGAGAACCAAGCGTTAAATCCCAGCTAAAAAGGGTAAGATGAACCGTTATTTGGTGTAATTTGATATTTTTGCGTTTATTTACTGTGTAGGGTGTTTAATGAACAGCTGGTGTTGCAGTGAATGAACTGTCATTTCTGCTGAAGAGCCCATCACCATCTAACAGTAATAAAACCTTATAAAATAACGTAAAACTTAAGCATTACGCTTGAATGTGTATTATGATTTAATGTTAGTATTGAAAATTCCTTCAAATATATGTAGAACATATATGCAACTGCATAATATCCGGTGTATTGATAAGCTAATGTGCTTGTAAATAATTCCGGTGCATGTAATACAGACATCAAGGCTGTCAAACAGTCCTTTCTATTCTAATATTTTACGTCTAATAATAGATTTATTTTGCACAAATATATAATTCGTATTCAAATAAGTAATAAGGTTGTATTTTCTAATATACTATTTTCAGAGTACTTAAAATGCATTTTGTTTACAGATTTATATGATTAATCATTTCTTAAATTGTTTTAATGCATTTTTTCAGGATACTTATAAAATATTTTTTATTATATACACATTTTTTGATACATTATTCTGGGCTTTAAAAATCCTAATATTTTAAACAATAATATATTATATTAAAAGTATAGTGATACAGGCCAGGTTTTCTCTGTTATTTGTATATATTATTAATCACTGTAATGCCAGAGCATCCAGCCATTAAAAGCAGATCATTTTACTTTCGCTGACAAAGTGACACTGTCTTTTCATAATTTACCGTGTTTAGAAATCGCTGGTGTTGAGCGTTCAACAGTGCCAAAGTTCACAGTGTCTAGAGTTCAAACGCCGTTGAGAAATTTGACATCCTTCTTTAGTTTCACGGTGAGAGAATATAAGCTCTGGAGAGTATGGATGTGTCTCAAAACCTAGTTAGCTCCCTATCTAGCATTTTAAAGGATGCTGTCTAGGTAGGTTTTGAGACACAGCCTGTCTGTAGGTGTCATCACATTGAACAATTCATTTCTTTCCTTCAGAATTTTTACCATGATATTGAGTGATGATGATGATTTGAGAAAAAACCTATACCTATACTACATATACTATACCATGGCATAGTTTAATATCAGATGGCAATACCATAATATTTTGGCATGCACCAAATTATACTAAATGGTTAACTTATTCCATAATGAAAATACAGTATGTGGTATTTACATGGTTTATATTTACATAATGCTATGAAATTACCATGGTATATTTGCCAAAAAGAATGATATTGCTATAGTACAAATTCATATTTGCTTCAAATTAAAAAATAAATAAATAAATAAATAAATAATCTCAGTTTTTGTTTAGTTTAGCTTTTATTTTTGTTTGGGAAAAAAATTTAGTTTCTTATGTTTTTTTTTTTTTGTTTTGTTTTGTTTTGTTTTTTGTTTTTTTTTTAGAAAAATGCTAAAAGTGACAGAAAATAGTTTATTACTATTAATATGTTTATTTTAGTTTATTATGTGTTTTTGTTTGGAAAAAATGATACAAATGACAGAAAATTATTATTAAATGGCCTTTATTTTAGTTGATTTTATGTTTTTGTTTTAAAAAAAATGCTACAAATTTGAGAATATATAGTATTACATTTTGTCTATTTTGGTTTAATGTTTTTTTTTTTTAAGAAGATGATAAAAGTGACAGAAAATATTTTATAATAATAATTATATATTATTATTAATTATTATTAATAATAATTAATTTTATTATAATAATACTATTAAATATGTTTATTTTGGTTCATTATGTGTTTTTGTTTGGAAAAATGATAACATTGAGAAAAAAATGTTTTATTATTAAATAGTGTTTCTTTTAGTTGATTATATGGTTTTTGTTTAAAAAAAATTAGAGAAAATATTGTATTACATTTTGTTGATTTTATTTTTCTTATGTTTTTTTTTTTTGAGAAAAATGATAAAAGTTACACAAAATATTTTATTAATATTAAATATGTTTATTTTAGTTTATTATATGTGTTTGTTTGGAAAAGATGCTAACAAAACAGAGAAAATATAGCATTAAATTATATTCGTTTGTTTTTGTGTGGAGAATATGCTAAAAAAGCGAGAAAAAACATTTTATTATTAAATTACCAATTTTTTAATTTATTTAAGCATTACATTTTTAAAGTTTGTGGTCTGTATCTAATTATATTTTAACGTGTCTTTTCCCAGGTCTAATTTCCCGTGCACTGGAGAGCGAGAAACGGACAATGTTTGTGCATTCACCAGGAACTTTCTGACAGACTACCATCTGACAGTACTTTATTCCTGAAAACCTTTGTCCCACATACACCCCGCAATCATGCAGCTGGATCCCGTGCTGATAGAGTCCTCTGTGGTGTTCGCCGTAGTGATCTGCGTTCACTGTGCCGTGTGGAATCAGCTCTCCTGGTGCTGCATCGCTCTGGCCGTCCAGGCTTTTTACGTACAGCACAAATGGGATCGCCTCATCCGGACTGGCGCCGCCGTATTCCAATTCCGGCCTTCGTCCAACAGCGGCGTGTTACCGGCCAGCATGGTGCTCCCCCTGCTGGGACTGGCTTTGAGGGGACGCTGTATTGCGGTGGGGAACGTCTACATGGAGCGATTCGCAATGGTCATAACGGTGATCGGTATGATGCTGGCGCTGTTTCTATCACTCATCGCGTTGGGAATCACACGGCCGGTGCCAACAAACACCTGCGTTATAGCCGGCATCGCCGGTAGTGCAATTCTGTACACAGTCAAGCAAACACTAACAGTCTCCGAGGTGATAGAAGTCTTGGAGGTGTTGCTCATTTTTGTGTATTTAAGTCTCATCCTCTTGTACCTCCTCCCACGCTGCTTTACTCCTGGCGAGGCTCTGCTGATTCTCGGCGGGATCAGTTTTATCATAAACCAGCTTATTAAGCGCTCTTTAGCCTCGTCTGGGAATGCAAACGCAGATCCGCTTCCGTATTTCCTTCCAGTTGCTGTATTAGGCCTAGTCCTTCTGGGAATCTTCTTCGCTGTGCTTTTCATATTCATGGAATCAGAAACCTGGTCAGCGTCGCTATTCTTCCACACCATGACGGCCGTTTTGGGATTAGGCCTGTTGGTTCCCTGGCTCTCCCTGCTCACGCAGCATCACCCGATTACCTGGTTAATGCATTTCATCACCGAAACCAACACTCGCCTTTGGCTGATCGGATTCTGGGCAGCCTTGCTGCTTCTAGCAGTCGCCGTTGTGATGCATCAAAACAGTCATCGCTCAGCCGGAAGCAAGAAGCATCAAGCATCAACGGCGGTGAGAAAGTATTTCCACCTCCTTATCGTACTAACCTTCGCTCCCGGACTCGCATTAGACCGTCCTCTGCTACATCTAGCCGCGGTCGTATGCCTCTCAGCGTTTTTGTTTCTCGAATTCGTCCGCTATTTCCGCATCCGACCACTTGGGGCGCCCTTGCGCCACCTTCTTACTTTGTTCCTGGATGAGAGAGACTCCGGACCGCTTATTCTCACTCACATCTATCTTCTCCTCGGCGTCGCCCTTCCAGTCTGGCTCACGCCTGCGTCGTGCATCCCTAAAGGAGGCCTAGGGGGCGCCGGTGGCCTGGTGCCCTACGCCGGCGTACTTGCCGTAGGGGTCGGCGATACGGTTGCGTCTATTTTTGGCAGCACGGTTGGCGAGATCCGCTGGCCTGGTACGAAGAAGACCTTCGAGGGCACCGCGAGCTCCGTGTTCGCTCAGATCATCGCCGTGGTGGTTTTTCTCATCGCTGACAGTAGTATAAACCTGAACGCTAGCTACTCGTGGGTCGTGGGTTCGATCACAATGGTGGCTATGTTGGAGGCGTACACGTCACAGATAGACAACCTGCTGCTTCCTTTGTACCTCTACATCCTCCTGCTGCTGTGATATCAGACCCGTCCAGACAAATCATACCCTTATGCCAATGCACAGATATTAACAGCGTTAAATGTATGCGGTACAGCCCTAGTATTGATTTTGGAAAGCAAAATGCAATAATAAAACATCATTAGAGTGTTTATGACCCTCGTACAGTGAATAGAAGTGCACTGAAATTTATTCAAGAATAAACTTTGTTATAGTATTAGATTGAAACGAAGTAGAAAACTACTTGATATTGTAATCAACATACAAAATGGCACAAAAACAAATGTTTGAAGGTGAAATGTGTATTTTTTTTGGGCTTGAGTCACACATGACAATTTTAAAGGGATAGTACACTTAAAAAATTATTAATTACTCAGCCTCATGTTGTTTCAATCCCGTATGTGTTTTTTTTTTTTTTCTGCTGTCGAACACAGAATTTGAAGAATTTTGGTAACCAAATGGTTTGGAATTTCATTGACTTCCATTACATTGTTTTTTTTTTTTTTTTTTTACTATGGCAGTCGATGCCAAAACAATCTTGTCATTTTTCATTTCTTCCAGAGAAGACAAAAACTCAAACAGGTTTGTAACAGCCTAAGGGTTTTTTTTTGGGTGAACTATCCCTTTAAGGATTCTACATTTAGCTTTTTTTCAAGGATTACATGTGATAATTGTGTTTTGAGTGTTTATTTTTTGTGTTCTCACAGAAAGCTCTGATGTCTTGAGACGCTGTTAATATTTCATTCGCTCAAATCCTGCGTCTGTCACTTCAGTATAAATGACAGGGATTCAGTTGCACATTATTAAAAAAAGAAATGGAAAACGTAATGCCCTTTAACGTTGTCTGTACTTGCTGATAAACACACGCAAACACACATCTTGGATTCAAACACTGAATGAAGGGCACGGTGTCTAGATTTTGAGTATTTTGTTTAGGTGAATCTCATGAAAACATGTCTGTCTTTGTTTTTTATATTTGCTATAAAGCTGCTTTCCAACAAAATGCTATAGAATTTGAATTTAATTGAAAATCAGTTTGAAATGTTATGTATACACTACCAGTCAAAAGTTTTTGAACAGTAAGGTTTTTAATGTTTTTAAAGAAGTCTTTTCTGCTCATCAAGCCTGCATTTATTTGATCAAAAACACAGTAAAATTTTGAAATATTTTTACTATTTAAAAACTGTTTTCTATTTAAATATATTTTAAAATGTAATTTATTCCTGTGATCAAAGATGAATTTTTAGCATCATTACTCCAGTTACATGATCCTTCAGAAATCATTGTAATATTCTGATTTGCTGCTCAAAAAACTTTTATAATTATTATTACTATGTTGCAAACAGCTGGGTAGAATTTTTTTTCAGGTTTCTTTGATGAATAGAAAGTTCAGAAGAACAGCATTCATCTGAAATGATCAATTTAAAGCATCCTTGCTAAATAAAAGTATTAATTTCTATAATTTTTTCCCCCCAAAAAATAAATAAAAATTATACTGACTCCAAGCTTTTGAATGGTATCGTGTATAATGTTACAAAAGCTTTTTATTTCAGATAAATGCTGAGCTTTGGATCTTTCTATTTGTCAAAGTATCCTGAAAAAAATTTACTTTACTGTTTTAAATAGGGATAATAATATTAATAAATGTTTCTTGAACAGCAAATAAGCACATTAGAATGATTTTTGAAAGATCATGTGACACTGAAGACTAGAATAATGGTGCTGAAAATTTAGATTTGTTCACAGGAATAAATTACATTTTAAAATATATTCAAATAGAAAACAGTTATTTTAAATGGTAAAAATATTAAATCATTTTGCTGTTTTTGCTGTACCTTGAATCAATAAATGCAGGCTTGGTGAGCAGAAGAGACTTCTTTAAAAAAACATTAAAAATCTTACTTTTGACTGGTAATATGTATATATGTTTTTTTTGGGGGAAGCACATTTCTACAGTTTAAAAATTTGAAAAACATAATTACTGTTACTTTTACATTATAAAGTTGAGAAAATGTGGTAAATGTGCTTAATTATGTAAAATTGCAAAAAAAAAAAAAAAAAAAATTTATTTATGCAAAATATAATTTCTTATTACGTTCTTTTGATTTTGTAGTGAAATAAGACCCTTGACATGTTTTATCAGATTCACCTGTTTTATCAAAATGTAATAATTTATCCTTTCAGTACTTTATAACAGCATATATGCATCACTTGAGCCATCGAAGAACACCATTGTTTTTCTATTGAATGACAAAAACACTCAAATATAATTTTGATGCTAGGAATAGGATCTGCCTTTATGTCCGATGCAATACGAAGGACTGGTAGCATAGCTTGTCGCCTTAAAAAGTGTTTTGTATCCTGATTAGTTCAATGCTATCAGTGGTTTGTCTGCATGGGTCTGTATGTAGAAGGCAGTAGATATTAATGTACAGATCGCTATCCTCTAAACGCATGTACGCAATTCAGCTGTCGTGTCTTTACTCTGAGAAAGATTGCATAATTCGTAAATGATGTAAGTTTTAAAGTTTAATTTATTCATGATATTTGACTGAGGCCTTTTTTTGTTGCTGTCGGCAGTTTTGTGTTAACGGGAACTGTGGTTGAAGCGTCAATCACTTGTTTGGTTTGAAGTGCATTCTGGGACATTTGCATGACACTCTGGTTTAAGTGTAAACTTGTTTTTAAACTACCTGGGAATTGTAATAAAATGTGTTACTTTATGGTCCATATTTTGACTTTAGGAATGACTTTTGTAAATTATTTTAATGATTTGTGTATTTACAGAACTTTTGTTTAAATAATTACTTTTGCGTCAAAAGACTAGTTTTTACAACAAAAGTGACCCAGCATGAAACACTGTAAGTAACTTTCAAGTTATGGTTAAAAAAATCTCTTTTTATGTTGAATATCATGTTTTGTTTTTTTTTGTTATCTTTATTGAAGTTGGTTTTTCAGCAATGTCTGTAAATATGTTTTTCAGATTTTCCTGTCAGTGATTGGTTGACATGAGAACTGTAGTTTGGTCATTTATTTCCAGATTATTCTGATTATCAAACGTTCATACCTTTTTATATTGTATTGATTTTGTTGGGTACTCAGAGAATGTTACGTTAAAGGAAATAAAGTGAATTTCTAATAAAATTAAATGTATCTTCTTTACTAAAATATCAGGTCAGAGATCAGATTATAAATAACAAACACTTTTTGTTTAACAAAAACTAGCCTTTTATTAACACTGTTGTGGTTGTAGATCAAATATACAGATGATTCAAAATGATTCACATTTTTTGGTCCATTTAACATTTGGTCCAAAACTTCATATTTAAAGGTATGATTGTTGGTCCAGACATTAAAAAGGCTCATTATAGTCATGTGACTGTCCTGATTTCTCTTCAGCATCATTGGTGATGTGTTTTCAGGCCTGTTTTAGTGTTATTTCTGATTTTAGGTGTAGAGAGACGGGAAGGGCAGCTCTTCTGTTGGTTGTAGCCTGAGAGAAAAACAGATTCACTTTACAAACTAGGCTTTCTATGATGCTTCCTAACACATGGCTTGCATTACCCAGCATTCACTGTTCTTACCAGTTCTCAGGACTCCAAACAGTGTTTTGAGAGTCCATGATGTGAAAGGTGTAAACGTGGCGCGAGGCGTCAGATGTGTTTGCAGCGCTGCGGTGAACGACTTCACCGTGAATCAGAACTGCTCCACCTACAGTGCCAAAAACATTTGTCAAAAGTGGTCCAAAAAAAAGAAATTAATGCTTTTATTCAGCAAGGATGCATTAAAATTGATCCAATGTGACTGTAAAGACATACATAATGTTACAAAAGATTTCTATTATTTCTAAAATATTAGGCAGCACAACTGTTTTTAATATTCAGAAATATTCAGAAATGTTTCTTAAACAGCAAATCAGCATATTAGAGTGTTTTCTGAAGGATCATGTGACACTGGAGACTGGAGTAATGATGCTGAAAATTCAGATTTCATTATAGGAATAGATTACATTTTACAATATATTCACATAGAAACCACTTATTTTAAATTGTAATAATATTTCACAATTTTTACTATATTTTTGATCAAATAAATGCAGCCTTCAACAGCAAAAGAGACTTTTTACAAAAACATTTTAAAATATTATCAAACTTACTATTGACTAAAGGTGTGTGTGTGTTTGTGTGTATCTTTATATATTACTCATATTCATTTTTTTTTTTTTTTTAGTTTTTTTATTTAGTATTAGCTTTTATTATATTCATATATTTTATTTTAAGTTTCTGTAATTTTATGCACCTTTTCTATTTTTTATATAGCTCTCTATAGAATTAATTTTCATTACAGTTATAGTTTTAGTATTAATATTTTAGTATTAATATTCATAGTTTTAGTATCAATATTTTTTTTAATTAGTATTAATAGTATTTTATTAATATTTAGTATTCATTATTATTACAGTTACAGTTTTAGTATTAATTAGTATTAATATAAAACTAATATTTTAGTTTTAATATTAATTTCCAATTCTGTTCTATTTTCCATTTCCATTATGTGCTTTTTATATAGCTATCTATATAGCTTTAATTAATTTTTATTTAATTTATAATTTTATAATTACATACTCTGGAAAGAATTAGAATTTCGTTGTATATATATATATATATATTCTCAGTAGATTTTCAGATATGTTAATATTTAACATAAATGGTTCATAGAGCAATATTTTCAGCTTTATATTTGGTGTTTGTAAATATTTTTATTTTCTCAAGTTTTTTTTTTCATTGATTTTTTCTAAGTGAAAACATACATAGTCCCTAAAATAAATAAATAAATAATAATAATAATACAAATCCAGACTTTTACTTTTTTTTGTACATGCACACAAGAAACGATTCACATGCACATGGGATTTTTTTTGCATGCTTATGCATTACAATTTCTAGCTTTATATAACTTAATATCATAAGAAGAAACCCAAAATGCTTATAACGTGCCTTTTGCATAATCAAAAAATGCATATTTGACAATCACTAAAGAATCACTAAACAGCTGCCATGAAATCTCACTTGTACAATAAATGTATTTTCATTAAATTCTTAATTTTCTATTACAAAAAAAAACTAAATAGGGGGCAAAAGTCTGGAAATACAAATATTTTTCCATAATCTGCTTTCTTTTTTCCATTCTTTTCTAGACCTGGAAAATACTTAGATCAAATTCCATACTTTTCCAAACCCTGTAGGAACGTTGAATATTCATCTCTAATATTATTACTAATGTTAGGCAGCTAGTTTTACTTCTGGTATGAGTAGTTTCACACAGTGGACTGCAAAACTAAAAACCTCAAACACAGAGACTTGCACGAAACATTAATTTTGACGTTCACTTTTCTTTAACTCACCTTTTTTCACAGGAGCTGGAACGAAGAGCTTGTCGTCGTAGTTCTTCTCTCGGCCAATGAAATCAGTCAGAGGAAACGTGCCTTTAGGTGTCCGCACCATTCGCCTGGAAATCCCATCTACAACACATGAAAAGAGCCACACAAATGCATTTTAAACACAGCTTCAGTCAAACAGCATGCATGCACAAGTGCCATTAAAGGCCATGAGTGTGTGTGAAATTACCGTTGTGTGATCCTGGTATGAACCACAGACAGCCGTTCTCCAGCGTAGCATCTTCCAGAGCGATCCATATGCCCATCACTCTTCCCAGAGGTTGCGTGTAAAGGAAGGTGGCGTCCTGGTGAGGGGTCACTGAAGTCAAAGATCAAAGGTCAACCAAGTGTTTTTTGTATTGCATTCCCATTGGTTAATGAGAGGGAGGGTCTTACCTTCTCCACCAATCCCTGGTTGCTGTTAACAGAACAGACACAGAAGAGGTGAGTAATGAAAAATTTACAGTTACAATGCACGTAAGTATCATTATATGCAGGACATAACTGTACCTTAAAGATGTACATACTCTGCAGAATCACAGGATTTATCAGCCCAAGATTCTTAACCACATTCTGCAGATAGGAAACACACACACATTAACACAAACATTGTGACAAACTGAAGTGTCTTAAAATTGATGTAATGAAAAGAGTGAAGTATATTTGGCATGATTTTTTTCTTTCCGAGATCAAGGTTAAACTGTGGATTGCTAGTCTTAGCTTGAAAGCAAACTGGTCTAGGTATGTGTTATGTAACACTTTAAGGTTCATTAGTTAACATTAGCATTTATTAATCTTAGTTAATGTTAATTTCAGCATTTACTAATGCAATATTAAAATCACACGTGTTTGGTAACATTAGTTAATGCGCTGTGAACTAACAAGAACAAACAATGAACGACTGTATTTTTATTAACTAACATTAACAAAGATTAATAAATACCGTAATGAATGTATTGTTTATTGTTCATTCATGTTAGTTAATACATTGACTAATGTTAACAAATGACACATTGTAAAGTTTTACTGTTTTATAATTATTTATATACATTATAGTACTTTTTAATATTTTAAATTATAAGTTTTTATTTTAGTTTGTTTTAGTATTTTATATGCTTTGTAATTTTTATGAATTTTTGTTTCAATTATATTTTTTAGTAATAATATTTTATAATTTAAATTTTTTTTTTTATCTATATAGATTTAATACATTTTTATTTCAGTTATTGGTTAACTAATATTCAGAATTCAATTCTGTTTTTTAATTTTCAGTTTTCAGTTAGGTTTTGTAATTTTGTTATGTGCTTTTGTCATTTTTATTACTTTTTATATAGCTTTAATTCATTTTTATTTCTGGTATAATTTTAGTATTAATATTTTGAATTTGTATTTTAGTATTAGTAGTTTTTCTTTCTAGTTCTCATTTTAGTTTTATTCATTTTGTTATGTGCTTAAAAATGTTTCTATACAGCTTTAATTTTCATTTCAATTATAATTTTTAGTAATAATATTTTTAATTAGTTTTATTTTTATATTTTCAGTTTTTATTTTAGTTTAAATTTTTATGTTCTTTTATAATTTTTATTATCATTTTATATTTCTATACAGATTTAACACATTTTTATTTCAGTTATCGTTTTAGTAGTAATATTTAGAACTGAATTCTATTTTTTTTAATTTTTATATTTCAGGATTAGTAATTTTGTTATATGCTTTTGTCATTTTTATTAGTTTTTTAATCCTTTTATATAGCTTTAAATCATTTTTATTTCACTTACAGATTTGGTCATTTTAGCACTTCAACTTATTTTCATTTAAGTTTTTTTTAATCTACAATCTAAAAAGTAAAAAGCTAGTTTTAGTTTTAGTCAACAACAACACTGGCCTATGTTGTCTGGTTTTAAAGAGGTTTTAAAGTTTCTCAGAAATCTTCCGATTAAATCAAATGTGGTTTTGACATGAGTGTTTACATAAAGAGCACAGTTTACATTTGTTTACATGGTTTGGTCATTACTTGAACTTTGGGTGAGTGGGTGACTGCTTTAAACAGCGGCTCATAAGCATGCAGAGCTGTGGGAAAAATAAAACACAAAGACTTATGCGCAAAAGAATGATATATGATAAATGATAGATGATAGGCTATGTTTAATGAAATACTACTTTCTTATATACCCACCATGTCCGATTTTATTCAAGGACTGTTCTTTTGGCACAATGAACTCTCCTGAAAACACAACAGTGTCATTATGAGATCATTTCCTGGGAGTTTTTTACATCTCAACACAACAAACAAAGCAACTAAATGACAAACCTTTATCATCAAACACTCCTTTCTCAAAGAAGAAACGGATCTTGTCTCCACTTGTGATAAAATAGTCTGCATTTCCCTGGACAAACACAAAACATGATTACAATATGAAGATTTACAAGGGACATTTTCCAGTTACGACAGGCTTTGCAACTAATCCAGGTAACTACATTTACCTGCATCTTTACCCAGAAACATTTGGTTGCATGTGGAAAAGTAAAGCATAGAAGAGCGTTTATATTGACACTGCTGTAAATGCCTGCTGATGTGCATTCTGGCTATTCATCTAAAAGAGTTTACCTGTGTTTTAAGCTGCTCGTCGTGGTCAGTGGAGAACTGTGTCCTGCAGTGTTCAGGAACATCCATCCGCTCAATGATCTCACTCATACGGTCCCTTAAAGCATCACACTCCTCTGAGGACAACAGACCGTCCAGCACCAGATAGCCCTCATCCCGGAACTGCACAACATAAAACAACAGAACATCATTTACCCACTGTTGCATCAACATCATTTGTGACCCTGGACCACAAAACCAGTCTTAAGTAGCATGGGTATATTTGTAGCAACAGTCAAAAATACATGGTCAAAATGATATTTTTTTTTTTTATGCCAAAAATCAGTAGAATATTAAGTATAGATCATGTTCCATTAAGATATTTTGTAAATTTACTACCATAAATATATCAAAACTTAATTTTTGATTAGTAATATGCATTGCCAATAACTTCATTTGGACAACTTTAAAGCTGATTTTCTCAATATGTCGATTTTTTTGCACTCTCAGATTCCAGATATTCAAATATTGTCCTATGCATCAATGGAAAGCTTATTTATTCAGCTTTCAAATGGTGTACAAATCTCAATTTTAAAAAATTGACTCTTATGACTGGTTTTGTGGTCCAAGGTCACCATTTGCTCTTCCTGACATTACAAAAAGTAGAAAAAGTACCACATGTACCATGGTAATTTTTGAAATACTATGTAAATTACGAGTAATACGAGTACGACAATCATTTAGTATCATTATGTGTTTAAAAGTACTGCGGAATATGTAATTGCGAATACGTTGAAGCAAAATACAGACTTACTAACTTCTGTTTTGCTGTCACATGATCGGTGACTAAAAAAATCGACATACAGCTCCATTAAAACCAACGCGGTTTTTTTTTTTTTTGGAGACATCTGTACACTAATTCCTGGTATACAAACTTTAAATTAGACACATTAATCTTTACAAATTGTACAAAAACATGAAAAATAAAAATAAAATAAAAACCACATTTATCCAGGTAAGCAAAAACGGCTGTGATTGCTCCATCGTCAACAGCGTTGAGAGAAGGAAGAGTCACATGACACACAAATATACGCGTCTGGACGGAATAAATAAACAATTCAACAAATAGTATAATGCTACTGTTAATAATAACATGTAGACGTTAAACTGAAAACCACATAGTGACGAGTTAAGCTATTAAATTATTTCTTCGCGATTTCCATGCATGCGGGCCCCGCCCATTTTTACGCCCCTCAATTCATTTCACATTCCATTCTACCAGCTTGTACTATTTATAGTGTTACGCAACACACTTCAAATTTGAATAAAAGTAATTCCACACGTGCTTTCGCCATTTTGATTTTAATTTCGTGCATCTTTTGCAAGCATGCACGAAGCGAATGAAAACATTTATTATAAAAAAAAAAGCATAACAACGATCTAACAGCACTGAATAGTCTTTTACTCGTAAATTGCGTTTTGCAGTGTTTCTGATGAACATGTGCATAAAAAACAATATCTGTTATGTTTAGCAGTAGTAATTGCAATTTAAATTCAGTTTCTTACCTTTTGCACGTCTTGATCTGTCAAACCTTCCATGCTGATGAAGACAATCTGTGAAGAAGGCTAAAAGGAAGGCTGTCCCTTCCAAATCTCTCTCTCTCCCTGTAAGCAACCACGTGGTTGCCCCATGTCAAATACGATTAAACTGTAACCATGGTGATGCAATAATTGGATTTTGAACAGTAACTCTTTCATTGCATTGCAAGAAACTCAAATGTACAGTCATAACTTAGGTTCAGATGAACCTAAAATGTAAACACGTGCCTCCAGTAAACTTAATTCCAGGTAAAGAGTGAACACAGGTCACCCTTTGTCCTGTGGAGAATGGAAATCTATTTGTTTAAGAAGTATTACGTGCAAGATTGCAAGAAGACAGAATTGAAGACGACAAATCCAAGCTTTGAAAAATGTGGTTGGAATTAGTCAGTGTCTTGATTCACTCTTAGAAAGTTGGAATTTATCATCTGTGCTTAACATCTTCATCCATCCCAAATGAATAGTATGACAGATTTAGTTATTTTCAGTGCATTATAAAACATATTAATCGACTATTACAGTGTGTGCAAACTCAATTTCTGTTCTGATCTTCACACAAAGGTATGAGAAAGTGTTTTCAGCTGGTATTTAAAGGGATAGTTCACCCAAAATAATACTTATCATTATCTACTTACACTCACCTGTATGATCTCTATCTCAAAAAAAAAAAAAAAAAAAATTCATTATATGGGGGAAAACATTGCAGAAATATTTATTTTATTAGGAAAATACCATACTTGAAGTTGGCTCTTTGCAAATAAATTTCTTGCATTATCTTAAAGGATATTAAATGATACATAAATCTTTTGGAGCAAATTAAAAACAAAAAATGCACAGAAAACAAGTAATTTTTTGTAACTTTTGTTTTGCCAGCTATTATTAATAATGTGACTATGTAATATCTATTGTTCTTATGGCATTAAATGAATATAAATAAATCAGTTGTATGTGGAAAAATATAAGTCACTTCTCCCAATAAGTCACAGAATAAACTGGTCATTGTTCTTTAATAAAAGGGTTGCAAATGTTTTTTTGTTTTTTTTTTTGGACTGAGTGAAAATTAAGTAGCAGGGCCTACATTTATAGAAATTAAATAATACTTGCATACTTGCAGTCAAACCAAAATTTATTCAGACACCTGCAACATTTCTCACATTATCACAGTTTATTCACTACAGTTTTTTAGAAAATGGTTATAAAATATGACAAGAACTCAAGGTTAAACTGTGTCAGAACAAATTCATCTTGATAATGTCAGATAACTTTAACAGGAAGGCACTTAATTGATTACAATCAACCAAACATTGAGCCAACTATCAATACTGTGTTGTCCAATTACCAAGCAATGCTTAATTTTGTAAAAAAAAAAGGTCACATTGGCAATTAAAGAAAAAACATTTAGCAAAATATGGTGAGGTCAAAGTGTCTGAATAATTTTTAGTCACAAATGTTTATCAGTTTTACTGGTAGTCCTCTGTTTGATGAATTTTTGGGTATAATATATCACAGTTTACTTTATTTTGCTATCCTCGCTTACATAAATGAACTATAGTAAAAAAATATCAAAAAATTAACTGTTGTCTGAATAATTTTTGCTTTGTATATGGTTGGTTTTGTATGGTGTATTGTGTCTCTTTACCTGCAGAGGGCGTCTGCGTCACACAAACTGTCAACATGAAGCCCTGAAAGTTTTTTTTATTTGTTTTGATACGGTCTGCTTCACCACAGAGGATATGGAGGAAGCGAAAGCTAGTATAGACGATAACCTTGCAGTCTGAGTGTTTGCATAAAGTACCAAAAAAACAAATTTTGATCTCAAATCAGCTGGGAGGGGGAAACAATTAGACAGCCTGCCAGACAGTAACACTTTCTGCCCCTCATATTTGACAAATACTGAACAATTATTTTATTCTAGTCTAGATTTGAGACAGAAATTAACAGAACTCCAATTAACAGGATAGTGGCTTTCCATTAACACTGATGTGTCTTCGTTTGTGATGGCTGTGCAACATTTAGACATCTCGACTTTCATTATACAGTGTTTGAATAGGTTTCAAGTGCATATTAACTTAAAGTTTGTATTTTGGTTTAACTTGCTGCCATCTGGTTGGAAGTAACCATGACTTCACTTACGGACAGAGAGAGAGAGAGTGAATGAGAGCTTTTATGTGGCGTGGAGGTTTTACTCAACTACGGAAAACAGAAAGGCCCAGTGTTTACTGACACAAGGTGTGTGTGTGTGTGTGTTGAAAGGTGTGGTTTTTAAGAACTTGGTCAATGTTTACGGGTCTTTTTCAGAAAACAATGCCACGTGTGGCTGTGACTTAATATTATGAAAATCATTTTGAACTTGGTCACATTAATTGATAAATTAGGCAGTATTTAGTGAATAATGCAATATGAATTTTATGACTTAACTAATTCGTGTTAGTTCCGTTAAAGTAAACAATGCTGGAAACGTAACAAAACTATGATATTTTGCTGCTGAAAATAGTTAATTATCGTAATGTTTTGGGCTGTACTAATCGGTCGGAACGGGAAAAAGTTTGGAGTACTATATAGACTACTAAAAGTTATAACAAATCAGGAGAAGAGTGCAAAAAACTGTCGGAGGAACAGAAAACGTTTGCCAAACTGAACCAGGATTTCCAGAGCAAGAATCTTGACAAGATTCGTGCTTGTTGTATTCATTTCCGGTCACGTATGTGGGATATTACGCTAATATCTTAATTAATACTGCTTGCACATATCTTTACCATCTATTAACTTTAGTCTGTCAAACTATTGTGCATTCCACACGTTTTATCCGTGGTTTAAACAGTATAAATTAGCAGAACAACATCAGTAGTACATTAGTACATTAACCGCGCAATCCATGCTGTTGTTTACATCCGAGTATCGCCAATATGGACGCGCATCCGGGTAACTAACCCAATCGTGACATAAGTGCACACCCTATATCCAGTCACCATTATGTTTCATGATATAGTTTACCTTAAAATTAAAATTCGCTGATTTTTACAATTTACTCACCCTCAGGCCATCCAAGATGTAGATGAGTTTGTTTGTTCGTTCATCAAATTTGGAGAAATGTAGCATTACATCACGTGCTCACCAATGGATCCTCTGCAGTGAATGGGTGCTGTATAAGAGACCAAACAGCTGATAAAAACATCACAATAATCCACACCCACTCCAGTCCATCAATTAAGATTATGAGAAGCCCAAAGCTGCGTGTTTGTAAGAAATAAGTCCATCATTTAGACATTTTAACTTCAAAATGTTGCTTCCAGCTAAAATGCAAGTGAAAAAGTCATCTGGTCTGAATGAGAAAAGAAATGTGCATAAATCAACCACAGTTTACAAGTCAAAACAGTTCTAAACAAATATGTTAGTGTATTTTAATGTAAGAAGACAACATGGGATGGACTTTTCACTAAAGGAAGCATTATTATGGATTTTTGGCCAAAAAGTCTTTTTTGGGTAAACTATTCCCTTAATATTTTACTTTAAAATTGGCATCATCTAGCCCAGTAATTTCTGCATTAACGTGTTATGCAAAACCAAATGTAAAAAATGCTTAAAAATAAAAAGTTCAAGCATCACTGGCAGAGTTTTATGAGAATAACCCATGAGTGTGACTTAAGAAACATAAGAGAACACATTCGAGTGTTTATCAGAAGTCTTTACTTGGTTTTGTTTAAAGCCATACTGTGTACATTAGGCAATCTTCTGAACAAAAAGAAAAGTTCAAATAAAAATCATAAAATCATATGAACAAATACATATAAAAAAAAAAAGATACATTAACGCATAGGATTGTTTTACTTGCAAACACATGAACAGTTTGCATGAGTCCGTGCTTTCTTTTTGTTCTTTCTCATTTTTTTGTAAAATTATAAAACTTACAAACGCAAAATGTACACTTTGTATCTTTGAGACGAGCTCCAGCATACAGCTCAGAGAGAGTTAAGGCCATGATAGCGTGGGAACGTTGCTACGACAAGAGTCATTACGACGTCATCACTCCCTCGACCAATGGGATGTGACGTGCAGGTCACCTGATCCAAATGTGAGTGCGCCCAGAATGGCAAAAGTTTATTCATTCGAGTGTTTGAGTTCGTAGTTTCTAAATCTTTGTGTAGAGTCTGTGGAGTGTAAGATTTCAGCAAGACATTTGTGGCATCATATTCATAGTCTTTAAAAGCATATATGAGTAGTAGATTTTGTATATGACCTTTTTGGCATTTGTGGGTATTGGCTCTAAAATGTACATGTTACATATTTTCGATAACTCAGCTGCCACATTCACAAACGTCGACTCTTCCCTGATTGGACGCAGCCGCTAAGTAAATTATGCACAAACCACATATTGCTTGTTATATCTATTCATTCCAATAATGCCGCTGCTTTAACATAGGCACTCGCATCCACACGTTCACCATGTAGTTGTCGTTTATATGCACGCCCCTCCGTGCCTGTAGGGGGCAGTACATCAATGACTTGACCTTGCAAAAAGTGTTTGTGAATGAGAACGTGTCCGAGTGAGTGTATCAGTGTATGTTTCCAAGCACAGATGGCACTGTACTGTCAACTTCCCTTCAAACGGAGAAGAAATGTTATCGCCCAAATAAGAATTAAAAACAATAAAAATGAACTGAAAGCAGAACGACCACTTAGTTTACCTAAAAATTTAAATTTGTTGAATGTTTACTCACTCCCACTGATCTTTTCTTCATCATATTTGGAGAAATGTAGCATTACATCACTTGTTTACAAACAGATCCACTGTAGTGAATGGGTGCCGTCGGAATGAGAGTCCAAACAGCTGATAAAAACATAGACAAGTAATCCACACCACTCAATTTCATCAATTAACATATTGTGAAGCATTGCTTTTGGCTAAAATATAGTCCATAATCCATAATAATGCTTTCTCCAGTGAAACGTGTCTTGTCTGAATCAGGAGAGAAATATGCACTGATCAAGCACTGTTTATTTTATTAAGTTGATTGATGGACTGGAGTGGTGTGGATAATTGTGATGTTTTTAATCGGCTGTTTGGACACTCATTCTGACGGCACCCATTCACTACAAAGGATCCATTGGTGAGCATGAAATGCAACGCTACACTTCTCCAAATCTGATAAAGAAACGAATTCATCTACATCTTTTACAGCCTGAGGGTGAGACATTTAGGTAAATTTAAATTTTTGAGTGAACTGTTCCTTTAAGAGTTCCTCCGTCTCACTCAGGCTTGTTCTTTATCGGTTCTCCACAGCTGCTCCTTGACCTCCGGCGGCAGGGTGTTGAAGAGATCCTCTTCTACAATCAGCCCGGAGCGCTTAAGAAGGCGACATTCGGAGAGCTCCACCGGTAATCCCTCCAGCCGGTTTCCACGCAGCTCCAGCTGCATGAGGCCTGTTAACTCTCCGAAACGTGACGGCAGCACCGTAAGGCAGTTATTTCCCAGATTCAGCGTCCGCAGTTTCTTGCACTGAAACAACTCCGGTGGCAGCGCCTCAATCTGAAATGGAGGAAAAAAAAAAAAAAACATGGTTAACACACAAGCTCTGCCATATGATTCTCTTTAATTAGTGTGTAAAATCTAATGACAGAAAAAAAACACTTTATTGTACATAACATTTATTAAATAGGGCTGCAAAACCATTAATCGTGATTAATCGCATTTAAAATAAAAGTTTATATTTACATACTATATGTGTGTGTGCTGTGTACATTTATTGCGTATATATAAATACACACACGTATATATTAAACAAATAAATAAATAAAACAAAACATTCTGCTTATTATGCTTAATGCACAGATCTCTGTGTGTATTTGAAGAACATTAGTTTTTTGCAATAAAATGTATTACACATTACATTTTTCTGTTTTTACAAGAAAATGTGTAGTTTATAAAAATTCAAATAATTAATTGTGATTAATCGCATCCAAAATAAAAGTTTGTTTACATAATATATTTGGGTGTACTGTGTATATTTATTATGTATATATAAATACATGTATATAAGAAAAAAAATATATATATTTTTTATATTTATATATAATATAAATTATAGGAATATAAATATATACATTTTTAAAATATTTTTAAAATATATACTGTATGTGTGTATTTATATTTACATAATAAATATACACAGTATACATATACATTATGTACACAAATACTTGTATTTTGGATGCGATTAATCGCAAATAATAGTTTGACAGCACTAATAAAATTGTAGAATGTAGTGTGTAAAATGTAATCAAATGACAGAAAATATGATATGCACTATTGTACATAACGTTTACGAAAATGTAGTTAATTAAAATATGTAGTTTATAAAAACTGCAATTGCAACTTAAAATGTGGTTAGTTGCATTCATTTTTAGCAGTGCTATTTTAGCATAATTTGAATTTATCTATATAGTTTTTATATTTTATATTTCAATTTTTTTAATTTTGGATTTAATTTTTTAAAATGTCTGTATAGTTTAATTAATTTTAATTATTAATTTAATTATTTTTATTGTAGAATTGTTTAAATTATTTTTTCAGTTATTTATTTTTTTAAGTTTATCAATTTTATTTCAGTTAAAGTTTACTGTATTTGAAGTAAGGAAAATGTTTTTATGGTTTTAGCTTTAGTTTCAGTTTGTTATAATAACCCTAGTTTATATCAATGTCAATAACTAAATAATAATAATAATAATAATTATTATTAATAGTAGTAGTAACTAAAATATTAACTAAATAAAATATTAAACATTTAATTAAATTGCTTTGTTTGCTATTTGATAAATCATACTTAGTCATATTGCATTTCTGGTTTTATTTCAGTAGCTAATAAACTATTTTCAGTTATTTTTGTTAATGGAGTAAATAATGTAAAATAAGTGTTTCATTTCAATTCATTCAATCTGTTTTGTGCAGTAAGGGATAATGTACATTCAGTGATCAGTTGGGCGATCAGGTGTCTCGGTCAGACTTTATTTTCCGATAACGACCAGCTGATTGATATGTGAAACCCAAAACCAATCATTTGTGCATCAACGGCCATTTATCCATTTTAACCACCATTACGCTACACTATTTGATCGCAGAATGCCCTGACTGACCAATCAGAATCAAGTATTTCAGCAAGCCATGTAATATAATCTATCTGTAATAAACAACGTGCCCCATTTAAAGACACTCACTCGGCAGGGCGGAGACCCAGAAAACATATTATACACAGGAAGACCAATTATCTCCAGAGCGAGCGGCTAATTTTGGCCCACACGCACACACATATGCGCTCTAAAAAAAAGCAAACATGTGCATCTAGTTACAGTCTGCCTCGATTCTCAACAAATAACACAAATTACACAACTCATTTAGATAACAACGAGCTAATGAAGGATGCAGGAAGCTTGTGTGTGTGTGTAAGTGCACACACTCCTCGACAGGAGGTCCCATAAACCCGCTATTTTCAGAAATATGCCACACACGCTCTCCAACACGCCCATTACTAAAAACAACCACAAGCGCCCGTCAAACTCAAAACACATGAGAGACACAGGTTGTGTGTGTTACATAATGATGTTCCTGGACTTTATGTGTGTACGTTCCCCGTTTACACATCTGACTCGCATTCAAAGAATCCAGATTGAACAAAACAGCGGCGCCGTCTAATGCTGCTTACACCCCAGAGAAAGCTCTGATGGGCGTCTGACGGATAGGTATGCGCACGACGTGATTGGAGGGTGTGAACTGGGGCTGCTGAGAAATCAGGCTTTAATGCAGAAAACAGGATTTCCGAAAGCACAACTGGAGCCGCCTTTCTGATACACTGTCACGGGCATTGTGAGTTTGCGGTGGATTGTGGAGGATTCTCTTTTTGAAATACAGACAACATGCTATTTTTTATTACAGATCTCAAAAATATGTTATGATTGCTGTAATTGTAATTTAATTACAATTACGTAAGTAAGGATGCGTTATCTACAACAGTAAGCCAAAACAATGACTAAATGGCTATTTCGCTAATTGGTGACGTCAATATGTCTGCGCAGATTAAGTGACGCCAGATGAAAGGTTTATTCAGATGTGAGCAAGTCAGTACGTAATAAATGATTGATTATGAAAACATTTTCTTTGGTATAACAATCACTAATGAATCATTTACAGTAACTAGGATCTAGGACTAGGATCATGTGCTCAAGTATTAAAGAGCTTGTGATGACTTTAAAGCTTCAGAAAAAAATATATATTATTATTATTTATTAATTTATATATAATCAGTAAAATTAAATTACATATATGTGTGTGTGTGTGTGTGTGTGTATGAATAGTATGAATATATTACACACATAAATATTATTATAAAACAAATATTATTTATTATATATATAAATTCATTAAATTGTAATGTTAAATTAAATTACATATATTTTAAATAAATATTAAAGATTTATATATATGTATATGTTAAATAAAATTTATTTTAAAAAATACATACAATAAATTAAACATCAATGATATATAAAGTATATTAATTATAAGATATTGTGTATATGTATGTGTAAATATATTTTATATACTACACACACAATATCTATATATAAATAAATTCTGTGTATGATTTATATTTTTAATAAATATAATATCAATTTATTATATATATATATATATATATATATATATATATATATATAGAGAGAGAGAGAGAGAGAGAGAGAGAGAGAGTATTATTTTCTGTAAACAATTATACAATTATAAATTGTATTTATTTTTATTTTGTGTGTGTGTGTGTGTGTGTGTGTGTGTGTGTGTGTGTGTATAGTATATATGATATATATAGATATATATATATATATATATATATATATATATATATATATATATATATATATATATATATAATATATATATATATACAGAAAATAAATACAATTTATATAGTCATATTTTTATTAATATATTATAAACAAATTATAAATATATAAAAATATAAGTATTTAACACGCAGAGAATTAATATACAATATCAGTTTACATATTTAGATTTTATATGTTTATAATATGTATATTAATTCTGTGCGTTTTAATTATATTTTTTATAAATATATTATCATTTTTTTATATTTTTATTATTTTATTATTATTATTTTTATATTTTTTATATTTATAATTTATGTTGTTTAGTGTGTTATATATATAGTATAGATATATAATATATATATATATATATAATATATATATATATATATATATATAATACACACACACACACATTTTTTTTTTCTCCCCCAGTGATGGTAAAGCTGAAGTACAGCATTTATTGGAAATATAATTTTTTTTTGTAACATTGTAAATTCTTTACTGTCACTTTTGAGCCATTTAAAATTAATTAATTCAATTAATTATTTTTTTTTTTATTAATAATAATAATAAATAATATCATTATAATAATAATAATAATAATAATAATAATAATAATAATAATAATAATAATAATAATAATAATAATAAATAATAATATCATTATTATTTTTGACTGGTAGTGTACAGTGGATGTACATAGTACGTCTGGTTTTACAGGGAAAGTTAGAGTCAAGCTCAGGTAACAGCGTCTGATGGAATCTCACAGGAACATGAGGTGACGTGTACGTGCAAGTCTGCACACTTATGCTCAACTCACTCTGTTGGCCGTCACCGCAAAATACTGCAGGTTTTGCAGGAAACCGATATCCGCAGGGATGCTGGTCAGGTTGTTGTGACTGAGGTCCAGGTAACGGAGCTTCCTGCAGAAGAAGAGCTGGGCAGGAATCTTCTCGATCTTGTTTCTGTTCAGGTAGAGGCGCTCCAGGTTGGTGAGGGTGCCGATCTGGATGGGGATGTAGGCGATCTGGTTGTACCAGAGCTTGAGGCACACCAGTCTGTGGAGATGCTGGAAGCTGATGATCTCCTCGATGGTCTTCAA
The DNA here is from genome assembly GCA_036247105.1 of Cirrhinus mrigala. Classification (NCBI taxonomy): domain Eukaryota; kingdom Metazoa; phylum Chordata; class Actinopteri; order Cypriniformes; family Cyprinidae; genus Cirrhinus; species Cirrhinus mrigala. The sequence continues at coordinate 29,173,622 of CM070027.1, forward strand.
GTTGTTGTCTTTCAGATCGATCTCCTACAGACAGAAGTTGACGTGCACGTCAGAATAAATGAACAGAGCTTGTACGAGCATGAAAATACCTGTGGTAAGATGCCAAGCAGTAAGAAATGTACAACATTTATACAACACAGAAACACTCAACAGACATTGCAAATAATTACACAACCCTGAATAAAGGCAAAAAAAGGCCCAATATTATCTAATTTGAGGATAAATACTTGAATACAGAGTTTTTGAGCTGCTAGATAAAGGGTGACTGATGACCTGTAGATTGTGCAGGCTGAATATGGAGTGCGGGATCCGCTCCAGATCGCAGCGCACCAGCTCCAGCTCCGTCAGGTTCACCATCTTCTTCAGACTGTTCAGAACCATCAGTTTGGTCCCTTCGTTATTGATGGAGAGCTTCTGCAAGTGAACGCCAACGTCTGTCACCACCTGCATAAGGAAAAAGACACGAATCAACATTTTTTTATTTTAAAAGTTGCAAAGTGCAATTCTGTGTGAAACTATTCAGTTGTTAGATTAAAAACAGCACCAGATATTGGCCTTGTCTTCACTTCTTTATGTAGGTTAAATTACATCTATTAAATTACATTATATTATATATAAATAAGTTTTTGTAACATTTTGTTCAGAATATGTACTATATTTACCTAAAACAACAGCATAACAATGCAACAATACAGAAGTTATTTGACTATAAAAAGACATAAGCAGAACAATTTATATATATTAAAAATGATATACATTATTATTATATAAGTATCTATGTGATTTATTATATATTAGGGCTGCAACGATTAATCGCACGATGTCGTGAGGCGCGTTTAGTCAATGAAGCCGGTACTTTGATTACGCACGTGATGGAGCTTTACTACTAATCAAAGTACCGGCTTCATTGACTAAACGCGCCTCACGACATCGTGCGATTAATCGTTGCAGCCCTATTATATATACCATTGTTATTATACAAATTCTAAAAATCCTGTATATACTTTAATTTATATAATATATTAAATTAAATTATAAAATTAAATATAAAAATATAAAAATTTGCGTCATATACAATTATATAAATTATATATTTTATTACAAAAATGACAAAAATACAGTATTTATAATATCATCATTAAATTATTCAAACATGTTCATTTTAATTTTATAATATTTGTATAAATATTTTAAGTTATATAAATAATTATATAAATTATACATTTTGTATATAATATTTTATTATAAAACGAATAAAACACTATAATATTATATCTTAAATCATTATATGTTAATTTTATAATATATATATATATATATATATATATATATATATATATATATATATATATATATATATATATATATATATATATATATATATATGTCAAGTTATATAAATAATTATATAAATGATGCATTTTATATATTTTACTACAAAAAAAACATACTGTATATAATAGTCATTAAATTATTAAAATGTTAATTTTAATTTTATATTTAATTTATATGAATATTTTAAGTTATATAAATAATTATATAAATTATACATTTTGTAAACAATATTTTATTATAAAAATTACTAAAATACTTTATATATATAATTAAAATATTATATTACTTTTATATTTAAATTTAAATTTATATAAATGTGTTGAGTTATATAAATAATTCTATAAATGATACATTTTGTATACAATACTCTACTACAAAAATACTGTGTATAATATTATATCGTCATTAAATTATTCAAATATGCCAATTTTAATTATACAATATTTAATTTCTATGAATATTTTAACTTGTATAAATAATTAGATAAATTATACATTTTGTATACAATACTTTAAAAATGACTAAAATACTTTATATATAATATTATGTCATCATTAAATTACTATAATGTTAATTTTATATTTAATTTATATAAATGTGTCCAGTTATATAACTAATTATATAAATTATACATTTTGTATACAATTTTTACTACAAAACTCACAAAAATACCATATATAATATTATATCATAATTAAAGTATTTAAATATTTACATTTTATATTTAATTTACATAATTATTTTAAGTTATATAATTATATAAATTATACATTTTGTATACAATATTTTATATAAAATTCCTAAAATACTTCATATGTATTATTTATATAAATATTTAAAGTTATATGAATGATACGTTTTGTATACAATATTTTATCACAAAATTATAAGAATACATAACACTATACTGCAATTAAATTATGCAAATATTTTATTTATTTTTTGTTTATTATAAACCATGCACAACAAGCAAATAGGGTCAATTTTGATCAGCATGGTATTATCATCATCTCTTTCTGAATGTGTTGATGAATTTCAGTGAGTAACATCATGTTACCTGAGGCAGTTTAGTGAGGTTGCTCTTCAGCCGCAGGACCTTGAGCCTCTTGAGCTCCCGCAGGCCGTCGATGACGATGAAACGGTTGTTATCCGCGCTGAGGTTTCCGGTCAGGTGAAGCTCGCCGAGGTTCTTGAGGCTGTAGATCCACAGTGGGATCTCCTTAATGTCTGTGAACTTTATGTGTAGTGATTTGAGGTTCTCGCGGAGGAAGGCCAGAGCTGGAGCCTCGATTTTGGCCGGCGTGTGGTAAAGCCACATCTCCCTCAGGTTAGACAGCTGTGCGATTATAGGCGGGATTGTGACATCAGGAATCAGCTCCAATTTCAGCACCTGCAGGAAACACAGAGAATACATTTACATGCAGTGCAAGCAACCAATGGTGTGCGACTGGGGCGGGGCCATCTTTTTTTTTGACCAATAGCATAGAGGATATTATACCAAAGACCTCATGGCAATTCTGTTTGGTGACTTTAATAGTACAGAAATTACACACTTTGCCTTTAAGAACTTAAAATCTTTAAGAAAAAAAAAAAGCAAGCCATGTGTGAGGAAACAGCTCTAACTTCCCTCAACAAACCTGTGAAAAAGAAAATGTGATCTTACAGAGGCGTCTAACTGCACGCAAGCGGTTACTTAAGAGGAAGCTGAATAGGACTTGTGTAGGGCTGCACATAATTTGAGAAAAGAAATTAAAGTAAGATTTTTTTGTGTGTGTGTGCTTGCTTGCTTTTTGGGGCTGCACATTTTGGCTGAACATTTTGTGATTACATCAGTTTGACTATAAAATAATAATAATTTCAATAAATCAAACAATTAAAAATTATTTTAAAAATATATTTAAAAAGAGTAGTTTTTTTTTTTTTAAATTAGATTAGTTTAAATAAATTGTTTTTAGGGCTGCATAATTCGGCCAAACATTTTGTGATTATATCAATTTGACTGTAAAATAATAATAATTTAAATAAAATCAAATAATTAAATTATTTTAGAAATTAAAAAAAATATATTAGTATTTTTTTTACATTTTTTTTTTTTAATTATTACATTTGTTTAAATAAACAGTTTTTTGGGGTTGCATAATTTGGCCAAACATTTTGTGACTACATCAATATGACTAAAAAAAAATAGTAATAATTCCAAAAATGAAAAATTATAAAGAACAAAACCAAAAAATATTAGTATTATAATTTTTTAATTATTTACTTTCTTTAAATAAATTCTTTTTAGGGCTGCATAATTGGGCCAAACATTATGTGATTACATCAGTTTAACTATAAAATATTAATTTAAATAAGTCAAATAATTAAAAATGATTAAAAAATACAAAATATAATTAATATTATTATAATTTTTTTAAATTATTTATTTAAATAAATTGTTTTTAGGGATCCATCATTTGCCCAAACATTTTGTGATTGCATAAGTTTGACTATAAAATAATAATAATTTAAATAAATAAAATTTATTAGATTAATAATTTAAATAAATAAAAATTGTTTTAAATTATTTAATTTAGTTAAATTAATGTTTTTTAGGGCTGCATAATTTGGCCAAACACGTTGTGATTACATCAATTTGACTATAAAATAATAATTTAAATAATCAAAAATGTAAACATTCTAAAAATATTATTAGCATTATTATATATTTTTTAATTATTTAAATAAAATATTGTAGGGCTGCATAATTTGGTCAAACATTTTGTGATTACATCAGTATCACTATAAAATATTAATTTAAATAAATCAATTTAATAAATAACTAATTTATTATAAAAATAAAAAATAAATATTAGTATTATAATTTTTAAATTATTTACTTTATTTAAATGTATTGATTTTAGGGCTGCATAAGTGTGCCAGACATTATGTGATTACATCAATTAGACTATAAAATATTAATAATTTAAATCAAATCATTAAAAATTCTAAATAAATAAATAAATAAATAAATAAATAATAATGAAAACAAAAAAAAAAATAGTATTCGTATTACTATATTTGTTGATTTGATTTATTTAAATAAATTATTTTAGGGCTGCATAATTTGGCCAAACAATTTGTGATTACATCAATTTGACTATAAAATAATAATTTTAATAATCAAAAATGAAAACATTCTAAAAATATATTATTAGCATTATTATATTTTTTTAAATAATTTAATTAATTTTTATTAGGGTGGTATAATTAGGCCAAACACTTTGTAAATACATCAGTTTGACCATAAAATAATAATAAATAAATCAAATAATCAAATGATAACAATAAAAATATTATTAGTACTATTAGAATTATTTTAATTTATTTAAATAATGTTTTTAGGGCTGCATAATTTGCCCAACATTTTGTGATTACATGAATATTACTATAAAATAATAATAATAACAATAATAATAATAATAATAATAATAATAATAATATTTAATAATTTAAATACATATATTATTTGAACAATAATAATCATATATATATATATATATATATATATATATATATATATATATATATACACACACATGTGTATATAATTATTTTTATTTTTTTTTTTTTTTTGATATAATATAATTTAATTTAATATTATTATAATATAATAAATAAATAATATGATGATTATAATAATTATAAATTACAATAAATTCGTTAGATTACAATCCTACTATTTCTTCATTTACCAACATTAAACCATCAAGCAGCAGGGTTTCTTTCTTCTGTGAAAAATAAAAAGATATTTTAAAGAATGTTGGCAACCAAACAGCTTTGGTTCCCATTGAATTACATTGTATTTTTTGTAAACGTGAACCAAACCTGATTACCAGCATTCTTCAAAATATTTATTTTCTATTCAGTTTAAAATTCAGTTTCGATTAACATGTGTAAGTTTCTACTTTCAGCGGGTCTGGATCAGGCCTACAAGCATGTCCTGGTTCATCTGACTTGAACTTTAAATATGCATCTGGTAGGAGTTTTATATTTGCAAACGTTCAATCTCGCAAACCCACACACACCTCCAGCTCGACCAGGTCGAACACTGTGTCTGGGATCCCGCTCAGCATAAAGAGGTGCAGCTCGAGTTTCTCCTGCGAGTTTTTGGTTATCCTCTGTCTGAGTTTCTCCAGAGTCCATTCGTTATTCAGGTTCAGCTGTCGCAGTTTGTTTTCGCTGACCTCCGACAGGAAGACGGCGAAGCGCTTGGAGTACAGCGGGTCGTACTGATCGATCATGTGCAGCATGAAGGCGAAGTCGTTCTTGACGTCCGGGATGTCGCTGTAGCTGCTCTCCTCGCGGATGGACTCGAAGGAATAGCGTTTTAGCGAGCGGCTGATGATCCAGTAGAGCGTGTACATGCATATGAGGCCGTAAACCACCACCAGGCTGATGTAGAAGCAGGCCAGGATCTTGAAGAGCGTGGCCAGAGGATGGGCGCAGTGGTACGTGTGATAACCGGTCAGCTGCTCGATGTCCACGGTGCACGACACGTTGAACTTGATGTGTTGAACGTAGTACATGGTGTAGCAGATGATGATGATGAACTGGATGACTTTGATGATGATTTGGCGGATGTAAAGGCGGTGAACGATGTCGCCCTCCTCCACATGGATACGGAACTTCTTCACCTGAAGAAAAAAAGAGAAGGATGAGATGAGAGGACTTATACAGAATACTTGGGCTCTGTTCCAAAACCTAGTGAACTACTTCGCTGTCTACTACCTACACAGACAGCATCCTTCAAGGGGCATCCTAACTGAAAAGGAACTGCTGATTTGCTAGGTAAGAACGTGACAAAACAAAACAAAACAAAACAAAACAAAAAAAAATAAAATAAAATAAAATAAAATAAAATAAAATAAAATAAAATAAAATAAAAAAATCAAAATAAATTTAAATGTAATATTTCTCAATACTTGTGTATTAATACTTAAATCAGTACTTGTATTACTAGGTAACAATGTGACAATTAAAATATAATAAAATAATAAATATTAATTTTATATTTCGCTATACTTACGTTTTAACACTTATATCAATACTGATATTGCTAGGTAACAATATGACACAAATAAATAAAATAAAATAAAATAATGAAATAAAAAATAAAAATTAAATAAAAAGATTAAATAGAATTTTAAATAAATATAAATGTAATATTTCTCAATACTTATGTATTAATACTTCTATCAATACTGATATTGCTAGGTAACAATGTGACAAATAAAATAAAATAAAATAAAATAAAATAAAATAAAAAAAATATTTTTTTTTTTATAAATTTAAATGTAATATTTCTCAGTACTTATGTATTAATACTTAAATCAATACTTGTATTACTAGGTAACAATGTGACAATTAAAATATAATAAAATATAATAAATATTAATTTAATATACTTACATTTTAACACTTAAAATAATAAAATAAAATAATACAATTTTTAAAAAATGTAATAGAATTTTAAATAAATATAAATGTAATATTTCTCAATACTTATGTATTAATACTTATAGCAATACTTATATTGCTAAGGAACAATATGACAAAATAAAGTAAATAATATTAATTTAATATTTCTCAATACTTATGTATTAATACTTCTATCAATACTCATATTGCTAGGTAACAATGTGACAAATAAAATAAAATAAATACTTATGAATGTAATATTTCTCAAAACTTAATTATATTTTATTTAGTAGTGCATGGAATAATTATACATTTCTAATGATAAATATAAATAAACAAATATTTATATTTATATTTAATAATAATTAATATTTTTAAGCATGGGATGAAAAAACTATATTTATTAGTATATTGTTTATTTATTGTTTATAATGTTTAAATATATTTATTACATATATATTAATATATAAATGTATATTTAATAATACCAATACTTTTCAGCATTGGATGCACACTATATAATTTTGGATGAATATACTAATAAATAAAATAAATAAGTTATATCATGCAATTTTAAAAAGTAGCTAAATATTTAAAAAATAAATATATATTTTATAAATATACATTTATGGTTACATAATATACTAACAAATAAAATATAGTTATGTAAGCATAAATTTATATTTAATTTTATATTAAATATATATAATTATTTATTAAATAATATTTAGCTACACTTTAAAATAAAAAATATATATATTCAGCTACACTTTTTTTAAAATGTAAAAAAAAAAAATCTTTAATAATTTTTTAAATACTTTTCAGTATTGGCTAAGTAAATATAAATGATAAATATCTGTATATATAAATGTAGAAATATTTATGCAATAATATTTATACATTTTTTGCATTGGCTGAAGAACCTATATTTTATATATTAATATATAAAGCAAGTATAAATGTATAAATTATATATATTAAATATACATGAATATATAAATATTTATGTAACAATATTTAGCAAAAATGTTCAGCATTGGTTGTAATAACTATATTTTATATATTAGTATATGAAGTATAAATATAAATTAGTATATTAAGCAAGTATAAATTCTAAATATATTTATTAAATATATACAGTATTAATATATACATATTAAATGTAACAATATTTATCAATAATCTTTACCATTGGTTGTAATAACTATATTTTATATATTAGTGTATGAAGCAAGTATAAATTCTAAATATATTTATATCTTTTTTTTTTAATTATTATTATTTATTATTTTAGCACTGCCTGAAAATTTATTTACTGGTGTATTAAGTAAATTCTAAAATGTATTTATTAAATCTTTATTAATATATAAATATGTCCATAATAATATTTATCAATATTTCAGAACTGGATGAAATAGATAGATTTTATTTATTAGTATATTTTATTTACAAGTATAAATTTCCAAACTGTATATGCTTTTATTTAAGACAATTTTTCACAATGCAAACCTGTAATTCTGCCTTAGAATTTAACCAAATAAATTGGAATAAATTCTAAAATAAGTGACCCTATGGTACTTTGAAATGCTGACTAAAGAGGCAGCTCACTAGGTTTTGGAACGCAGCGCTGTTAACAAGACGTCTCGCTTGTGACTTGAGACCTGCTCTTAAATAAAACATATGCACACACCTTCTCAAAGAGCGCTTTGGCCTGCTCTCCTTCCTTCTTATCCAAGACGCCCGTCTCCGAACGGTCCACGATGCCCTGTTCGATCCTTGACTTGGTCCTCTGCAGCATGGGGACGCTCGCTTCCACATCCTGGTCGCTGACGCTGGAGGTTTTCTTATCCATCGAGCCGTTCATCTTCCCCGCCGGCTTCGGGTCGCTCTCCTCCACCACGGTCTCCGAAAGCGCACGCGTCGTCCACGGCGAGTCGAAACACTTCAACAGGATCGACACGAAATGCTCCAGCTTCGAACTTGTCCGTGGAAACTTAAACCAGAAGTTACTACACGCTAGAAAGATCAGGGTGTGCAGCAGCACCAGATAAGGGAAGTACTTTGCGAACCAGTGCAGCCTGTTTTCGTAACACACGGCGTCCACATAGTTGTACTGGTGTCTGTCGAGGTCGTACTGGATGCCCTTGGGTTCGGAGTTGAGCATCACGCTGACGTTGAGATGGTCGCAGGTCTGGTTGACGACCCATTTGCATGGCAGGCAAATCATTTTGTCCTGCGTGACCTGCAGCGTGCCACCGAACACCGCGATCATCAGCATCACGATGGAGATGTAGTCCGTGAACACGTCCCACCATGGTTTCAGAATCCGATACGCCGGCTGTGTATCAGCAAAGTATCGCAATTCAGTGATGGGAATCATGACAGTTTACCTGAGAAACAGAGAGAACGGAAAAATAACAGATAGTGACAGGCCAATAATAATCAAATGTCCATGTCATTTCTACGTTAAAAAAAAATGTATTAATTACAGTGAATGAATTTTGTACAGGCAGGGTAATTTCTATGCATTTCATATCATTCTCAACCTTTTGCAAAAAATAATTTCTATGTGAAAAACTAAATAAATAAATACATTTTATATATGCATAGGCAGGGTCATTTTTGTCTCTCACATCATTCTCATTTTGCAATAAAATAAAATAAAATAAAAATTTTGGAATAGATAATTTCTAAGCGTTTGTATGATTCTCAACCCTTTACAAAAGGTAACTTCTAAAATAAAAAATAAACATATTTGTATCTTTTCTAAGCCTTTCGTATCATTCTCAATCTTTTGCAAAAGGTAGTTTCTGCCCAAAAATAATTAAAAAAATAGATAAATTAATAAATAAATAATATAAATAGTTAATAATATCATGCTAATAAATAACTTAATTCGATTATTAATAAATTAATTTCTAAGCCTTTTAAATCATAACAAAATAAAATAAATTACAGTACAGTTTGGAATAGCTCATTTCCAAGTGTTTCTATGATTCTCAGCCATTTGCAGAAGGTAAATTCTAAAAAAGAAAATAAAAGAAAAGAGATAAAAGAAAAAATAAATACATAAATAAAATTATTTTTAAGGTATTTTCTAAGCCTTTCATACAATTCTCAGTCTTTTGCAAAAGGTAGTTTTTGCACAAAAATAATAAAAATAAATAAATAAATAAATAAATAATATAAATAGTTAATATCATGCTAATAAATAATAAATTAATTAGATTATTAATAAATTAATTTCTAAGCCTTTCCAATCATAACAAAATAAAATATAATAAAATAAAAATGTACAGTTTGGAAAAGGTAATTTCCAAGTGTTTCTATGATTCTCAGCCATTTGCAAAAGGTAAATTGTAAATAAATAAAAGAAAAAAAAAAATAAAGGATAAAATAAATACATACAAATATTTTTAAGGTATTTTCTAAAACTTTAATTTCATTCTCAATCTTTTGCAAAAGATAGTTTCTGCACAAAAATAAAAAAGCTAAATAAATAAATGACTAAATAAATATATTATAAAATATTAAATAATATAATATTAATAAATAATAAATGAATTAAATTATTTATAAATTCATTTATAAGCCTTTCATATCATTATCAAACATTTTGCAAAAGGTTATTTTTTTCCACAACATATAACATTTTTCAAAAGGTGTAACTAAAAATAAAACTAAATTAAATATTTAGTCATTTAATATGAAGTAATTCCTAAGCCTTTGTATGATTCTTTTGATCTTTTGCAAAAGGTAATTTCTAACTAAAAATCAAATAAGATAAAATAAATTTAGCAGTTTTGCAAAAGGTAATTTCTAACTTTGTATGATTCTCAACCATTTGCAAAAAGTAAATTCTAAAATAAAATAAAACAAATAAACACATAAATAAAAAGCACTTTATTAAAGCCTAAGCCATTCATATCAATCTTAATCTTTTGCAAAAGGTAGGTTCTGCCTAAAAATAAACAAAATAAATTAATAAATAATATAAATAATTAGTAATATATAATAAATAATTAATAAATTAATTTCTAAGCCTTTCATGTCATTATCAAACATTCTGCAAAATGTTATTTTTACCTTAAAATCAATGAATGAATACATTAAAAAAATGCATTAATTAATACATTAATTATATTTCCTAGACTTTCATATTGTTCTCAACCTTTTGCAAAATGTTATTTTTTTATTTATTTTTACAAACAAACAAGGTAATTTTGTTCAAAATGTAACATACTACATACCTTATAAAAAAATTAATTAAAATCAAAATATTTTGCAGAAAGACAATGCAGCCATTGTTCCATTGTGACATTATTTTTATGACTAAGCACATTCTAACATTCAACTCCTTTAGAATAACATTCACTGTTAAATTGCTCTCAGAAAGAGAAGAAAACAGAAAAAAAAAATTTTGATTTCATGCTAAAAAATCTGCTGAAATTGTCCTAAACTGCATGAGAAAACACACATTGCCTAATGACCTTTTACCCTGTTCTGTCTGCTGCTCCTTTCACTTCAAACATAGTGTTTCCCTTAATTGAGTCTCCTGTCTTTCTCTTACAGTAGCAGTGAGTCAGAGCTCAGACCATGGACACAGGAAGTGGCTGCAATGAGTCAGCGAAACATCCTCAGCTGTGCGTGTTCGTGGGAGTACAGTTACAGAGGACAAGAAAACGCCATTAAATCACACGCACGCACGCACGCGTCTCACAAAATCAAAGCTGTGCCTAATTTTAGCAGCCATTTCCAAAGTACATACGATGCATGTACGCACACACACACACACACACACAGTTATGTAGTTAAATCCAGCAGAGCGCTTGACTTTATAAAGGCCGTTTGCGTTTGGGGACTGATGTTTTGGGGCCGCAATTAACAACAGCTGCCGTGTCTGCAATAAGCCAAACAAAAAGCGTGACCCAAATCATAGCTTGCCGAAAACAGGATGTAATGAAATACTGTTTCGGATGGAAGCGTGCATCTGTTCATGCTTTGAACGTTATTCCTCAAAAAGCAGAGCATGGTGCTAACAGCACCAAGTTTATGGGTTTGAATTCAAGAAAAAAGAAAAAGAAAATATGCAAGTTGTGTAAGTGCCTGGCAAATGTGTAAATGCACATGCAGTTTCAGGTAATATTGCCCAATTCCTTCCTGTTTTTAAAAGTTTGTCTGGTTGGATTTTTTTTTTTTTTTTTTTTGGTTATGTTTTCAAAAGAAGTCTCTTCTGCTCAACAGGGCTGCATTTTTTTAAATCAAAAATACAGTAAAAATGTGAAATATTATTGCAATTTAAAATAACTTATTTCTATGCAAGTTTATAGTAAAATGTAATTTATTTCTGTGATCAAAGCTGAATTTTCAGAATTATTACTCCAGTCTTCAGTCTCACATTATCTTTTAGAAATCATTGTAAACAGTTGAGCTGCTTTATAAATTATTTTTTTAAGATTCTTTGATTAACAGAAAGTTCAAAAGAACAGCATTTATTTGAAAGAGAATTTTTTTGGTACCATTATAAATGTCTTTACTGCCACTTTTTTATCAAATTAATGCATTGTTGCTGAATAAAAGTATTTATTTCTTTAAAATAAAACTTCCAAACATCTGAACGATAGTGTATGAACCTAAAAAAAAATATATATATAATAATAATAATAATAAAAAAAGTAAAAAAATATATGTATATTGTGTATATATATATATATATATATATATATATATATATATATATATATATATATATATATATATATATATATATATATATATATATATATATAAATAAAATAATTAATTTTATATAACATTTAGTATTTAAAAGTAATAAAGAACTTGCAACAATGGTAATTTTAGCAACATTTTACTTATAGTGTGCTGCAAAGGGGATATTATTTTGATAACACTAATGAAATCCACAATTTTAGTGCACACGCTCGTGACCCAAGACACAAACTCATGACTATATGACTATGCAACCTTTCTGCATGATTGTGCATTAACAGAAAGAAAGCTTAAAAAAATGAATCATAGCGAAGCACCATAAAACAAGTCCTTAGATAAGCCTTTGTGTGAGGAACAGACCAAAATCTAAGCTGTAACTTAAAATATTCCTTTAAATAATAGCAATTCTACAGTATACGAGAGGTTTGAATAGCAGACACAAGCATTAGGAGACCAATAAAAAGGGAAGAGGAGGGATGGGAAAAGGAGAAAGGAGTTTATTAGCTGGGGAACAAGGCTAATAGAACACAAGTGAATAGATAAAGGCATAATGAGGCATCCAGACAGAAAATTCATCATTTCCTACCCTCAATCAATCATTCCAGGATTTAGACGACCACAGAAACCAAACAAACGCCGGTGTGCATGAAGAGTCTGGAATCGGTGACTCAGTGCAAATCGAGAAGCGCTCCGGCGAACGTCTATACTTAGAATTGGAAAGGCTGGGAATTTTCCGTTTGGGATTCGGGAGCTGGAGTGAAAATGCAGAAAAGGCCCCTGCAATTGTTTATTGAGAGACCTTGTAAAAATTCCACGTTGGGCTGAAATGACTCCAAGTTACTAGAGCACCTCCGTTTCAAAACATCCTCAAATGGAGCATACGGCATGGTCAAAGTGTGGATGCTTTAAAAGATTATATTATTTTACTAATTTAGGTAAACTAGTTAACTATTAACTAAAATGCCCATTTGTATCCAAAACAGCCCCTCTGCTTATGTGGGGCCCCCTTTAAGGGGTTATGAGCCAATTAAAATCTGGTTAGAGGTGCGCAGTTATTTACCAAAAGAGAAAAACCTCTCAAAAGTCATTTCTAGACTAGAATATCACTATTTAGAATATCAATATTTTAGTGTTATTTATATACTAATACATAATTTCTTAACCTTTTGAATTAATTTTTATATTTTAAACTTCTAGTTTGTGTTTAATTTTAATTTAAGTTTAGTAATTTTGTTACGTGCTTGTCATTTTTATGTATTTATTTTAAATATTTCTGTTTAGATAGATAAGCTTACAAGTTAAAGGTTTTCATTTAAATATTAGTTTTAGATTTTGTTTCATGCTTGCCATTTTTATTCATTTATTTATTTATTTTAATTGTTTTGTTTAGATGAGTTTAAGTTAAAACTAAGTTTTATTTAAGCAATTTTGTTGCATGCTTTTCATTAATTTATAATTGAAATATTTTACTTCAGCTTTAATTTCAGTTTTAGATGGTCTTATTTTTCATATGTATAAAATAATGTTAATTTTAGTCATTTTGTACATGCATTTGGCTTATTATCTTAAATATTTCTGTTTTGATGGACAAGTTTGTAGGTTAAAACAATAAGAGTTCTTTTAAAAATTTAGTTTAAGTACTTTTGTTACATGCTTTTGTCATTTTTATTTATTTCAATTGTTTTATTTAAATAAATTTAAGTTAAAACTAGGTTTTAATTAAGTAATTTGTTGCATGCTTTTTTATTATTAATTTATAATTAAAATATTTTGTTCAGCTTTAATTTTTTTATTTCAGTTTTAGAAGGTTTTATCTTTTCCATATTTGTTATAATCGAGGTTAAGTTAAAACAATATGTTTTCATGTCAATTTTAGTAAGCTTAGTAATTTTGCACATGCATTTGTCTTTTTATTATCTTAAATATTTCTGTTTTAATGGACAAGTTTGTAGGTTAAAACAGTAAGCTTTCTTTTCAATTTTTAGTTTAAATTAAATACATTTTTTACATGATTTTGTCATTTTTATTTATTTATTTTAATTGCTTTGTTTAAAAATGTTTAAGTAAAAACTAAGTTTTAATTAAGTCATTTGTTGCATGCTTTTTATATTTAATTTACAATTGAAATAGTTCAGTTTAGCTTTTTTTATTTCAGTTTTTACAGTAAGTAGTTTACATGTTAATTTTAGTTTAAGTTTAGTAATTTCGTACATGCATTTGTCTTATTATCTTAAATATTTGTGTTTTAATAGATAAAACAATAGGCTTTTAAAATTTCAGTTTTTGTTGCATGCTTTTTCCATTTTTATTTATTTATTTAATTGTTTTGTTAAGTTAAGTTGTAAAGCTAAAACTAATTTCTCATTAAGTAATTTTGTTGCTTTTTATGTTTCATTTATAACTGAAATATTTGTGTTTAGCTTTAATTTTTTATTATTTATTTTTTTTTTTTTTGGCTTATTTATAAGGCAACATTTCTGATTTTTACATTAAGTTCTTCATCTAGTCAGAAAAATATTGGTGGTGAAACATTTTTACAGTGTTGTTTATTTAATTTCAGCTTTATTTCTATTAACGAAAATAGTTTTAGTTAACAATAACAACACTTGCAACCACATAGCCACCAAATATGCAAAAAAACACTTAGAAAACCCTATAGAAAACACCCACAACACCCTATTTACATGAACACCTCCTTATCTCCCAAACACACACTCTCTATATGGAATATTTACACATTATTCACACAAAGATAAAAACATACTTCACAACTGACCATTCACACTAAAATCCATAGATAAATAACAGCTGCTAGAGTTCCTTGGTAAAAGTCAAACAAAACACGTACGCTGAAGAATATAATTCAACATGGTAATACAAACACACCTGAAACGTAAGAAATAAATCACATGAAAAACTACTTAAAGGATCTCATCCCAAATTGTCAATTCTGTCCACATTTACTGTTTTTTTTTTTTGGTTTTCAGTTGACCATGTTATCATCTTGATTCCTCATAATGAAGGTAAAAGCTATGAAGCTCCTAAAACAGCAATAGTCTACACCTGTGCAAAATATTTAGGGTTTTTATATCCGCTGTAGCTCAAAACTCATTCATGATTATGCATGTAGAATTTTGTGCCTCAAGCCATGTTATCTTTAAGACAATTGATCACAAGAGCATCTTCAGTAAAGATAAAGTTAATGATGACAGAATTTAATTTATGACTGAACTATTCCTTTAAAAAATAAAGAAATGCACACTGAAATGTCTGAACGCGTCCCTTGAGTCCACGGGTCTCGGTTGAGAGTCTATTAACAATTAACAAACAGCAACCTTCATACACAGACAAACACACAAACGGCCTCCTTCACAAAGCTGGAAGCACTCCAATAAACCAAGTATTTCAAAAGCATCTTCTAAACAGCCCAATTTCCTCATATCCTGCACAAAATAAACACAAGACGCCGTGTGTGTGTGCGCACATGTGTGTTGAGGATCAGCTTCTTTCCTTTAGGAGCGTTTAGAGACTTGTTGTTTTAACACAAGGCCCGATGAGAGTGTTAGTCTCCGTCCGGCTCCTCACACTGTCTGCTGATCCAGTCTAGACCAGCGCTGGCCGTCCATGAGACGTCTGTTCCATCACAATAACCTTTAGCAACACTACACACACACACATACACATTCCTCCCATTTACCGTGTGTTTGCTTGAGATAAAAGCCTCTTTCTTTGAATGTAATTACACTTGACATTTTCCTCAGTTCTCTGGATTCCACACTAAACAAACCATTCCTCATCAGAGTAATGAGGAAAAGCAAAAAGAGCTCAGTTCTTTCCCTTATAATGTATGTTAAAGTTATAAATACTTTCATAAAGTAAGCAGTATTGACTTCTCTCATAACCCCCAGGAAGCAACGTCATCTCACCGAAAAAAGCACATCAGCAGGAAAGCTGGAACAAGCTGAGAGAGTATTCTTCTGAGTAACTGTATTCTCTGTGTATGTTCCCATTTCTCTGAATCTGAACACTGTGTTGTAATAACCTTATTTGGTCTTAGATTTATGTGCATTACAGTCTGTGCTCCCTTGAGTTGGCAGAATATCCTCCACAGTGGAAGCGCTAAATTGCTATATGGCAAATAACCTATAATGGAACATCTTGATCATTACATGTCAAAAACCTTTCTATAATTATATTTATCTTTATCTATAAATATAATTGAATAAAATACAGTGCAACAATTATTCTGCCGTGGCTGTGTTTAGTGTCCCCGCCGGCGGCGGCAGCAGCAGCAGCGAACGCAAGTGCCCTCGCACCTGCTGGAAGAGATTCGTGTTCATACGCACACAATAGGCTAAAGCTTGCAAAACTCTGGGAAAGTAATTACTAGGGATGCACCGAAATGAAAATTCTTGGCCGAAACCGAAAACCAAAAAAGAGGACACCAAGGCCGAAAACCGAAACACCGAAAGAAATTATGCCAATTATTAGTACCATTGCATTTGTGGCTATGACTGTGTACTAACCTTAGTAAAATCAAGGCATTGCAATTGCATAAATTAATATTAAAGTTTCAAAGAATAAATCATTAAGGTTGAGCTTGTCATCTGCCTGACATTTGAGAAAGATTTGAGAGAGTGTATTTAAATAGGGCCAGTGCATAAATGAAAATTTTTGTCAAATTTAAAAAATATCTAGCAGAAATATGGCTACAATCTGATAGTCACATATATAGTAGCCTAAGGGGCCGTTCATATATGGCGTCTTTTGCGCGCTCAAGTTCATTATTTCAAATGTAGACGCGCGGCGCGACGCGCTCGTTTTTTTCAGGCGCGTCCGTGCCGCATCGAGATGAAAATATCTCGGAATGCTGCAAGCGCACCGCGGGTCACGTGACAAGATTCAACCAATTAGCTTAATCCTTTCCCGTAACAACACTGAAAGCTCAGCCAAGATGGAGAAACAGCTGATCATAGCTGTACATTTTTAAATAAATTTAGCAGCAGAGCTACAGCAGTGATTTTTAGTGCTGGAAATTGTCCTTTGATGAAACTTCCGTGTCTTCATCGAGAGTGCGGGTCATGGTTGCTTAGCAACGGCAGACGCCACGGGAGCGCAAGCTACAGAGCGCATTGGAAAGGAGGAGAAATCGGCGCGCCTAGCGTTTTCCACGCGTTTTTAGGCGCGATATGTGAACAACCCCTAGAGTGTACTTTTCATTGTTTTCACTCCGTGGTCCGTCTCAACCTCACACCGCAGACATGTTGCTTCAGACAAGTACGTGCAGGCCGCGGTTTCTGTTTGCGTCATCACAACATACTGTTTCGGCCGTGTTGTTTCGGTGATAAAAATCTTTCGGCCGAAAACCGAAAATGCACTTTTGCGCCATTTTTGGCCGAAAATTTTCGGTGGCCGAATATTCGGTGCATCCCTAGTAATTACCATGAATGTGTGGAGGGAAACAAGGAGATACTTGAATTAATTTTTAATAAACTAGTGCTTTCTGAGCCAGTGTCGAAAAGATTTGCTCATTGGACGCGCCTTTAGAGAGAAATGCATCTCTACGGATTTTATAAGAATTTTTGTTTTCGATTTGAATTTTTTAGTTTTTATCAGTAAAGTAATTTAAAGCTTTATATATATATATATTTATCCTGACTGTAAGGCAAGTATTTGCTGAGTTTCGTTTCATTTTTGTGCAGCGCTCCTGTTTAACACCGAGACATCAGAAAGCGCATCTTGTTTGTTTTCTTTATTTTTTTTTTTTAACAAAAGCACAACATTTTGTTGATATTGCGAGTGCACGCAAATAAAATTAGACCCTTTAAAGTTTCGGATGATATATTACGCTTACCTTTATTAGCAAAGATTATGGTGTATTTTAATCGTTTTGGAAGTGATTGCGCTGGCGCCTCCATGTCCTGCAAAGCGCATTTAGCTTCCGCTCTACAACAAACGATTGTATGCGCATAATAGCGTGCATTTATCTAAGTTAAACGTTTCAAATAACATTGTGATATGCTTGAAGATTTTATTTTAGGCAAGTCGTGATGATTTGAAAAGGCAAAATTGATCAAACATAGGCTGTGATCAACTCACTGCCTGCCTCTGGCCGCTTGTTTGTTACTTTAAAAAGCAAAAACCTTAACTTAAACAAAAAAATGGTCCAAACATATTTCTAAATTAACACTATAAAGAAACGAAAAGAAATATAATGACGTTCCTATTAAAAACAAAACTGAGCTATTTTAATAGATGCAACAGTGTAATGGGAAAGAGAAAGAAAAGACTCGGGCCGGTAATTTTGATGAGCCGTTGGACAAGGGTTCGGCGAGGTTGTTACGAATTTATGCAACAAATGTTTAATATTTACCATTCTTTATTTGGCTACTTTCTTATTTAACTGTATAATTTCTTTGATATTTATTTTAGTGTTTTGTAGGCTGAAATAAACATGCACGTTTGTTAATAATTTTTAAACCTCATTTTTTTGCTTCAAAATTACATATATATTTTATATATAAATTTTATCTCAACACAGCGCCACCGACATTGGAAAAAATCAGCCACCGTCACAGCCCTATCTATAATGAACTTTACTTACTATATAACAAAGAACATTCTATAAATTACACAGTAGAATGTTCTTTGTCATAATAACCAATGTTTCATAATCACTCTACAGCAAAAACCCTTCTATAATGAACAATTCTTCTATAATGGACATTTTGATCACTGTATAGCAAAGAACCTTCTACAATGGAATCTCTTGATCACTATATGACAAAAACGCTTTTATAACAAACCATTTTTGATCACTGTATAGTAGGGCTGCAACGATTAATCGAACAATGTCGTGAGGCGCGTTTAGTCAATGAAGCCGGTACTTTGATTAAACGCGCCTCACGACATCGTTCGATTAATCGTTGCAGCCCTACTGTATAGTAAAGAACCTTCCATAATGAAACAATATAGCAAAGCACATTCTATAATGGAATATCTGGATCATTATATAGCACTGGTCACAAACTCAATTCCTAGAGGGCCACAGATCTGCACAGTTTAGCTCCAACCCTAATCAAACACACCTGATCCAGCTAATCAAGGTCTTCAGAATTACTAGAAACTTCCAAGCAGTTGTAATTTGGGGTTGGTTGGAGCTAAACTCTGCAGAGCTGCGGCCTTCCAGGAATTGAGTTTGAGACCTCTGCTATATAGCAAAGCTTCTATAATGGAACATCTGGATCACTATATGGCAAAAACCCTTCTTTAATGGAAGATCTGAATCACTATGTGGTAAAGAAGCTTCTATAATGGAACATTTGGATCACTATATGGCAAAGAACTTTCTATAATTGAGCACTGTAACACTATAAGGCAAAAAAAAACTACTATAAAGGATCATTTTGATCATTATATAGCAAAAAAGCTTCCATAGTGGAACATGTTGATCATTATTGCAAAAAAACCCTTCCATAATAGACCATTTTGATCACTATATGGCAATAAATCTTAACGAACAATTTTTGATCTCTGTATAGCAAAGAACCTTCCATAATAGAACATCTTGATCATTGTGTGGCAAAAACCCTTATTTAATGGAACATTTGAATCACTATATGGTAAAGAACTTTTTAAAATTGAACATCTGTATCACTATATGGCAAAAACCCGCTATAATGGGTCATCTTGATCAATATATAGCAAAAAAAACTTCCATGATGGAACATCTTCATCACTATATAGCAAAGATCATTTCATAATGGAACACCTTGATTACTATTTGGCAAAAAACTTCTATAAAGGAACATCATGATCACTGAAAAGCCAAAAAAAAAAAAACTTGATCACTTTATAACAAAAAACTTTCTATAATGGAACATCATGGCCAATATATAGCCAAAAAAAAAAAAAACAACCACAACAACTCGATTCCTATAGAAGCGTCTATAATGGATCATCTTGATCCCTACATGTCAAAGAACCTTCAATAATGGAACATCTTTATTCATATATAGCAAAGAACCTTCTATAATGGATCATCTTGATTCCTATATAGCAAAGAACCTTATATAATGGAACATCTTGATGGCAAAGAAGCTTCTATAATGGATCATCTTGATCCCTATATGGCAAGGAACCTTTTATAATGGAACATCTTTATTCCTATATAGCAAAGAACCTTCTATAATGGATCATCTTGATTCCTATATAGCAAAGAACCTTATATAATGGAACATCTTGATGGCAAGGAACCTTCTATAATGGAACATCTTTATTCCTATATAGCAAAGAAGCTTCTATAATGGATCATCTTGATCCCTATATGGCAAAGAACCTTCTATAATGGAACATCTTTATTCCTATATAGCAAAGAACCTTCTATAATGGATCATCTTGATTCCTATATAGCAAAGAACCTTATATAATGGAACATCTTGATGGCAAGGAACCTTCTATAATGGAACATCTTTATTCCTATATAGCAAAGAACCTTCTATAATGGATCATCTTGATCCCTATATGGCAAAGAACCTTCTATAATGGAACACCTTTATTCCTATATAGCAAAGAACCTTATATAATGGAACATCTTGATGGCAAGGAACCTTCTATAATGAAACATCTTTATTCATATATAGCAAAGAACCTTCTATAATGGATCATCTTGATTCCTATATAGCAAAGAACCTTATATAATGGAACATCTTGATGGCAAAGAAGCTTCTATAATGGAACATCTTTATTCCTATATAGCAAAGAACCTTCTATAATGGATCATCTTGATCCCTATATGGCAAAGAACCTTCTATAATGGATCATCTTGATCAATATATAGCAATGACCATTTCATAATGGAACACCTTGATTACTATATGGCAAAAAACTTCTATAATGGAACATCATGATCACTGAAAAGCCAAAAAAAAAAAAAAACTTGATCACTTGATCATTTTATAACAAAGAACTTTCTATAATGGAACATCATGATCAATATATAGCAAAAAAACAAAAAAAAACAACAAAACCTATTGATTCCTATAGAAGCTTCTATAATGGATCATCTTGATCCGTATATGGCAAAAAAACTTCTATAATGGAACACCTTTATCCCTATATAGCAAAGCAGCTTCTATAATAGATAATCTTGATCCCTATATGGCAAAGAACCTTCTATAAAGGAACATCTTTATTCCTATACAGCAAAAAACCTTTTATAATGGATCATCTGGAACAATTTACGGCAAAAATCTCTTCTATAATGGAGCACCTTCATCCCTATATAGCAACGAACCTTCTTTAATGAATCATCTCGATCGCTGTGCAGCAAAGAACCTTCTATAATGGAACATATTGATCACTATATAGCAAAGAATTACTTTAGATCACATCTAGAAAAACTGAAGGGTGATAGAAATAGTTATGTTTTTGTGGACAGCACTAGAGAGGTACAATAAAAATCACAGTGATCCCCATGCTGGTTTGCTATATCTAAAATTAGAAATAAATTGTAAATTATCTATGCTCACATCAATATATATTTGTACTGGGAAAAAAAAACAAAAAACTGCACAGCATATTACAGATCATCAATACTTCGAGCTCTACAACCACGTTCTGATGCCATTCTGAAAAAAAGAACATCATATTATTGACAACATCTCATGACTCATGTATCTAACCCGTTTTAACTTACTGGCACGGTTTTAAAGCCCGTGAGTGAACACAAATGAAATTAACTCCTTCTTCCGTACAACATTTTGTCCCAAGTCCCGTGAACTCCAGGTGCATCTCGCAAACGCACACAAAGGGTCTGTTGTTTAACTCGCTCTCTGTTTAGTTTCCCCAAGGGCATGCTGTCCCCATCTGCTGCTAAAGGCCGGTATTAAAGATGGACGCAACCCAAACACACACGATCGTGCATCATCCCTAAAACCATCACACTCTGTCCTGTCAGCAAAAGAGCTGAACAGCACTGAGATAGAGAGAGACAAATGAGGTTTTAACACATCAAATTGTCTTCGCAGGCCCATGAGAGATTGGACTAAACACAAAAACCTGACTTGATGTGTGTTGAAATCATATGGCTCCTCTATAATGACACTGAAATAAACGCTGGCTCTTTCTCACCACTAATTCAAACCTAAACGCCAGAAAGACTGACTCTAAAGTACACAGATGAAGTTAAACCACTCAAAGCAATTAAACATGTGCATCTGAGTATCAAACCAAACTTTCAGCAGAGGAAAGTGAAATAAAAAGCTGTCTGTAACATGTTTATATACCACAAAAAAACAATTTGGACTTATCTCTTAGTTTGTAAAAGCAAAACTGCATTTACAGTAATGGAAGTCTATGGGACCAAACATTTCACTGAGACATTTAGAACTTAGGAACCAAATCAATCTCATTTGCGAATGAATCATTTGTGGTTTTGAGAAATGGAATGAACCAATTCACTGATCCGAATAAAAGAATGATTCAGCCACAAACCTACTTTTCCTACAAACAGAGCTAGGGCAGATAATCAAGATTTTCAGTAAACAATGACTTAAACTGTACTGCTTCTTACAAAAAGCAATGCAATTGTAGTTTACTACCTTACGCAGTTTCTTTGAAAGAATTATTTCAAAATGTCTGATTTTTAAATTTTAAAATATCTTTATTATTTTTTTTTTTAAATATCTTAGATATTTTTGTTAATATTTTTCCTTATATATATATATATATATATATATATATATATATATATATATATATATATATATATATATATATATATATATATATATATATATATATAGCCTGTGCTATTTTTATGTATATAATTAAAATAAATAAATAAAAATCACAAAAGTAAGTGTTGTGGATTAACAAAAATATCTAAAATATTTTTAAAAAATGTATATTTAATATTTTATTATATAATTTATTTTATTTTTATAATTTTACATACAATAAAAATGTGTATATTATTTATATTTCTTATAATTTATATAAAAATAATTTCTGCATATAGGCAGAGCAACTAAGATCTCAAAAACTGGATCAATCTAATTTGAGAATGAATCATTTGAGAACCGGTATAAACTGATTCACTAAAAAGCTCAAAAGAATGATTAACTCACAAATCAGTCATCTCTAGCTTAAACTATGGTCTGTTTCTCACAAAAATCTATCATATGACTTCAGAAGACTTGGAATTCAGTGCAGAAGAACTACTTTTATTGATTTCTTCCATGCAAGAATTTAACAGTGTATACAGTTTGTGCATTCGTTCTGTTGTTCTGATGCATCTAGTGAGATAATAGGGTCAGAGGTGTGTGTGGCGTCCCACAGACACACCGGCTTTGTGTTTTACACACCACACTGCAGCCATGCAGTCAATTATGGGTGCGTCCTCCTTAGATCAAGCATGCTTCCTGGAACACATGCTGCCTGCTCCAGCTAACAAAGACAACTTCACACGTGTGGAGAAAAAACATCAGGCCCGCACTTGTTCAAAACACACATATCTTGCGGCTCAGGGTCAAACTTTAACCCTCAGCTAAAGCAAACATCTCGTTCTAGGACCAAACACACTTAATTAGAATAAAAGCAAATGATGGAAAAAGAACGATAAAAACAGCCTGTGCTATTTTTTTTTTTAAGTCATACGACTGCTTTGGGCAAAAAACTGATCCAAATTATGTAAAGTCTACAGTTGCATAATGGTGGTACACTCTTTATACATCTGAGGTCTAAACCTACAACCAACAGGTTACTAACCCAGAATTTTAACCACTAAGCCACAACACACCCAGTAGGGAGTGTCTCGAAATCACTTTATTTTTACATTAAGTACTGAAAGCCTGTACTGAGTGTTTGATCAATGTCAGGCTGTATTCTAGTTTTATATATATATATATATATATATTAGGTGCTATGGACCCTCAAATATGGACCCTCACCCAATTTATACTGCAAAAAGTATTATTATAAATATTATGATATTATATATATATATATATATATTATATTTTGTTTCCATCAAATTACTTTATTGCATTTTCCACTCACTATAGTACTGTTTTGTTAGATTTTTTTATTTATTTTTTTTTTTTACATTATTATTCATTCATTCGTTTTAGTCATTTTCAATGTTTTAACATTTATTTATTGTGTTTTTTAATTATTTACTTGTTTTTACAAAGTTTTTCTCTGAACTTTTACCCATAGTGCTTTCTTGTGGGTCTCTGGACCCTTGATCTAAGGGACCCTATAATAAAAATAGATGAGAGCCATACACAACCACATGAAACACAACACACAAACATAAGCACATGACCGAATAATTCATTAATTCATAGACTAACTCAAGATACACAAAGTTAAGCACGCAAACACACACACTCAGTCCTAGGCCTGCAGTCTAATGGGTTTCCGTGGGTGGAAAACCAAAGCGTGTCTCTTTAGCCTCTTTAAAGCGTCTTCTGTTGTCGAACACACCTTAAACACACTCAAAGCATTGAGAAACACACACACATCCGGCACAACTCACCGGCCTCGTTACTGAGTGGATCTCTGGCTCCTGTGGTGCATAACTGATACATGTCTTTCCTCCGGTCCACGATCCACAGCGGCAGCCTCACACACTCCCGCAACCCGAGGAAAGAGTTGAGGAACGCGAATAAACCACGCCCAGGAACTGGCGTCAGACGAAACGCCTGGGACGGTTATGCTTCGAATTCTACTACGGCGAAAACCCGGCTCATAATGACGTAATGACGTAACTTTACGTTGGCGCGGCAGACGCACCTGATTGGTCGAAAGATACTATAAGCCCTAGTCAATTTTTTTTTTTTAATTGCCAAAATACTTTATAAAAAGTACATAACTATTTCCATATAAATAATAATAGAGGACAAAATATCTCAAAAATAATATAGGGAGGAATGTAAAATAAACTTAAAAAAAAAAAAAAAAAATTTTGACTTTTGAATGATTTCTTTTTCTTTACGCCAGTAGTGGGTTCTTACCCAAAAATTTGCCAAGTATAATAAAAAGACTAACAATATATTGGATATCGGAGCTAGGGTTATCATAAAAAACAAACAAAAAAACAAACAAAAAAAAAAAAAAACATATTGTTAATACATTCACACATTCACAAAAAAGATGTACAATTGTCTCTTCTATATCACAGAAAGTACTTTTCTTCAATATTTTGCATACAAGGGTAGCATCTATGTAATATTTTAAATGTGACTTTTATTTTGTTTATTAATAAATATTTGTGTGGAAGAGACCATATGACATTCCAGTCAACATTGTACAATACCATCCATTAAAAAAAAAGAAGCTGGAATAGATTTTCTGTTATGATTTCAAGCAAAGCAGTTATTGAATTTGCATACACTAGGAAATAGAGAACAGTGTCACCAAAAAAAAAAAAAGGCGAAGTTAGTTTCTTACAGTTGATTTATTTTGATATATCTTCAAAGATAGTTTGTTAGTGAGTGATATTGTATTTATTTATTTTATTTTTATTATTATTGTTGTTGTTGTTGCTGATCTTAAAAAATTGCAACTTGACATCACTTGGGAAAAAAGCATCTGCCAAATGCATAAATGTAACTTTATTTTTTTATTATTAATATTAATTATTATCATTATTAGAATATTTATTTTATAAAAAAATATTTTATAGCATACAATATATAAAATGTTTTATATACTATGTATTATTTTATTTTATAATCTATAATATGTTTTTATAATTAATTTTCTTTAATGATATGTTTAAAATGTTATTACCGTTCTGTAGTGACTTTCCTGACATTAAATAAAATAAATATCCACCATACACATCTGCATTCCTTTTTGAAGGCTGTGATCATGAATATTTAATTAGGTTTCGTGACGGATGCTGCGACAACGTTACTAAGCAACGTCAGCGTTGTTACTTAATATTCATAAGCGAGATCTTCGCCATAGTAGGAATTGTACTGCGGCGCGTTGACTGGAGCTGCGCTGATACAGCACAAGCGGGCGTGACTGTGACGCAGAGTGGAGCGGACAATGCAGACTATCCTTGTGTGATGAAGGTCGTTTCCTATAACCAAAGGAACTGTTGCAAGACACAGACGCGGGGGAAGTCAAGAAGAGACACAACTGTTGAATAACGGAAAGTTACTATGACATCATGATTGATATAAATATATATAGACTGAAATATATATATATATATATATTCATCATGATGTCATACTATGACATCATGATTGATATATATATATATATATATATATATATATATATATATATATATATATATACATACATCATGATGTCATAGTAACTTCCCATAAATAATTAAATAAATCAGATACTCGGCCAGGAAAGCAGCAGAGGACATATTACAGTCACAGTCACACCCACAACAACCTAATCATATAATTATCACACTGTCATACACTATATTACACGTACAGTATATGATGAGTAATGAGATAATCATTTGATAATCAGTTGAGAAAATAATTAGATGATTAAATTTATGTGTATGATTCTTTTTGTTGTTTTCTGGGATGATTTTAAAGAAACAATTTGTTTTTTTCCCTACAAACACTGTTATGTTCAATTTTATTTATTACAAAGACTCAGATATCTGCACATCAAATATCAAATATAAATAATTAAAGACAAAAACCTGTGATCTGCATCTAAAGACACGAGATTTTCATCATGTATTGGATTTTTAATTTTAAAAATAATTATATATATATATATATATATATATATTTTTTTTTTTTTTTTTTTTTTTTTGATCTCTTAAGTAATTTATCTCCAACTCATCCCCCAAATCATCATGAAATTATCGCGGGAAAACCATACTTTTGCATCTTTTTCATGTCAAACTGATGTAATCCACATGTCACTGGAGTATAAACATAGTGGGCGGGGCTTCGATGCGTCTCTGTCGTCATCGGCAAGCGACGAGCGATTCAACTCGGATATGACAAACATAACATTTTAGCCTCAGTAGAGATATTGCGTGTGTTTAAAAAGAACAGTTAGACCGGTAACGTTTCGAAAATGGCCTCTCGATTATGTTACTTTTTATTCAGACCGAGAATACCCAAATCACGTGGTGCGGGAAGTCTGTCGGTAACGTTACCCAAAACATCATATACAGCTAGAGGCAAGCATGAGGAGGCACAGAAAAGAACTCCAAATACGTCTTTATATTTCACTAACACGTTACTGGGATCTGCTGAATCACGGAACGGAAGCAGACTGAGTTTCTGCAGGAGCTTCACAACTTCTGTATGCAGGACTGAAGCCATTGGACAGCTGCAGTCAACACACTATCACCTGGTTTACACCTGCAAAGTAAGATTATACTACTGTCAATGTTTGACTTCTTGTTTAGGGGAACTTTTGACTACTTAGGTAATGTTAAGTCATTTAATTGTACATTTTGTCTCTAGGTGTGCTCCACTCGTTCTATGAAGAAAATATCCAAGATAGCCTATCACAAGGGTGTTGTCATTGTAACTTGTCCTGGATGTAAAAACCACCACGTGATCGCTGATAATCTGAAATGGTTTTCGGACCTGGAGGGGAAAAGGTGTGTATGTTCTGTGCAAGAATTCTCATGCATATTATTTGCATTTTTAAAAACTGAAGAAAATAAAAACAACTGTGAAAGCTGTTCTATGCTATATTTGATTACTTTCTCTAAAGCAGAGGTTTCCACATTTTTAGATGTGAGAGACGCCCATTCTACAAATTTAAATAATTATATCCATGTATAAAGTCCCAATTTATACTGTGAAAAAAAAAATATATATTTTTTTGTTGTTGTTGTTGAAATTTTTATTTATTTAATTTAATTCTATTACACTTTCCTTCTCACAATAGTACTGTACTGCTAGATGATTTACATGTATTTATTTAAATCTAATTTAAAATATTTTTATATCTTTTTATTATTTACAATTAATGAATTACTATTTATTGTAATCCATTTTTTATTTATAAATTGTGTAATCTTATTTTTTATTTTTATATTATTTCTCACAACTTTTCCACTGACCACCTAGTAATAATTTTAAAATTAGTATTTAAAATTATTAATTATACATATAAAAAAATATTTTAGATATTTTTAGTTTCTGTTACATTAACTATAACTATAATACTGAACTGCTAGATTTGTTATTCATTTAAATAAATTTTTTATTATTAGAAACATAGAGGAAATCTTGGCTGCTAAAGGAGAAGCGGTCCGAAGAGTTCAAGGGGACGAGGCCCTGGAAATTGTTGCTGAGGAATCAATAAAGGAGGCTTCAAGAAATAATCCAGATGAACAGAAACCACCACATCTCAGCGATGGTTCAGACAAAACATGATTGACATTTGTCAATTGCATCACTGGACAGTTATTATTGTTATATTTTTAATATACTTCTAAATAAAGCATTAAAAGAAGTTCGGCTCCCCCTTGTGGTCACTGCAACATTTTCACTTGAATGTCCTTTGATATTTTTCAACACATCACTTTATCAGCGACCTTGGATTGGTAAACATGAAAACAACCAAATCAATACCGTTTTTGCAACATCTTTTTGATTTTATTTACGAGTTACATACGTGTACATTACTATATTTGTTTTTTATATATACTTTAATATTTAAAAAAAAAAAAAATTTATCATTCTATTAAGGGAAATAATGTTTGTTCATTGTTAAAAAAGAACTGAAAAATTAATAAAAAAAGCAAAAAGACAAGATATTTTAACAATACATAAGATAATATAATATTATAGCTAATATTATATTAATATATAAAAGTTATTACTAGCTTTTCTTGAAAAAAAAGGTATTTTCCTTTTAAATGTAATAACATTATATAATTTGTAATAATATCATAATAATAATAGCTTTTGGCAAGGAATAGTTATAAAATAATTATAAACATAATATGAAGGTTTATAAAATAACCTTCAAATAAAACCTATAAATAAAAAGTCTCTAAAATAAAAAAGACTAATTCTTTTTTAAAAATTGGAAAAGTCAATCCAAAACTCTTCAAAGTGATGACTTTGATTACAAGTTCCATGGAGTTTGCGTAGGGTGCTGTGACGCAGTCACGTTTAGAAGCGACAGCAAATAAATAGAAAAAACGGGTAGAAAGGCAATCTAAAGACACACTGAGCGAACGATTGGGCGGGGCTTATCGGCCTGCTCCTATTGGTCAGGATAAAAAATAATTTTTCTACTCCAATTCTATTAACTATTATAAATTTCACATATATTAAAGTTTATTAGTGTCATTAGTCAAATGTAAAATATTGTCTAAACCGCTGAAGAAACGTTGCAAAGATTGAATGGTCACATGACCAGTGTTACTTTTCTCAACGCTGCAATAAACGGACCAATCAATATCGTTTGGAGTTACTAACACGGCTGCTTTAAAACAACATTCTACTGAGGAGGTTTTCACTCATATGTCAATAATCAATCTTGAGCATTTGTACAATTAAAAGATGATACTTTATAATCTACAAATTTCTCCGGCAAGACAAAAAACGTCTTTTGATTTACAATGAGCCTCAATGGGGACTCGTCTTTCTGAGTAACCGAGTGCCCCCTGTAGAAACAGAAGTGTCTCATAAACATGTACGAACTACTACAGTAACATTGGAGACTTCATCGGCCGTGGCTGATAGTGAAACCAACCAGGCGGTAATCGATCACACACCGCCCAGACAGCCTCCAACTGATGACCGATCATCTCCAGAACGAGTTTATGCATTTACCCGGACTCCATACTTGAAGAAAACGCTGTTTTTTGTTACTGTCCCAGCATGAATCCAACCGGACTGTTGTGTGAAACCGAGCGGCCGCGGCACCGTCCTTTCCTAATCGGGGTGAGCGGAGGAACGGCCAGTGGAAAGGTACGAAGCACTACATGAGCGATGCAAACTAATGAATACTGCTGTTACAGGCGTTTTAACGCATGCAAACCTACAAATGTTGTCTAGTCCATTAGCTGTCACAGTCAACACGTATTTGCTTTGAGCCTTTGCGTTTAAGTGGAATGCGTGCAAGTTAAATCAAACTATATAAAATGCACAAGAGCAACAGCATGCAAAAGGTAATTCTAGAAAGGAAAATGTAAATAATTCAGACAAACTAAAGCATTAGCAACTGGCTCCTAAAATCTAATATCTTCTTGTAACAATGATATTAAGGCGGATGCGATTACAAATGAACACTAGACTGTCAGTCCATGTCATTAACTGCTATTTTTCTCCTGTCAGTCCACGGTGTGCGCAAAAATCATGGAGCTTTTGGGGCAGAATAAGGTGGATCATCACCAGAGGAAGGTCACTATTGTCAGCCAGGACAGTTTCTACCGGGTTCTCACTCCAGAACAGAAAGCCAAAGCTTTGAAAGGCCAGTACAACTTTGACCATCCAGGTAAAAACAGTAAACAGTAAAAAAAGCTGTCATCATTTACTCATCCTCATGTGGTTTGATCTTTATTAAATTCCATTTTACAATGTACTATTATGCACTATTCTCGCTTTCAGATGCATTTGATACAGAGTTCATGTGTCAGACGCTGAAGGACATCATTGACGGGAAGGTGGTGGAGGTTCCTACATATGATTTCGTCACCCATTCCAGGCAATAAAGTGACACACTTTTTCTTCACGTGTACATTGATAGCGTGGGGCTTTCTGATAACAGACTGTCAATTGTGTGTAGGCTGCCAGAGAAGATATGTGTGTATCCTGCTGATGTGGTGCTGTTTGAGGGGATTCTGGTGTTTTACACACAGGAAGTCAGAGACATGTTCCACATGAAACTGTTTGTCGACACGGACTCAGACGTACGCCTGTCTCGCAGAGGTAAATATTGTTAAAGCAAACGGTTCACCAAGCCATTTCACCAAGACAGTATTTTTATAAATAAAATGTGACCCCGGACCACAAACCTAGCCAAAAATACATTTTATGGGTCAAAATTATGATTTTTCTTTTATGCTAAAAATCATTATGATATTAAGTAAAGATCATGTTCCATAAAGATATTTTGTAAATTTCTTACTGTAAATATATCAAAACGTAATTTTTGATTGGTAATATGCATTGCTAAGAACTTCATTTGGACAACTTTAAAGACGATTTTCTCAGTATTTTGATTTTATTTTCAAATATTTGCATCTTGGTCAAATGTTCCCTATTAATTTTTTAAATATTTAAAAAAAAAATGACCCTTATGACTGGTTTTGTGGGCCAGGGTCACAAATAATATAATATATCTATCTATCTATATATATTTATATATTTATATTATTTATTTATTTATTTATTTTTTTTTTTAAAACATAACTAACATTTTAAATTACAGCAAATTTGTTGTTAGGTTCAGGTTCTGCTCTTTCCAGTTTTGTATTTATTTCACATATGCATTTAATTTTTATATATACAGTTTTATATCCAATTCAAAATTCTAATATCCAGATTTATTCATTATAGTTATTAAATAGTTAATTTTAAGAGTTCAAATGAATTTTAAATGTAAAACTTACTAATAGGAACTAACTTATAAATAAATAAATATATGATTAGAAAATGATTATGTACACTAGATTTTTTCATTTTTTACTTACCAAGGCTGAAAAATACAAAAATACAGCAAAATATTATATAGTAATATTGTGAAATATTATTACAATTTAGAATAACTGTTTTCTATTGTAATTTTTTTTTAAATATATTTTATTCCTGTGATCAAAGCAAAATTTTCAGCATAATTTCTTTCTTTCTTTCTTTGTGGAAATTTTAAAACATTTTTTAGGATTCTTTGATAAATAGTAAGTTTAAATGTTTAAGCATTTATTTAAAATATACATCTTTTGCAACATTATAAATGTCTTTACCGACAGTTTTGATCAATTTAATGTTTCCTTACTGAATAAAAGTATTAATTTCTTTAAAAAATAAAAAAATCCTACTAATCTTACTGACCCTTAACGTTTGATCAGTTTTGTATATGAATTGTATTTATTTTACTTTTTAGCCAGACTAATTTAATTTGAATTTCTGGAAACATTTGAATAATTACCTTAACAGTGTGCATATCGTGTGTTTAGTTCTGCGCGACATGAGAAGAGGTCGAGATCTGGAACAGATTCTCACACAGTACACCACGTTTGTTAAACCAGCCTTTGAAGAGTTCTGTCTTCCGGTGAGAAAACACACAACAAAAGCTGAGATCACATTAAATATTTGTATTATAGTAATATGATGCATTCATGACATCTGGAATCTCTCTTCAACCTCTCAGACCAAGAAATATGCAGATGTCATAATACCTCGTGGAGTTGATAACATGGGTAAATATGATTTAAAAAGCAATAAATATTAAAAAATGAGCTTTGCTTTTAAAACATGTTGCTTTTCGTCTTTTAAATCTTCTTTAGTGGCAATAAACCTGATTGTGCAGCATATTCAGGACATCCTCAACGGTGACATCTGCAAATGGCAGAGGGGTTCTGTCAATGGACACGCCCACGGGCGGAGTCTAAAGAGGGGCGTGGTCGAACACGACGAGAAATCTAGCGGAGGCGCGAACGTCCTGCCTAAACGCCCCCTACTGGAGCCCAGCACGCGACCACATTAACACACAAACAGAAAGGAGTCATATGATCACAAAACCTGAAAGCTTGAATTTCTCTGCATGCTTCCAACACACACTCTCTATCAGGCTCACTTTTCACAGAATTTAAAGGAGTAGTTCACCCAAAAATGAAAATGAGCTGAAAATGTGCTTACCCTAGATGTAGATGAGTTTGTTTCTTCATCAGAATTGGAGAACCGTAGCATTGCATCACTTGCTCACCAATGGATCCTCTGAGGTGAATGGGTGCCGTCAGATTCAGTGTCTAAAATTTTTTACAAACATGCAGCTTTTGACATTTCAAGATGTTAACTGGTGGACTGGAGTGGTGTGGATTACTTGTGGACTATTGTAATGTTTTTATCAGCTGTTTGGACTCTCATTCTGACGGCACCCATTCACTGCAGAGGATCCATTGGTGAGCTGGTGATGTAATGCTACATTTCTCCAAATCTGATGAAGAAACAAACTCGTCCACATCTTGGATGGCCTGAGGGTGAGCACATTTTCAGCAAATTTTCATTTTTGGGTGACTATTCCTTTAAGACTGCCTTGTGCTGCTGAGTCACCTGACCCTCAGTGTGACCTTTAACCTGTAGTCACATCTTTCTCATAGAGGAACTGTACTGTATATATAAAAAGTGAGTGTCCTACATGTCAGAATTCACATTCTAATCGCATTAATCTCTCCTTTATAATGACAGACAGTACCTGTAACAGGGTAACTCAATGTACATCAGCACAAACAGCCCAGTCTGTATTTCACTGCCTGATCCATCTCATAAAGTTATAATTTCACCACTCTAAAACATGAGATTGTCAATTACACATGTAGAATATAAAAGTCAACTTGTTTTGTTACTATTATCAAGTATAATGGCATTTTAAACACCTGAAATGAAGTTTCAGTGCTGCCTTGTCTAGTATAAACTCTTGTTTGGTCAGGATAAGACATGAAATGGATGAAGTAAAATACTTCTAGTGAATTGTAGTGATAGTATAGTATTTAAAATTATTAATTACTAATCACTGATATGTTTATTTTGAATGTTCTGTATAATTTATGTCGTTCGACACGTAATTTGTTCCTAAATGTGAATATTTTAAAATAGTTATTCATTTGTAACGAGATTTTGCATTTTACTTGTACAAACCTCTTTTTTTTTTTAATATTAAAGAGAACAAGCTTATGTGACTTAATGTCTCATTTTTCACATTCTACATTGTTTGATAATGTACAAATTTGTCAGAATAATAAGCAATGAGAATTAGAATAATTTGTATATCGTTTTGCAAATTTAATTTAAATTGTAGTTTAAATGTAATTTATTCCTGTGATCAAAACTGAATTTTCAGCATCATTACTCAGGGTTCGTACTTAAAGGTGCTTGAAGTACTTAAATTTGACTTTTTTAAATTTAAGGGCTGAAAAACCCTTGAAAGTAGCAAAATTCCTGAAGAGGTACTTGAATTATTGAAAGGCAATAACTGTGTTCAGTGAAATAAGTGTTTAATTATTTTCAACTAACATCTTTTCACGCCAAATTCAACGATTCAAAAAACATCATAACTGAATCGCTTGATAATCTCATAAAACTAGCGAGCTAAGCCAGGAGTAGTACTGAGGGTGTCGTGTAAATATGGCTGAAGACACGAAAATAGGAACAGATAAACCGAATCAATTGAGTGAGTCATTTGCCGCTCCGATTGATTCAAACTCGTGACGTGAATCATTCATTTCAAGCAATTCATCAATATCAAAAACCAGATCAAAGTGAAAGAGCCATTCATTTTTTTAATTTCGGCATCGCTTGTAATGATTCTAAAAAGTACGTATACTGAGATTTTCGAAACTCCGAATCATTGCGCCGCAAAATGATTCAATGTTTCGAAGCGCTCCATTCGGATCGCGAATCATTTGATTCGGATCGGGATTTCAAATCGCGTATTTTGAATCATTTGATTTAGATGTGAACTTCGGAGCGGGTTCGTGAATCATTACGCGAATCATTTCGCGAATTGAACGATTCGCAATCCTCGCACAGCGTCCTGATCTGAAATGATGGTTCGCGAATCATTTGTTTCAGATCAGAATTTCGGAACGAGTACGTGAATTCTTTTTTTTTTTTTTTTCCTGATTTTTTTCATGAAACATTGAAAACATCAAACCATTAAAGCAGTATAGTTTAAAGAAAAAATAAAGAAAGAAAGAAAAAAAAAAAAAAAGTATACACAAATACAAATCCCTTAAGAAAATGAACCATTGATTTATTAAAGTGTAGTAACCATGTACTTTATATAACCACAATTTTACTACAAATTCCATGGTTAAACTGTTAATGCAGGAAAACCATGGTTCATTTTTCTTTTCTTTCTCTTTTTCTTGGCACTATATAACCCTTTTTTGTAGGTGTAAATGTGCTAAATGTAGTGTTGGGAAAAATACAAACACAATACAAAGAGAGCAGTTTTATTGGTGGTTGAATATACAGGATGTTATAGGTGTAACAGGAAAAAAAAAATTCCCACAAGTCAGTAAACATCATAGACGCCAGACGCCCCACACACACACAAACACACTGAAGAAAGCAGCTTCAGCTTCCCTTCTCCCATATCTGAATAACGACATTCTGTAGAAAAACCACATTCACACACACAAACACACGCTCTCTGATGCCCAGAGATCACAGCATATTCAGTCCTCATGTTTTTTTGTTTTTTTTTTGCCTCATACTGTTAGCTATTTTAGTGCATGACTCATTTGGCTTGAAAATATATTTCCTCGTAACTGCCCTCTCTACATGATGGGTGATTATATATCACGACTGTACATGTACATTTATACAGAACATATCATACACATCCCAAAAGAAACAAAAACATCCACACACGCCGTCAAACTGCTCGTCGACAGGCAACACTGAGCCCCATCCCTCCCTGTGACATCATAGTCCACTTCAATAAATGTTAAGGTCATTTTTTTTGCAATAATCACAATGTAAAAAAAAATTATAAATTAATTTTGGATAAAGAAAAACATTTTTTTGGTTGCATTATGACAGTATATTCATGACAATTCAGCACATACATACATATATATATGTATGTATGTGTGTATGTATGCATGTATGTATGTATGTATGTAGTATGTATGTATATATATATATATATATATATAATATATATATATATATATATATATATACACACACATACATACATACATACATACATACATACATATATATATATATATATATATATTTCTTGAATTATGAATTATTTTCTTTAGGGTTTGTTTGTAATGTTTTCTTATGTTGTGAACAATTTGATGATTTTCTGTTTGAATTGTTCATAAACTTCGATGTTAAGTGTTAAGGTCATTTTTTGCAATAATCAAAAGATAAAAAAATTCTAAATTAATTTTGGATAAAGAAAAAAAATTTTGGTTGCATTATGACAGTATATTCATGACAATTAAGCATATTTATTAATTTATTTACTGAATTAGAAATTATTTTCTTTGTTTATAACATTCTTCATTCTTATGTAGTGAACAATTTGATGATTTTCTTTTCGAATCATTCATAAACCAATCTCATGTAAACCTATGAAATTATTGCATAAAAAGGCTTTATGAACAATTTGCATTTTTAACATTTTTTACGTTTTTATTTTATGAAGATTATCATAAATTTAATTTAGCACAGATACTACCATTATGTTTGTATTTTACAAATGCACTTTACTATTTTATTTAATTTAAACATCTTTTAAATTTTATATTAAAATAATTTTGTGTTT
This sequence comes from Cirrhinus mrigala, assembly GCA_036247105.1. Taxonomy (NCBI): domain Eukaryota; kingdom Metazoa; phylum Chordata; class Actinopteri; order Cypriniformes; family Cyprinidae; genus Cirrhinus; species Cirrhinus mrigala. The sequence continues at coordinate 29,210,630 of CM070027.1, forward strand.
TTAAATGTATTTATGCATTTTTGGGATTTTGCAAACTATTGAAAATGGGGAAAATGAAAAAATGTGCATGAAAAGAAATAGTCATATAAATAATGTCACAATGCAATTGTTTTATTTTAAAGTGAAAAATGCACATTCTTGATGTTTTCATGGGATTTAAGGGGCTGTCAGCGTTATGACGGGGTAAACTATTAAAATGAGGGCTACACATGGTCACACACAAATCAATATAGCAAGACGATGTGAAAAACGAGTCCAAACGTCCAGTTCATCCTTTAATTTTCAAATTAATATATTCCATATAGTCCATTACTCACGGCGTCTGTCAAAACATACTCATTTCAACAGATCAGCGAATATTCCTTATAAAACGCTTATAAGATTGCACACATGTCCGCCCGTTTCCCAATCGACCCAGTTCCAAACGGGCGAATCGTAGGTTGAATCAGACCTTTGGAAGGTCAAACGGTACATCAGAGCGGGACAAACAAACATGAACTCACTCCATCAGGCACAGTGTATTAATAACAAATGAACCAAGCCCTCTCAGAGTGTGTCTTTCTGTACAGCCACACATAAACACACGCAAACATAGAAAGTTGTGAGGATTTAGCTTTATATCACAGCGTTCGGGTCCTTTTGAGCCCTCTGTGCGCGCGAGTGCGTATCTGTCTATCTATACTGAATTAGGATTCCCCTCCTGAGTTTTTAAGGAAACAGTCAAGGGAAAAAAAATACTGCCAATGTCTCAGTTTTATTGGTGCAAATCGGAGCTCACGTGTCTCGGTTCAGCCCATTTCAGCTCCAGAACCGCATTAAGAACTCTAGCGTGGGTGAAACAGCCTAGCGTGGGTTCCCAAGGTTCTGCAGGAGGTTCAGGTCTCACCGTAAATTGTCTCTGAGGTTCTAGATTTCAGGTTCTAGGTCTTCTCCTCACGCTCCGTCCTGCGCCGCGAGATGTTTCGTGGTTTGATCTTGAGCGAGAGCTCCCATAACGCCTCCTCCGCCAGGTGATCGCTAAAGTCGTTGAAGAACGAGACGATGTCTTCGTTCCGTTTCAGTTCGTAGTGTCTACAAAGATGATTTAAGATAAAAAATTAATAGTTTAACAATTTTTTTAACATCAGTTACTAGCAGTGTTGGGGAAAGTTACTTTTAAAAGTAATGCATTACAATATTGAGTTACTCCCTAAAAAAGTAACTAATTGCGTTACATAGTTATTTTTTATGGAAAGTAATGCGTTACTTGACTTTTACGTTACATTTTAAATCTGTCCAGGGCTTGCTTGTTTGTTTTTAATATAAAAAGTTCTATTTTTGGCAAATGTAAAAGCCTTTTTTCACACCAAAATCCTCAGACTTTGAAAAAAGTAAATTCACATCTGTATAGTAGACCACAGAGAAAAAAAAAAAAAAAAAAAAAAATCAACTCAGCAATAAAAAAAGGAAAACAAATGCTAGATTATCTTGAGTAATTTTTGCTTATTAGTATGGTTGAATTGGATCATCAAAGGTCGGCAGCAAAGACATCGGTTAATGAAATGGGATTAAATGCATAAAGGATATTTGTATTATTCAACATATTTAATTATTGCTGATTTGCGTCATATTCTGAGTTGAATTTCACTGTTTTTATTCATTTTGAGGAATGCTGAATCTGTTTTTTGTGAGTGATGAATTAATGCATGTTCACATTTATTCTAGAACAAACATCTTACTCCCGATTTCTCTCAACATGGGGACAGGAGAGCTTCTAATCAATAACTGGCGTTACTTATTTGGAAAAAGTAACTGATATTTTCTTGTCAATTAAAAAGCAATGCGTTACTTTACTAGTTACTTGGAAAAAGTAATAATGTTACGTAACTCGTGTCACTTTTAATGCGTTACCCCCAACACTGGTTACTCGTGAAATCTGCAACATATATGAATTTTACTATATTAAATATTACAACTTTTTTAATATGATCATTTATATTAATATGCATAAAAATCTTACATAATAATTACTTTAAAAAATAATAATAATAATTCCACCTCTAAAAATATGGGGAGAAAAATTTGGTAAATCATAATACATTTTCATCTTATAATTTTGACTTTTTACATGATAATTGTTTGTTGTTTTTTTGCCATAATTGTTCATAATTATGACTCTATATCTCAGAGTGACTCAGTATCTCAATTTCCATTTTTTATGTCATAATTATGATGTTTTTATGTCAATTTCAACTAGTCATAATTATGACTTGGTCATAATAAGTGACTTGATCATAATTATGTTTTTTTGTAATTTTGAACATTTAATCTCAGTGACTCAGTTTCGACTTTTTTTAATCATAACTTTGACTATTTATGTCACAACTTTGACTTTTATGTCATAATTATCACTGTTTTTTAATCATAATTTCATATCATCTTAAAATATCTTTTCTTATGTTATTTCAGTTTTTTTTTTTTTTTTCTTCCAAAATTAGTATCTTATAATTTAAAGTTTTTATGTCAAAATTATTTATAATTGTGACCCTGGACCACAAAACCAGTCTTAAGTAGCACAGGTATATTTGTATATATAGCCAACAATACATTGTATGGGTCAAAATCGTTCATTTTTCCTTTTATGCCAAAAAACATTAGGATATTAGTAAAGATCATGTTCCAGGAAGATATTTAGTAAATTTCCTTAATTTTTGGTTAGTAATATGCATTGCTAAGAACTTATTTTGGACAACTTTAAAGGCAATTTTCTCAATATTTAGATTTTTTTTTTTTACACCTTCAGATTCCAGATTTTCAAATAGTTGTATCTCAGCCAAATATTGTCCTATCCTAACAAACCGTACATCAATGAAAAGCTTATTTATTCCGCTTTTAGAAAATGTATAAATCTCAATTTTAAAAAATTGACCCTTACGGCTGGTTTTGTGATCCAGGGTCACAATTGTCATAATTGTATGTGATAATTCTGACTTATCATAATAAATATGACTGTCATAATTGCTTTTGTCATAATTTCACCATTTTACCTCATAATGACTCAGTATCTCACAATTTCGTGTCATGATTTTAATGTGACAATTGTGATTTTTTTATGTCATAATTATGACATTGTCAGTTGTTTTTATCTCATGATTTTAATAATGATTTTATAACGCAGTATCTCATAATTATGACTATTATGCCATAATTATGATGAACAAAATTTTTTCTTCTTAGGCGTTGGAAATAAGAGATGTTTTAATATTAGATTTGACCACAGCCTTTAATGCCTCATTGCTTCATTTTACAAATTGGTTTGAGTAAAGTCTGTGGCAGACTTTTGGACTGCATCTTAAATCACGTGTAATCTAATCTCATGCTTCTCAAACGTGGGGTTTGAGGCCAGAAGATTACTCACACTTGCTGGAAGCGTCTCATGCTGTCCAGAATGTTGAACTGCTGCCAGCGCTTGGAAAAATTCACTTTACCATCGATAAAATCTGGGTTTCCGAGATGAACGAACGTCAAATCCTGTAGGATCAAACCCCTATCAGGAAAAACAAAAAACATATTAACTAAATTAAAACATGGAACATTAAACAATCTTCAATAAATGTCATGTATACATAAAATACACAACCAGATTAATTCATTTTTATTGATACATTTTTTTAATTAGCTTGAAGTATCATTTTAGTTGAGTTACTTTCAGCTGTGAAATGAGTTACTGTTTTTAGTTTTATTTAATAGACATTTTTTGCTGAAATCAAGCAGATGTGTAGAAAACATCATATCAGCATGTGTTATTGCTAATTAAAACTATTAAAAACTATTTCAGTAAATAAAATCAAGCTGAAATAAAATAAGAAATTAGAAATGTTATTATCGCATAAAAGTAGAAACAATAAATAAAATGACAAAAACGACTCAAATAAAGCTCAATAAAACATTTTAAAAACATAATAAAAATTAAAAAGCACAAATCTAAATTACTAAATTTTAATTTAAAATTAAAATTGAAAACCGAAAATATACAAATTAAAAGGTAATTTAAAATATTACTAAATGCATAAATAATAATAGAAAAACACTGGTGCATAAAAACAGTTTGTTGAAGAAATAAAATGACAAAAATAGACAGAAAAATATTAAAAAAAAAAAAAAAACTAATAAAAATGACAAAACCACAAAACAAAATTACTAACATTTAAAACTAAAATTAAATTGAAAATATAAAAATTAAAATATATTTTAAAGTATTAATAAATAATACCAAAAAAAAATAGTGGTTCAAAAAAAGAGTTTGTGAAAGAAATAAAAATGACTAAAAATGACTGAAATGAAAATAAATTAAAGCTAAATAAAAAAAACTAATAAAAAAATGACAAAAGTACAAAACAAATGCACTAAAATTTAAAACTTAAATTAAAAGCTCATTTAAAAATATAAATAAATACTATAACACATAAAAAATACTAAAATAACAAACAAATATATTTTTATGCAATGTCATGAACCTCACAAATTTAGTCAAATATAGGATTTTGTGCTTCTCTGACTTTCAAACGTTGCAAAACTGAGATTTCACCAGACAGTGCTTTGGTAAGTAGTCTGAGGCTGAAAGAGCTATCTTTAATTAGCTTTATTTGCTTATTCATTGTTTAATTTTAGTTCATTTTCTGACTCCTGTTTTTATTTCAGTACAGTTTTGTTTTGTTCTTCACCCAAACTCACAGGTACGGAATACATGGAGGCTCCACTTCTGCTAGCGCCGCTCTGTACGCTCTGAAGGATGACGAACTGTCAATCAATGTGCAGTACTCCTCCAAACCCTGGAAAAAGATGGACGTTTAAAACGTTAGATCAGATATACAATTCTTTCTTATATTATATGATCGGCTACTATTGAGTGGTTTTCTTCAGTTATGTTAGTTTTGGCAATGAGAAGGAAGTCAGACTGGTGAGACTGACCTCAGACGTCTGTTTCTGCCATTCCAATCGTCTGATTGGTGCAGAGTCCAGCGCCGAGAGAATCGCCAAGTAAGAGTTGAAGTTATTCAGTTTCCGCAAGTGCTACGGATGAGAAACACATTAAATCACTCAGAAAATAAAGAGAGTGATGCATTTAGAATCACCCCACAGCCACAAATAAAGCCACATATGTTTTTCATACATTCACATATGAGTGTTATTCTAGTTACCTTCATGATTTTGATGAATTTGAGCAGCAGTTTCTCTCTGTCCTGAGCTTTCTCCTGTTGGATGATGATAGAGCGCACCCTAGTGGACAGGAGGAATTACAGTTGAGTACACATGGATGTCAGAGTGAGCATGGGGAAAATGTAGGGCATGAGGGTGTAGTATCAAAGTTATAGTTTAATAAACACACAGAAACTCAAAGGTCTTCATGGCAATCCATCAAAATAAAACGTCATTTTAAATTGTGGCTGAAAAATACTATAGTACATTGGAAACAATAGTGCTTTTCACAGTAATAATAATAAAATGATTAAAACTTTAAGGAATATCACTCAGTTTTTTTGTTTTAATTTTAAGACTCGGTTTTGCAGCACTTGGTTTGCCAAAGAATAAAATGAATCAGGGTTGCCAGGTTTTCACAACAAAACGCGCCCAATTGCTACTCAAAACTAGTCCAAAAGTAGCCCAATCGTGTTTTGAGGGGGGTCCCCATTAAATATCGTGTGCCGGGGGTAAAATACACGTTTTTTTGGCAGGGTTCCCCTGGTAAAACGAGCATGATATAGCAAAAATTGATTACATTTTAAATTAAGGAAGGGAAAAAAAAAAACAAAAAAAAAAAACACAACAACAGAATTTCGGTTGTGGTTCATAGAACCCTTTTTTAAAAAATTAAATAAAAAAAGTGAATAAATTATTTAAATGTTAGTTTTATGAATTAAATTGATTAGACATGCTTTTTGATTGAAAAAATTAATTTAACCATTAAAACAATAGAAAACATGGAATTTTGGAAAAATAAAACAGATTTCATAGGGTTCAAAAATGTTTTTTTTTTTTTTTTTTTTCACAATTTAAATTAATTAGACATACTTTTTCCATCGTTAAAATTTAATTTCATCATTAAAATGGAATCCAGAAAAATGTAAAATTGCAAAAAAAAAACAAAAAAAAAAACTGTAAATTGTTAAAGATGATTTCAATTAAATAAGACATTCTGTTTGATTACTAAAATATAATTTAACCATGAATTTAACCAGAAAAATAAAACAAAATAAAAATAAATAAATAAATAAAACTTGAGGAAACAAAAAAAAGAAAGAAAAAAAAACAGAATTTGAAAAAAAAAAATAAAATAAAATAAAATAAAATGGATAAAATGGCACTCTTTATCTACATACAAGTTTTGTCAACACTGAAGTTTGTTTAGGCCAAGAACTGCCCACTTTCCCAGGAAGCCCTACATCGGACCAACATGTAGAATTTCCATTTACAGTCACAGTTTTTACAATACATTTAATGCCAATTACAACTAAAATTGGAACTTCAAATCCAGACCCTTATTGGTTCTCAGAAGTGCCTGGAAACTTATACAAGACTTTGTGGCCAAATTGTATCAATTTTGAGAAATCCTTTGCTGTTTTTGTGTGCAATATGCATATATAGAGAACATATGTTGTTTTGAGGGTGTAACAGGTATCTGTAAATAAGTACCAGTAGCTCATGTTGTTAAAGTGCTCTGTAAACTGGGTGAGATTTGGACTTTTCTCTTCATTCTGTTCTTTTGCCCAAAGCAGCACCTCAGGAATCTGAAGAGATGAAATTGAGAACAACAGGTATTACTTTTTACATTTTTACACTCACAAATCTCAAAGCTTTGTTTCATTACCATATCATTTAAACCAGTGTGTATGTGTGTTTTACCTCAATCTTGTAAAACAGTTCTGCGTCCAGCAACGTCAGCTGATCGGCGATCTCATGACTGCGGAAATCATGCAGCGTGCCGGGTCTTTGGAGAAAGAGACGATTAAACAAACAGGCAAACCCGCGCGGGGGAGAACCGTCTTTGAGAGCCCTGAACTTTGACCTTTACCTGGCAGAGACGCCTCGCGCAGCGAGAGGTTTGAGCATGTGCATGTGTCGCAGAAGCCTCTTCTGTTCCACTTTATCGAGGATGTTTTTTCGCAGGACCCGCGCCAGACTCAGTTCTCCATTACAGACCAGCCGGAAGACCAGATCCATCAACTGCCGCAGGATGTCCTCGGTCAACTCCACCAGACTGACACACAGACAGCACAGAGAGGTCAATCAATCACACATGCACTACCTTTTAAAATTTCGGGGTCAGTAAGATTTAATTAACATTTTTATTCCGCAAAGACGCATCAAAAGACATTTCCATTTCAAATAAATGCTGTTGTTTTGAACTTTCGATTCATTGTTTAACAAACATATTTAGCAACACAACTGTTTTCAACACTGACAATAGTCAGAAGTGTTTCTTGAGCAGCAAATCAGCATTTTAGAATGATTTATGAAGAATTGCATGACACTGAAGACTGGAGTAATGATGCTGAAAATTCAGTTTTGGATTACAGAAATAAATTTCATTTTAAAATATAGTCATATAGAAACCAGTTATTTTAAATTGTAATAATATTTTACAATATTACTGTTTCTACTGTATTTTTTATTAAATAAATGCAGCCTTGGTGAGCAGAAAAGACTTTTTTCAAAAACATAAAAAAAATGCTAAATATATTCAACAGTGTACATAAAATATAGCTATATATAATGTTATATATAAAATTTTAAATAAAATTAAATAAGTTTGCTTCAAACAAAAGACAAAAAACAAATTGGAACATTATTTAAATTAAACAATTAATCATTTGATCCACTTTTTTTTTTTTATTTTTTTTTTTATCTAGTACCTTGAATAAAATCCCTGAATGAACCAATTAGTTAAAAGAAATATTTCTTATTTCTTATTATCATCAGTGTCAATTTTGATCAATTTAATGTGATCTTGCTGAATAAATGAATATCTTTTTTAAATTATTATTAATAAAATATTAATAATTTATTTTTTAAAAAAGTCCCTAATTGCATTTAATGCAAAAAGAGACAAACAGTGTTTTCTTCAACTTATTTTCAGCTTCAACTTAGTAGTAGCTATGTAAATAAACCAAGTATTTACTCACCAGAGTTCATCCACGACTCTCACTAGCACGAAAAACGTGTTTTTACTGACACGCTTCTTGAAGGTGTCTGGACTGTGACAGAACCGAGTATATGTGCGGTGGAGTTAAGAAAACAAACATGCATACAAACTAACCGCTGCTAATAGGTAAAAATAAACTATACAGAGAAAAGGATATCTGTAGTGTAGTTTCTTAATGAGGTCTTCAGGCGTTATGAAGGTTCTGTAGGTGGTGAGAAAAGCCTCACAGTACAACACCAAATCTACAACACGAACAGACAAATACGATTAATATACGCTCAAGATATACAGCAAACTTCCATCACACAAACACTGCAGGAATACATCAGTCTAACACACTAAAGGCAAATTATAAGAGAAAACAACACAATGAAATGCATAATAATTATGATTGATCAAGCTTCATATGAAGAAAGCATGTGAATTACCTTTGCGGTCTGTTTCTGTAGCGTGAACTAACAGTATATCACCAGAACCGGCTCTCACATCAGGACCATCATCATTCTATCAGAGAGAGAGAGAGAGAGAGAAATATTACTGCAGGCAACTGAAGTCCGGCTCAGTTTGGCTCCGGCTGCCCATCGCAGCACTGCACCAGCTGACGTCTGTGTGTGTGTGTGTGTGTGTGTGTGTGTGTGTTTAGACATCAGCCACTACAGAATGACTCTCTAAACACTGGAGGCAACAGACAAAAGCTCTGACCTTGTCAATAAACTCAATACATCAAATACACACATCAAATGCAACAGATTTCCAACACAACTCTGTTAGATTAATTCTTCTCTGATTCCTCATTCTTTACCATGATAAAGCATAATTTTTAACTCAAATTAACATGTCATGTCTATCTCTTTATTTATTTGACAAGCTGTATAATAGAATAGCAGAATAATAAACATGACATGCTGAATTAATTCTACTGATTTTATTTTGCAGTTAAGATTGGCTGACTGTACATCACATACATAATTATGCTAATACGGTTGACTAATTACATACTATTTCTGCCTGTACAGTTTTATCATCTTTAAAGTAACTACTAATTTAATGCTAAACTTTTCAGGAGTTTTCACTCTATGTAACCATTGAGTCTCCATGACAGTTGTTTGTGGGTTACTAGATAAGGAATTTTTAAATTTTATAGATAATGCCCTCACAAGACCAATTTCTACCTGATGAAAGTTTATATCTTTGCATAACAATTTTTTTAAGTTTATATTTTTACATAACAATTGTTTTTTAAGTATTTCTATGACTTTCTATAAATTTTTTTAAATATGAACATATTTAAATATATGCACACTATACATGCTATAAAATAATCAAAAATGTCCATACCTAAAGATGCATGCATGGATACATAAATGCATAAAAAATAAAAACAAAAATGCATGAAAAAAATTATACATAAAAGCTTAAATAAATGCTTAAACATATGCATAAATGGATAAATAAATATATGCATTCATGCATAAATGCACAGACAAATGCTTAAATAAATAAATGCATAAACAGGCAAAATTGATAAATAAATGCATGCATAAATTCATGCATAAATGCATAAACAAATGTTAAAAAACAGTAAATGCATAAATGCAGGCATAAATTCAAGCATATTTGCATAGAGGAATGCTTAAATAAAATGCATAAACACAGGCAAATATGGATAAATAATTGCATGCATAAATTAATGCATAAATGCATAAACAAATGCTTAAATAAAGGCACAAACAGGCAAAAATTAATAAATAATTGCACGCATAAATTCATGCATAAATGCATACATAAATGATTAAATAAATAAATGCATAAACAGGCAAAAATGGACAAATAAATGCATGCATAAATGCATAGATATACGCTTAAATAAATGCATAAATAAACACACAAATAAATAAATGCAATTAATCAATCCTAATATTCCTAATATCCTAATTTGACAGTGGTCATCCTATCCTTTGGTTTAAGCTGTTTAATAAATGTTTAATGAACACTTCATACGTTTTTAATAGTATTATTACCTCTGCTTTGAGTGTGATGCGGTTCATAATTTCATTATGATCAATGAGGGACAGTTCATCAACATCATCTATCTGACTATGACTGGGTTCCTTCGGCCTGTGAGGGAGAGAAAACACATCAAATATTTGCATATGTCTGCCATGTCCATAATACAGCAAACACACACATGCACAAAGACTGGAGTTCATACCTGTCCTTAGACAAGGCTTCCTTGCTATTGGACGTGGGTATGTGAGGGGTGTGGTCTTGAAGCACGTCATCACATGATGAGGGGTCCTGAAAAATGTAAACAAAAGTGTAATTGCACTCCAAACACATGCACACACAGCTTAACACAATGAGAAGCACACTGTACTTACAGTGCGGTGTGTGTTTTCTCCATTAGCCTGTGTAGAGGAGTACAGGTTCACATACTCTCCCTCACCGCCTTCATCAACACTTTCACTCTAGAGCAAAAACAACAGGGACAAATACCAAAGATTGGTCAGAAAGGCATTCAGTATTCACCATCAAACACATGCTTTGTGTTTCTTGTGAGATACGGTAATTCTGGGCTGCATTCTGTGCAAAATACCATTAATTTAACAAAAAAAAAAACAAAACAAAAAACAATAATTTACATTTTCTAAGGAAATTATTCGATGCAAAAGAGCTGTCACAGATGATTACTAGGGATTTCCGAGTGGTTGCTTATGATTTTCTGGTCTATATGAAGATCCAGGGTTATTATTGTTAGTTAACTAAAACTAAAACAAACAATAAATAAATACAGAATTATATTAATTACAAATTATATTAAATTATAATTAATATATAAATTATAATATATTATTAAATAATATATTATATTATAATATATTATTAAATACAATATATTAAATTATAATATATATATATATATATATATATATATATATATATAAATACCAAATTTAAAAAAAAAGAAAAAAAAGACATATTTACATATTATACATATAATATAGAATTTTTAAAAAGGTAAGGATGCATAAATAAATTAATACATAAAACAAGAAGTACTAAAATATTTGAATATAAATTATATATATATATATATATATATATATATATATATATATATATATATATATATATATATATATATATATATATATATAAAATAATAAAATATATTTTTTTAAATGACCAAAAAACATAATTATTACATATTTAACTATAATTAAAATGAAAATGAAGAAAATATTCAAATAAAACCTAACTCAGATACTAACAAAAACTAGAATATTAAGTCACACTGCCCAGGACCATCTTTTATTGTCCCACACATGAAAATTGTCTAATTTTTTTAAAAAGTAATAGCACACCTCTCATTTTTCACTGAGAACTTTACTCTGAAAACACAGAAATAACATGTAGTGTCCATTGAGCACTAGATGGCGCTCATTTACATTTTTTTGCACAATGTAAATTCATATTCACAAAGGCGTGTACATAATCTGACAGTCCACATTGTATTTTCAGGAAAATTAGAGATAAAGTTAAAAGTATTTTGCATGCATTTCTATGAGTGCTATGCTTTTCAAACTGGAACTCTATTTGGAGACGTCTTTAGTGGAGAAAATAGTCATTAATGTTTTTCATTTTTGATACTAGAAATAAAACATAAAAGTAATTATATAGCGATTATTTGATTCATTTAAAATTCAAAGCAAGTCCATATTCATATAACTGATGAATGCGTGTATGAGTCTTTGAGAGTGTGTTTACCGCGGAGGTAAGAAGCGAGTCAGAAAGAGAAGATTCAGAAGGAAGACAGACGGCCAGAGAGACCAGAGAGCTGGTCAAGGACCCGTTAGAGACACCCCCACCATCTAGAGCTCTGCCGGCATTGGACAAGCCAACCAGGTCGGAACTCTGCGATCGGTCGAGACAGAAGAAAAGAAAAGAAATGGGAGAGGAAAGATGGAATCAGAAAAAACATTTGGGAAAAAACATGAAAAGGAGGAAAAAGATGGGAGAATTTTGTGTATACTAAGACAGTGAGTTTACATTTGAAAGAGAAAAGCTCCATCAGACAGTACACAACACAAAGCTGGACAAGTCAAATCCTGGCTGAACTTCCGGATGTTGCTTAGAGGGATTACAGCACCTGCAGGAACTCGCCCGGATCACCAGCAACATTCCAAATCATCCCATTACACACACACACACAGAGCAAACATGGTCCAACATGTTTCCCTGAGAGATCGGGAAGAGCATCCCCCATTCTATTCCGTCTGTGACATTCCGGAATGTAAGCATTCCACAGAGACTCAGAGGAGGGAGTGAGGAAAAGAGATAGAAAGAGAAAAAAAAAAGCGTACATATGCTGCCTCACAATCTTACAAACACACACACACACACACACGTCACTTACTCACCAAAACGTTGACCACGTTTCATAGGCACACACACACACACACACACACACACACACACACACTCACATAAACATCATATTGCTTCTGCTCTGACCTCTAAGGTCAGGGGTCAAGAGCACAGAACATTCCAAGACAATTCCCAGATTCCGTTACCATGACAAACTAGTCCCTAAAACTCATCACCAGAGAAAAGAACTCTTTATAAAAAAAAAAAAAAAAAAACAGCTTGCTGATCTCAGGTCAGTAATAACCAGCATTATTTTAGGATCATTTATAGACTATTATAGTATTTATTAATATTTTAAGTTTTAGATTTTCAGTTTTCATTAATTTCAGTTTATTTTTACGCACTTTTGTCATTTAAACTTATATTTAAATAATTATGGCCATTTATATTTATAATTATATAATTAGAAATAATAATTATATTATTTTAAATTTAAGTAATTAGATATTGCTCTGGCAACTAACTGAAATAAAATGTATATATTCTTATATTATTTTGTTTTAATATTAGATTTAGTTCAATTAATAAAAACTATTTTAATAGTTTTAGTTAACAATAACAACACTTGTAATAATAAAAGACTATTTTCTATTTAGCACTTTTTAAAAAGCCAAAAAAAGCCATAGATAAGAAATTATCATAAATTATAAAAAACAATTTTTAAAACATGGACATATTTCAGTATTATACATGATATACAATATTTAGGGATGCATGCATGGACAAATAAATAAACGCATTAAAATAGCCTCAAAAAGCATTAAAAATGCATAAATACACAAATACAGTAAATGCATGGATAAATAAATGCATGCATTAATTCAAACATAAATGCATAAATAAATAAACACATAAATGGGTAAATAATTTAATGCATAAATTCATGCATAAATAAATGCTTAAATGCATGCATACATTCATGCATAGATGTATGCATAAATAAATGGTAGATATATTATATTAATATATTAGAAATATAATGATAAATATATTTTTCATCGTTTCTTTTATAAAAAAATATGTATGCATATGTGCATATATATATATATATATTTTTTTTTTCCCATTAAGGACAGAACATTGATTTAATGCTAAAGACATTAAATGTCATGCCTAGTCAGGACATGATAAACATTCATGTTTTTTCTAGGTAATACTATCGGCGGTAGAATCTGAGATTCTAGACAAAATATCACAGCTTCATTCAGCATAATATGACTCATGAAACATGCGGGAAGAGCCGGTCATCTTATATGCATTGCTAAAAACTGATAAAATCTAATTTTTTTTGACTGATAAAATTTTTCCTTCATAACAAAAATTCTAGAGATAAAAAGATATTGTTAAATAATTCACCTCTTGTGCACACGCCCCAAATGTATGCCAAAAAAATCAAAGGTCTGACTACATAAACCACCTCTGATGCAATGAGCATAAGTGTCTTTTATGAGCACTAGCAGTTAACTGGATGCAGTTAGTCAGTAAAATAACATATCCATGAGCACAGACCCAAAACTTTTTAAACGTTTTAATGCTACATGATGATTAAACAGTATTTTGATAAGCTCTAGACTTAAACCTTAAACCCGCATAAACAGATAAATAAAGATTAGATAAGCTTTTAGACTTTAACTTTAATTCAGCTTCAGTTCTGGTTCCAAAAGTCACCAAATAAAACCCAAAAGGGCAAAGTGGACACACAAACTCCATAAATAATCTTTAGGTCACATCTGAACAGCCGTTTAATAACCACCCCAGAGAGACATGTTAAAAATGATGACAAAACCATATGAAGAGCACATGTGTGTCCAAACCACACATGAAATGA